>JAHREE010000339.1:501823-525787 GCA_033628505.1 Tringa tobata | reverse complement strand
ACAACACCCCCCCCCCGAACCAGAAAACTAAAACAAAGCAAAAAAGCAAAACAAAACAAAAACCCCAAACCAAAGACAAAAAAATTAAAAAGGCAAAAATCCAAAGCAAAAAAATAACCAGAAAAACCCCACACAAGACAACGCCAAACCAAATCAAGAAAGCACAAAACAAAAAAAAAGCACCACAAAACAAAACCCCACAAAACAAAACAAAAAAAAAAAACAAACCCAAAACCAAATCCTGAGCCTGCAAATTAAAAACAACAAAAAACACAAAAAACCCCAAATCGAAATCATAATATAATAAGACAACAGCTACTTTATGAATCTTCCATGGTTTCTTGAGCTGCTACATATATCTCATCTCCCACTAGATTTTTCTCTGGCTACATTCCATTATCCCTACTGTAGGAAATCAATTCACATTTTAAAAATCGAGTTATGTACACATCATAACTTACATGGCATGTTATTTCTCTGTAACTAATCACATTTCATCTCATTCATGAGCTACAGAACTCACTTTCCACCATTCTTCCCTTGCTGCAATATCTGAATGCATCCAATAAGTCTATTGCCCACACTCAAACAAATTCTTGGTTTCTAAAGAAATTGATGCACATTCTTTTTATCTGAGAGAACGTTAATTAACTTCAATCACAACTAAAATATCAAGTGAAGGTCTCTAAAGGAGAATTTATCACTCAAAAATAAAATGTAAATAAATAAAGTGTTAATATACTGTGTGAAGGAAGTAGTACTGTTGGAAATACTGCTAAGTATATATTGCATTCTTTGCCACAGATGTCTTAAAAATGCCTAAAGCTTCTATTTTGTGTTTTTTTTTCATCCTGTATGTCCACTTTCAAACAAAAACAAAAAAAAGACCACTCTCAGCAATTTCTTTTTGGGAAGGAAAACAGTATTTGTCAGAAAAAAAGGCACAAAACAGAATTATGCATGAGACTAATAGTAAAGATATAATCAAAACTCAAGTTTTATTCTGTTACACTCTCTGCTAATAGCCAATTCTTGGATGATGGTTGATTCTATACCATTGTTAAAGATGCATTCAAATTTAATTTAAAAATTTCCCTGTAAGCCATATAAAATCATACAGACCAAACTATGTAAGTGACATGTTACATAAACTTTGATTAAATATATCATCAACTTTGATAAAAATATCATATCAAAACCAAAAAACACCAACAGAACCAAAAACTTTTTGTATTGAATAAACTTGTGGATTGCAACTCTTCATGGTGCTAGGGAACTACTGGGGAAAGTATTATGATATGCTATTATGGAAAGGTAGCAAGCAACCTGATACACCTAGCATTACATTTGACAAGCAATTTTTATTTTTATTTAATTTAAATGCTTATTGAAATAACTAAGTGGAATAATTAGCTATTTTTATACTTCTACTTGCAAATATAGTCTTCCTTTCCAGTCTCAACTGACCTTTGTGTTAGGCCTATCACTGTAATTATTACAGAACAGATATTTCCAACATGTTGGCTCACTAACACATGACCATCACATAGGGAACTGAATTGCCTTCCTAGAAATCTCCAGGTATGTAAACAATTCTTAGTAAGTTCATAGTAAGAACATTAGTACATTCATCAAGAGGATGAGTCTGGGGTCATTCTTTTTCTAAGAAAATTGTACTGAGAAAATATGAAAAAGACTGTAAACAGTATCAATAACATAGAACATATGTTTTGATGCATGGCGTTAGCTCCACCCCTGACTAGTGTGGGACAAAATCCCTTCACTTTGAGTACATATAAAATTTGGCAGCATGACTGACCTGCTTTTTCCAGATCCACAGAGAAGCATTAACACAACACAAAAGACAAAATTTGAATTTTTAAGTGTCAAGACCCATTTCCTTTGAGAACACAAAGGAAGAGACATGACCCTTTTCATGATTACTGAACCAATGAAGAATATTATTTAAATTTGTCTCAGAGGAGAAGGTTAGAGCAAGTCTTTTTCAAAATACACAAATTAACAATACTTACTATATTGATGCAATTTCCTTAGCAGAGATAAGAAATTAAATGGCATTACTGTTCAAGCCAAAAACAATAAAGCACTTGAAGCACTAATAGCAATAAAATGGAGTATTCCTATTAACTAAATTGGAAATTGGAGAGGAGTATGAAGCACTAGAATTGTAACCTTTGAAATTGGGCTTCCTCAAGAATTCTAAAAAATGGTCTCAATATGCTAATTCTGCTGTGTTGATGAAACTCGTTTTCAGTCTTACTATTATTATTTCATATAATTCCACACAATTTTATATAAGCAAAGCTATGAACATCACAACGCATTTGAAAACGTAAGGACACAAAGTCATCCTTTACTGAACCTAAACCCCAGACACACTCCGTCAGAAGATGAAAGTAAATAGAAGACAATTGACAGTAGAAGGTTACCTTTGAAGCTTTGAGGCACAAGGAGAAAATAGGGGCAAAAAAAATCATATAATTTTTAATCTTGTCTCTACAGCAGCAAAGCCTAAACAAAAAAGCAAGCCTATGAAGGTATCGTTAAGTCAGTAATCAAAAGCACCAAAAGTGAGACACTACCAAACCTTGTACATAGAATAATCATAGAATCTTTATGGTTGGAAGGTACCTTTGAGATCATCAAGTCTAACCATACACACACAAAAAAAAAAAAACCCAACTCAACAATCTCATGCACTAGAGCATGCCCTAAAATACCACGTCTACACGTTTCTTAAATATCTCCAGGGATGGTGACTCCATCTCCCTGGAAGGCCATTCGAGTGCCGGACCACCTTCTCAGTAAAGTAATTCTTTCCAAATCAGCATAGAAAAATCTGCTGCGGTTCTGTTTCTTTGATAGGCAAACCAGGAAGATGACACAATTAGTGTAATTCTTTTTTAGAATTGCTCTTTAAAATTAGAAATTCAAAAGAGGAATAATATTTTCCCCCCATTTTCTTCTAAATTCTAGCATGTACTAAATAAGCAATTGTCAAAAAGTATTGTTTCTATAGCTTTTCAGTTCAGTAGTATTAATTTGACTTTAACCACTAACAATCCTAAGCTAAAAACTTAAGTCATGATCTTTGAACAAAATAACCATCACATAACAAGAGTATTTATCATAAAACCTTCAAAGTAGGCAACAATAGATTACACACAGACATAACAAGATTATATGAATAAAACCCGTCTCCTACTTAAGTAACTTTAAAACATAATGCAAAACTTATAAGCATAATCAAAAAAACATGTTGAGAAAACTTCTTATTCTAGCATAGCGACAAAGCATAACAAGAAGTTTATCTAGAGCTAATACTTTGCTCAGCTTGTCAGTCCAATTCAGACTTCACCTGTGCAAGTTAAATTGATTCACAGGTGCAAACAGTTACAGCAGACTAATTTAGAAAATTTGTCTTGTAGAGGTCTGTGCTGCTGACTGAAGTTCTTTGCTTATTAGAAGTGAAACAGGAAAAAACTACATATTACATTTACCCGTCATTAGGCTATTCAATACTTCATAGCACGTGTAGCAAACTTGTGACAATATTAATATTGTTCTTAAAGAGTGACTGTAAATATAAGCTTTACTCTCTGCTGTTTATTACACTTTGTAGTGAAAATTAACACATAACACCTGAAACTAGATTGCTCATTATAGATAAGTATACTTCAACAGGCCTCAGCTTGGCAGAACTACCATTGATTTCTAATATCTGGAAATACAGGCATAGCAGGTTATAAAAGAGGCTCTAAATTTGATAATTCCTGTGTGCTGGAAGTTATACCTGCATGGTGGTAGATCTTCAGTATTTTATGTTTTAAAAAAAAATAAATCATCAAGACAAGATGGCTCAGTTATTTCAACGGTTCCTGATTTTATTCCAGGTGTCTCCTGACCAGTTGATGGTTGCTTTTAAAAGAAGTTATGGAATTTGCAAG
Organism: Tringa tobata; assembly: GCA_033628505.1. Taxonomy (NCBI): domain Eukaryota; kingdom Metazoa; phylum Chordata; class Aves; order Charadriiformes; family Scolopacidae; genus Tringa; species Tringa tobata. The sequence goes on along the minus strand of JAHREE010000339.1, from coordinate 521,819 downwards.
AGGACAACATTCCAGCAATTAGAAGATGCAAAATGGAAGTAAAAATGTAAGAAGAATTGTTTTCTTTTCATGATTTTAATATTATTTTCTACTGGATGATTACAGAAATGTTTCCCATTTCCATACTTTATAAATATCTCAGAAAAATAGTTTCCAAATAAATTCTCAATAAAAATATAATTAAAAATTTCTGGTACATCTGATGGAGAAAACACTAATATAAATTTCACAGTTTATATTTATGACTACAGTTTACTTTTGAAAGAATGTACTGAAATAACAGTAACATACTTTAGAAGACTTTCAAATGGAATCAAATGAAGAATAAATTAAGCAGGTTTTTTTATGAAGTAATTTTTTTTTCCCAGTTTGTTATTTCAATATGAAAAACTAAAAATAGTTGACTAAAAGAGATACGATTTTCTTGCTCTTTAGTGTAACCAGAGAGAGTATGAAGAGGCTGCCTTGCCAAATCTTTCATTCACTGCGCACAGGTGTGATGCTGCCATCAATTCTGGATTTGTTCACTAATCCACTGATTACAAAGAAGACAGACTTAGCATAATTTTTCATTTCATCACCTTCAATCAAACAAAAAGTCTGACTTAGAATGAATCAGTAATAATCAATACTTTCCTACAAAAGAAAACAAGTAATCTCTACGTATATTTTTAATGAAAAATTTGAAAAGTCCCACATCATAATAAAAATTATGAGGCCTTGCATTTTTAGGGAAAACATATTTCTTGATGAATCATTCATATGCTGAGATAGCTCAGTTTGGTTTCCTCAGATATCAGTTAGAAAAAGACAAGTATTTTTTTTCAGAAAACATTGACAAATACTGCAATGAAATGTACAAGTAGTATGTGTATCTTTCAATGTCACATTCAGAAGACTGCTACTTTGCAACCTTAGAATGTGACTGCTATTAATAAGCACGGCTTTAGAAACAACCTTTTCTTTTTCCTGCTCCCGTAACCTAAGAGTCATAGTATCTTCCACAAGAATACCTCTGCTATAATATAGGGGATTGTAACAGCAATGCAATGTGACCAGTGTTTCATCAGACCATACCTAAAATAGGGAAGATGTCTAAATTTGTATTATAAACACCATCTACCTCATTCTCAAAACTTGATTATTTCTATTTTTTCACAGTAAATGAAAACTCATAGATTTCCTTTTTAATCTAAAAATAGTTATTTCTTTTACTAGAGTAGCATTACTGCAGGTACTAAATATTCAAATAGCAACAGTGACTGCCACTAAAACTGTAATCACTGTAAACTCACTGAGTTAAAAAGTTATAGTTCATTCACTTTTATAAGCAAGTGTCTCTCTGGCTGCAGGGTTGCCATTCTCAATCACGAAAGCATCTTGTATCTTCAGCATTTTAAATGATAAAATTTGGCATAGAATGTTTTCATTTAGGTTTCTGGGTATCTGGACTTCATCTGTATCTATTTCAGAAAAAAAGCTACAATAATTAGTTCTATAAATCAGCAAATTATAAATAACACCCAAACAAAGATGTGTTCCTGATTTTTTTTCTTGTAGTCCAAAATGAAGATGAGCATCAGCTGCACACAGATCTTGAAAGTTAGTGTCTTAGCACTACTTATAGGTCAATAACAGTTAAAAAGCCTTAATGTATTTAAGACCTTGCTCCACGCTCCTGTGATGACTTTGATCCTAGGATCAAAACTTTACCCAGGATTAAATCAAAATTTGAACCCAGATCACATTTATATGTAAAAAGTCAAGCATGAGTCTGCCTTTTCAGTTTCGGATGGGATCAATGTAATTTTTGTTTGTTTTTCATGCACAAAAAATAACTACAGCAATAGAATACTTTTATCTTTCTGCAGTTTTCTTTTCTCAAGGCACCACTAAAACATAATCAAAAATGATGCAGCTGAGGGTCAAATTTTTGCAAATGTCTTGCATCTAAAATAACCCACACTTCTTGCAGTACCTCTTCCTTAAAAAACTCTTCCACATAATCCCTCAGTAATGAAGAATCCCTTGGTAAAATAAGCCATTCCAACTGTACCCTTGGGAGCTCTAAAGTTAACACATATGAGAGTGGCTGCCATGGAAATAATTTCCCAGGGATTTATTAAAGATCACTATTGAGTTGACTGAATTTTATTTTGAATGGTTATGTTCAATGGGAACTTCTCAGTGGGAATCCTGGGTCCAGTTTAAATTTTATTTTCCATACTAATGAGACTAGAACTTCGGCCTTGTTGTTTTGTGACTTTTTTACTGAAATGAAAAAGGACACTGCTTATTACTTGCATCCTGGGCTTTTCAGGGACTTAGGTGTCTTGGTCATTTCTAATGGAGCACTACAGACTGATGTGTATACATTTAAAATATTTGCTCTCTCATTTAACACTTTCTCTTACATTTTAACTTTTCATCATTTTCAATAGTAAACTGCTCAGCACAATCTTGTACTACTTCAGTGTACCCTCATTCTAATGTATTCTGCTTAATATAACTCTTCCTGTCTATTCTTAGTGGCTTTGCATCATACTCAAGCATAGGAACGCCCAGCAGAAATGAAACTATGAACTTTCCTAATATCCAAGATCCTATCACAGACAAGCTGAAGAAATACATTCTGTACTGTTTAACTTGACCCAAGTTGATGGCTGGCATTTCTTCTGAACAAGAAGAAAAAGAGAGGAAAGCAAAAGAGAATAAAAACTCTTCTGTGGAAACTTCACATTAATTCAGACAGAAACTATGAGCAGCTACAAGGATCATTTTCAAAAATCTAAAATATTAGTAACTTAATACCTCATTCTAATATTTAAGATAGTTAAATGGAGATGGGAATAATGCATGGAAAATGTATGTATGCAGGGCGAAAGCATACTTGGATTACTAATAAATTTATTTTTTTTTAGATGGGTGGTGGCTACCATCAGTCTGTTCCAGTGATAAGCCTTAAGTCTTTTAGTGCCTGGTGAGTTCTGTTGTTCTACAAACAGGGACTGAGAATTAAGGCCTGCCTAATACCTGGACAACTTATCTTCTTTTCACTTGTCAGAGTTTGCCTAGGATCAGCATAATTTTGACTAATTGCCTTAGACAAGTATGAATTAATCTACAATTCTGCTCTCAGAACTCTGGATATAATAATCCTTTTCTTAAGAAAAAGAGACAATGCCTTTTCTGTTAAATTGTCAGTTCTTGCTTTTATTCAGCTGGCAGGAAGAATTACTGCTGATGAAGGTAAATTGTAAAAGTTCCACTATTCCCCTTTGGCTAAATATATCTGTTGGCAACTCTGAACTTGAGTGATCTAGTTGTCAATAGTTCCATGACTAAAAGAGCAGATTTAAAAGACAGATATATAATTTCTTTTTCCATTGATTTTTTTCATATGCACATATTTTCTATGCAACGGGATTACATTTTTTTCTATATCTGTGGCTGATTCAAATCCATTGAGGTCAATCTGAAGAAGTAACTGATAAGTTAAAATTATGTGTGGTTTTAGCCTTGTCTTTGTTCACAAATAAGCATAGTACTCTGTTATGTATTTTGTGACCAAATTATCTATCCAATGCAGGAAAAAAACCCACACTAATGCATATGACCTTGGATATATTTTATTTAAAATGAATTTTATAGTATGGCCAGAAAGCATTTTAACTCGTATGGAAAGATAAATTAGATGGCAAGTTGATATTCACTGAAATAGGAGATGAAACCTACTACCAGCTGATTACCATTCCTGAAGGTTATGTGTGTAAATAAAAGGAAAATATACAAGAACATAAGGCAGAGATAATTAAAAAATATTCATAATCCTGATAATAATATGCTTTCCTACTCAAAAAAGCACTCACAAAATAAGAAAAAACACCTATCTTTGACAGGGTTTTTTTCTTCCTCACTGACTTTAGCAAATGTTAAATCCTAAAAGGGGACACATGACATCATGTTATTTAAAATCAACCACGTTTTTGGCTTTAAACTATTCTTTATGCGCACCACGATCTGACATATGGTTCATAATTCACAAATTCTGTTTTACAAATCTAAATGAAATTGTAATTTGACCTGTTAGTCCTTACTTATTCATTTTTACAGATTCAACATCACATATAGTTAGGCCTCCAAGGCCAAGTTATAACATTTCCACATTAAAGTTATGATACCACTTTCAGAGCACATTTGCTTTACTTTATCTCATCTAAAAGATTATCTTCCAAAGCTCAAAATTCTGAGCAATATGTGGAAATGGCTCAACAAGATTTAATTAGCAAGCACAAGGGTTGATAAACTGGAAAAACTGCTTTCAGCAGATTATAATCCTGTACATATCTGATTTTCATGATGAGTGAGAACACCTGAACTGGTAGTAGCTTTTACTGCGTTTCCTGCTGTGGATGTCCCTGGGCAGCTGTGGGGAGACTCAGCCAACTGTGGTTCCTTTCTGGCAGGGAAGGTAGAACTGCCAAAGATGCCTGGCCTGAGTGCCTTGCGCTAGCACCCTAGATTTCTCCATGAGGATAGAAAATACATCCTTCCTCTCCCAGTCGCTTAATACTTCCTCTTAGTTCTCTGAGACTTGCTCAATATCTCCAGATGAAACTAAGGAAATAAAGGAAAAAATTTCCTCTCCTAAAGTTCATTCTGTGCTTTTTATATGAGGCAGAGCACATGGTTAATTTGTTCTAGTATGGTTAACTAGTGTGTAATATTTCATTGGAGGCATGTTTGATTAAAATAAAAATATTTTCTTTGCCAGATGAAGACTAGATTTAACTGAAGTCAGAAAGAACATGGATAGAATCCTTTTAACTTCTAACTGAGGCTAAAAAGAAGAAGATTATGATTGTGCTGATATTTTATGTTACGAAGGAATCACTGTCAAACAGTACCAACAGCTGCAACTTGAAAAGTAGAACTGATGTAGTTTGTCATCTTAATGTACTCCTCTTCACTTGAGGAAAGCAGATAATATACAGAACCAAAGAAGTGGTGACAGCTTGCTGTTACTTTACCTAAGTATAATATTTTTAGCATTTAAAGACACTGAACAATTTTGCATTTTGCCAATCAGATTTCCCATTCAAGTTCTTCTCAAAGTCTTGTTAGATGCATGATCACCTAAATATATGAAAGAAGCAAGATCTTTGGGAGAGGTAACATATCTTAGAAAAGTGTGCCCAAAAGCTGAGGGTTTTTCTTGCAACAATATAAAAATGTCTAATACAAAATCTTAACTACCTCTGCAAACACTGTCTTTCTTACTCAATATTTATGTATATATGTATTTTATCGTTCTCCTAATATAACTATGATGTGTCAATTGCCATACTAACATAAATAAACACACAAACAAATTGAGGTTGGTAAAAGTCAATAGGATACAAGTAAGAAAGAGAATAGGCTATCTAATATTAAACAGGATAAGGTTACAGTCAGGCTCTCTGTATGTGTTTCCTGGTGTAGACGACAACTAAAGTTAGAAGTTACTCTGGTATCTCTCTTTTACCCTGTGAGCACATAACCACAGTTAACTCAGATTTTTTTTTTTCTGCTAATAATAATATTCTAGAATAGGAAAAATTGAGAAGTTTAATAGAAATAGCTAAGAAAGCAATCTAAAATTATTTATATGAAATTGTGCTGAAATCAAGAAAATCTTTGCTTAAATAAAATCTGCTGCATATACTGTGACACAAATAACTTGCAAGGTTGCAAAACTTCACTGTACTGAGTTATAGAAACAACTAGATGTTTTGAGAATATTCATGTATTAATGTTATTGTTTATATAATACTTAAAATAACTATTTTCCTACATATTTATCTTTATTTTATTCTTCTATAGTGACCAAATATTCCTTAGGAAATACTTGCTTCTGGAGCAACAATTGTGCTGAAGAAGTCATAATTTATAAATCTAATAAGGTATGAAACTCCAGATTCAGATTCTGACAAGAAACCTTGGCTATAATTAGACTAAAATGATGGCTTTTGTCACCATGGCAAAATACAAAGACACAAAATGTTGTAAATGGAAAATTTTTTAACTTCCCAGTAAAACTGACTCAGCAGCAAAAATGTGCTGGGACAATTCTCAGCATATGTGGTATCATTGCCAAACATGTGAAAAACACCAGTTCTGCCACCTTTTGAAGAATGTATTAGTGTTTTCAGATGTTTTTTGCTCCATTATATGGCTACATTCTGGGAGGGATACAGGTTTCCAGGCAGTAAGAAACATGTTCTGTTTCAACTTGACCCCATGTGGCTTCTGCATGGAAAAAAATTACATCAGCTCCTATATCAGTTTTAATAAAACTTTTTATGGTTCAGTTAAGAGTCCCGATTAGAGCTGACTAGTGAGGCTTAGAAAATAGTATAGGTACTTGGGCTTAAGAATAACCTGTTTCAAATGAAGGAAATGACAAACAGTTAAGTAACTTCATAAATTATTTATCCATAATGATGTTTACAAGACTTAAATATTAGTAACAAAGTTTTGCTGTTCAGTGGAACACTGTGTACCTTATGCACCGAGTCACACTATAGTATCCAAACTCAACGTTACTGTATGATCACATAAAGCATTTGTACTGTCTAAATAAGCTTAAAAATCAAATAATGTGTAAAGAATAAGCCAGAACTCTTGCTTGGTTCATTTCCAATGAACCTATGAAATGAAAACTATGAGCACACACTGAAGAGTGAAGGTGAATAGTCTTACTCACCGAATTCCACCCAGCCTGAACCTGCCAGGTGACAGGCACAATACAGAGGTATTTAAATAATAATTCAGCCTGTGTGTTGTGAAGTACAATAGTTATGGAAACTGTTTCAGCAGATTTTGGCTGAGATGTATCATGCATGAGTATGAAATAGTAGATCTCAGTTCTTTGTCCAGAGATCTCAGGAAAACCCCTAAATATTCACAAAGCAGATTTCAACAAAAGCAAAAGTATCATTATTCTCATCTTCCCATAAAGAAATTAGGCGGAAAGTTATTTGACTTTATCATACTTACAAGCATCTCAGTAGTGGAACCATGAGAAAAAAGAAAATAAAGTTCCTGAGCATCGATGCAGTCATATTAATTGGTCTGTATTACCTCCCTCATGGTTAAATGTCAGTGCTCTTTGAATCGATACTAATATATTCATTATGAGACTGTAATATTTCTTTTGGATGTCCTGTGCCTTGACGAGTACCCTGGCGCGCAGGCCTTTTTACTGCTTGTATTCTCTGAATACAGTTTTGTGCGAGGTGTCAGGGCACCACGGGGGCAGAGATGGAGGCAGAGGCTCCCCATGGTTCCCCAGCCAGGATCAGGCAGCTAGGGGGAGGCACTGGGGAAGCCCCAGTCCCAGGTATGGGACAGTCCCCTGAGGATGGGGATGGAGATGAGCTTAGGCCGGGAGGCAGGCCCAACTCTGAGGGGCCATGGCCGGGCAGGGCAGAGCTGTGGGGACCTGGAGACAAGCCCTGCTGGGGCAGGGGCCAAAGTGGGGTGCTGGGCTGTGGGCAGGGTGGGGGCAGCCCTGGGGGCAGGGACAGGCAGGGCTGGTGGTACCTCAGGGCCATGATGCAAGGCCTCTAATGGCATCTGTTTTTCAACCTCAGTCAACATCAGATATTTTAAAACAAGCCAATATAAAACCAAAATGCGTTACAGAAGTCAACTTAATTAGATACATGAATTTAAAAAGATGTAATTGTCTTCGATACCTTTGATACTTATCTTTTATCATTGTACTTTGATATTTGGTCGTGACTTCATACCTGCATTCAGGGACATGAAACTCAGAGCTAGACTTTGGATACATCATATTTATACGATGAAACCAGTGTCTTAAACCATTTGTGCTATGCTTTTTTGCTCATCTTTCCCATCTCTGATTTTTTTGTTTCACTGTCTCTTGGCTTCTGTACCAGTACTTTTCTCACAGTAACCTCTCTCATTAATTGCCAGGTGACCCTCTGCTGTGGGATTCAGCCATCTGAGATCCACAGCCCTAGTTTGTACGCCCCCTCTGCCTGACCTTCACTCAGTTTCATGGAGAAAATTCTTGTTTAGGTGTGAGAAAGCGGACAAGCAAAAATTAGGCAAGATAAGGAAAGTAAAAACAGATGGAAGTGCAACCTCTGAAGCAGCAACGGTTAACAGCTCCAGGCCTCAAAGGGAAAAGCACTGACGTAAAACTGTAAGACCTTACCCTCTCGCCAGCCCCAGGGAACTGGAAGACAGTAATGCAGCAGCAGCAGCAGGGCAGGTTACCCTGTTTGGGGGAGCCTGGCTCTTCCCCGGACGACTGACAGCTTGTCTGGCCCATGAGGACTCGACTGCTTTCAAAGCAGCCAAGCATGTTAGTACCTATCCTAGGGGCTTGCTAGTTCTAGCCTGTCGTCTCACGTGTTATCCAACAAACCATCAGTTTATATCTTGCTACTGAGTCCCTGCTCACAGAGAGAAGAAAGAGGAGGGTTTACAGATTCTAAGAAAGGGCGCTGTGTCCATTGTACAGATAGCAAAATGTCTTCCTGTCCTATGAGGAATTAGACTAGAAAGCAATTATTACTCAGAAGCTTCTAACAATCAACTGTAAAAATATAAAGGAAAAAATTATAAAGGTTTAACTGAGAGCACATAATGTATTTATGTAGTCATCTCAAAATTCAAAATCAGTGATTGACAAAGTAAAGATATTTTTTTCATTTTTAAAGTAGTGCCATTTTTAGAATTTAAGCCACTTTGCACAAATTAAATGTTAATTGAAGACAACAGTTTTGCATCAACAGTTTTGTTGCTGACACTCCTTTTCAGTTAAAAACATTTTGCTGAAAAACACTTCTTTGGATTTGGATTTGATGTGGTTCTTCCATTAAAATAAAGCAGACTAACACGATAGTTCTAGAAAACTGAAGTTTTTAGAAACCATCTAATAATTCTATGGAAGAATCCATATAGAAACTAATTTTCAGTTACTGTCACCCGTGTTCTCAGTGTAAGCAGCTAATAAAAGTACATCTAAGTCAGCATGGAGTGACATAAACCATTCTGATGAAATCCTGTCAAGAAATTCCTGTAGGTATCTGGAAGCATAAGGTTCTCAGAATATCAAAATTCTTACAACTTTATGTTAGCACACTATTTCCCTTTCTTCTCAGAAAGTCTCTGGCATAGCAGGTTATTAAATTCTGCCCTTTAAATCCTACTCCAGACTTACCTGGGACTCCTGCCTCTCACATTCTCCTTGATGGTCATGGATATTTCAAATTCATCCATTGAGCTTTAACAATAAAACTATTCTTATAGATGCTATTACAAATACAAAAAAAAAAAAATTACTTTATAAGCAATGATATCGGGGCAATTTATTATCTGGGATAAAGGAACAGCAGAAATTACAAAAGCTTTATTTCATGTAATGTGTTGAATTTTCCCACATTCCCTTTTCATTGTACAAGAACTTAAACTCCTTAATCCTTTTTTTTTTTTTTAATATACTGGTATTGGTATAATGCAGAGAAAATCTATGGATCATATATAATATTGACTTATTTAACTCAAAGCCAAAGTAAGTCTTCCCAGAGTGAGATTTTTAATTAAATGTGTAGTTTATATGTTCATATTCTTCAGAGATAATGTTCTGAACAGCATAAATTTTCTCTCACGAGACTTCTCAATGGAAGGCACAGAGTGTGCTTTACAAACATTAGATCCCACAACAACCTTATGATAGTTTTTTGTGTGTTTTTCCAGATAAAGTAAATACATATAATGTAAGTCACACAGGAAGTAAATGACAGATATTATGGAATTCAGACTCCTAGATTCTGTCAGATTAGAATCTTTAAATATGTGCAGAAATCCAATTTTTAGATATAGGAGAAAAAGCGAGTGCCAAAACAAGCAAATAAATTTGAAAGAGTATAAATAAAAATGCTGGAAGTTATTTTTTTTAAAATTCAAATAGGATTGTATGATTGTCTACCAGAACATAATGTTTTCAGATCAATAAAAGCAGAATAATTTTTCACATGAATGGAAGAATCAGAAGAGAACGACAGAAACCCTCAAAAATATTTTTACCAGATATCTCATGTAGTCTCTTATTATGTTAGCTCTTGGAGTTTCTGCTGCTGCTAATAATCACAGGATGCTGACATATGTACAACCAGTTTCTGCCAATCCAAGCAAACTGTAGTAAGCATGCTGTAATTTACGGTCCCAAGATGTTGACAGACTGGTTCACAAGCCAACAAAACATAACTTTCTTTTGCAGCTTCAAAGCCCAAAAGGAGGACATTGAGTTCTGTGAAAATCAGTGGGATGCTGGAAAGCTAAGGCATAAGCTAAGCTGTTCATTACAAAGATGCTGGCCATCATTCCAGAGGGGATATCACAGATATAACTTCAACAAAACATCTGGCAACATGGTTGTTTCTACACAGGCTGTAAAAAATGGGCTGAGAAAGTTTTTCTTAGGGGCCTCAGCCTGCTGTCCAGCTGTGTGTCGTTTTTGTGCATGACCAGTTACGTAAACCAGTAACATTTTACTTGTGTATATTGTATTGTCTATCTAATTCTGTACCTTGTGCAGGTATTTGCCTGACAAGACGACTGTGTCCCTTTCAAGTTTTGGCATTTTGGGACAGCCTTTAGAAAGTTCTTCTGTAATTATGCTTCTGTCAATTGCATGAGGTTGGAATCCTAAAAATCTCTAGTTGCTATTGAAACTCTTGTCTGGCAAATGCTGAATTTTTGCATGTGTAAGTGTGTCTCAAAACACAAAAAGGATGGATAATATGTTAATACTTTCATATTAGTTTAAAGAAAGATAAATCTTAGTTTTGAACCATGGGAAAACATTAACCTTAATTCTAAGCCTCTAACCTCAGGACAATGGGAGATTACAGAGCCAGGAGAGAGCATAGGTCATCACATCGCAGAACTGGATGTCTAGTGACAGAAAATGTCTGGCTCTACAAGAAAATTCACAGCAGTGTTATGTTCACTTGAATGTTTATAATACCAAGAATGACCTTTGTGAGTTCTGCTGCATACTTCTATTCAAACAGAACAATCCCACTTGAACTCTGCAGCTGTCAGCTCCTGCCCCAGTGACACCCCAGTGGGGTTGGTCTCCAGCTCCCACAGTCCTGCCCTTGCCCACCCTGGGCTTTGGCTGCCCCACTGCCTCTTCCTTGGCTGCCTGCTCCTGGCTGGGGGGCTTGGAAGGGCCCTGGCTGCCAAGCCCTGCCCTGACGGTCCATGGGGAGCCCCTCACTGTCCTCCGGGGCCACCAGCCCTCGCAGCAGCCTGAGGGTTTCTCCCTCGGTGTCCCAGTCTCAGAGGCTGGGTCTGTGTATGAACACCCCAGTGGCGCACCCTTCAGCTCTCCTGCCCATGTGCAACCATGGAAAGACGTCCTGCGTGAAAGATTGTGAATGTAATATGGTTTAAGCCCTGCATAACATACTGCAGTGACTCTCTTTCAAAAGAAGACAACTTTTCTTATGTGAAAAATATATATAGAGAGATACAATAAAGAAATCGTTACAGTTACCAGCCAAAGAGGTTGGTTTTCTTTAATACAGTGTCTGTTTTTTATCACAGCTATTACATTAGCACCCCACAATCTACTTGCATCCTGTTGGCTCTACAAATAGAGCTCTGCAGATGTTTGCTATTATCCACAATTTAGAAACTATTTAACCAAAGAAAAAAACCCTGGAAATTAATCACCCTCTTTGTCAAAGAGGCCCTTTAAGAAGCAAAAATGTCAGTCAGTCATGGCAAACAAATAAAAATTCTCTTGCATGTCCATTTAAAACAATATAATATTGTTCTTATTAAACGAAAATTAATTTATTTTTCTTTATTTTTTTTCATCATGCAAGCATATTACAGCATGTGCTACAGTATGTCTATAAAACCCCTCCATTAGAAGAAGATAATACTTAGGTACCCAGTGATACATGGACATGTGCAGACCAAGAGTAACAAATTAACCTATTCAAATTAAATAACGGTAGTGGTCATCACATACACAGTAATACATAATTTGTATAAGATAAATGGATTATTCTTGTGCAGTTAATGAGATCTATAGGTACTAAAATGTCGTGGTTTGGGCCAGATTGGCCACTGAAACGAATGACAGACATGCAGGCAAAATTGTTATCCAAGTAATCATATTATACCTTAAACCAGGACATTAAATTACAGTAGCCAGTATTAAGAGGTTATTTACTCAAATTTAATCTGAAATTGCAAAGTAATTTTGAATTTTAACTATAGAAAATTTTAACCTTGGGGTTGCCAAAGAAAGAATAAGAAAGCTACAGAACAACTATAATTATGCTTTGTCCCAATTCCTCCTGCAGATGTTGTATAGTGTCTCGTTGACAATGTTTTCTACATATGTGAAATATGGGCTAGTGAGGGGCAAAATCAGATTTTTCACACTATAAGGATAATAATTTGCAGTAAACCATTTAAATAAAATATTTTTTCTTTTGTTTACAATTGTTTCCATCAAAATATTTCAGTCCATTTATCCTTTACATAACTGGAAAATTATATCTACGCAATCTCTAGTTTGCATTCTGAGTACACAGTTAATTGTGAGTAATATCTGGCAGCTTTGGCTGGTAGGAGCAAATAAAATTAAAATCCAAGTTCTAATAAAACTGCTTGTTTATTACATTTTTTGTCAATAGCTGTGATATTTATGTAGATTTGCTTACTGATGACTAATTATGAAAATTAAATTGGGCACATAAAATAATTCAAAATTGGTAGAAGTATATTTTAAGCAAATTGATTAAACATGAAAACTATTTGTATCTCATTATTCACCCTCTAGTGAATACAATATTTAATAATTGAATAATTAGAAAATTCTATTAGCCACTTAGCTACTAACGCCATCTCCTTGATTGTACAGGCATAAGTAATTTCTTCAGATGAAAATGACATAAAATAACATTATTGTTAGCTGGACTCTTCACAAGCAAAATATCCGTTGTTACAGAGTAGGTGCAATAAGAATTAAGTCCTATATAGCAAAATGCAGTATTTCAAACTAGGAAAAGTAGTCTCTATACTTCAAATGTGCTTCTCACTAATTTTGAGATAAAATATAAGTAAGTTATAAATGTCTGTTGTGACTATTTTCAAGGCAGCGTAGCTATCACAGGAAATAATACTTTTGGCATCATTGTTGTATATTTTTCCCTTTCATGTAAGACACCCCTGATTCATTTGTGTTTGTCTTTACTTGACCATTGCAGAATATTTCCCAAACTTGTAGCCCAATGGTTACTTGTTAGAATTAGTGATTTTGCACTCCAGGTGATAGTTTTGGCTTTTGACATGGTTTTATTACAGAACTCTGTGTTATCTCTTAAAGCTACAGTGCATAGACACCTCACTTTTTTTTCTTTTGTCTCAGTTTCCCCATCTCCAAAACAGGAAAATGCTTTAAGATTTTTTGAGAATTTTGCTTGTTACTTATGTACTTTTGTAATTACATATTGTTACTTACATAGGAACAAGGAGTGGAGGGAAGCAAGAAACCATGTGTCAGCTGGCTTGAACATGTGTTAGCCCAGAAGGAATTCTTAGTCCCTTGACGGCACTAGTGATGGGAACACTCTCCACCTACCTGATTTGTTCCTAGGCCATGACTGGAATCTTTATGTAATCTGTAGTGCACCAAATCTAGTTTGTGTATTTGCTTCTTGACCTCACAATCAGCAGTTCCAGATCCACCCTGGTGTGACTGGTGAGGGACAATCAGACACAGGGCACTGCCCACAGAGGCAGCCAACAGAGACAGGAGTTGCCATAGAATGGTGCACAGAAAGGGACAGATGCTCTGCCAAGAAGGGCGTCCCTACACTCAGCAGTGCTGGTGAGATCCCACAGGGCACAGTCCCCAACCTCCACTGGAGGAATTACCTCCACATAGCAGGGGCCTCAATCCAGAGCGAGCTCCCAAAGGAGCTGCAGTTCTGCAGAGATGGAGCTGCAGGAATGCCTGGGGCCTCTTGCTGAGGCTGGGGCAGACGGGCTCCTTGCGTACCTGCTCATCTTGTGACTGAGCAAAGGAGCTGTGGGAGGAGGTCACCAGGCTGTGCAGCATCAGAGATGATGGGAAACAGACTGGTGTAAGAGTATGCAGAAGGACTTCATTAAGTTCATCATCTGATCAAAGACTTTTTCAATGCATTGATCATTATTTCCTCAATAATGAGTAAAGGAGGAAAGAATAAACAAGAGCCCACAGAGACACAAACCTGGTCACAAACAAAGGATAACAGAGATGATGCCAAGGACCAGAAGCCTCCAGTTGCTAATTGATGGGCCATTAAGAAACTGAAGGCACAGCTTTGGAAAGGGCCAACATGGACCTTGTAACTGGCAAGAACTGGGAAACAAGGGGAACACTGAGGATTTGGGATATTTGAGGGCAGCCTGTGGGACCATATGAACCTTTTGAAGAAATCTTTAGAGGGAGGGGATTGAGGAGGGTTGAAGTGGGAAATAGACAGAAAGGTGCACACTTGTCGGACCAATCCCTGTGCCTGATTGTCAGTCTGTCCTATCCTTTCACTAAATCCTTTCTTAATTATCTTTCTGTGGAATCTCACTATTTCATGCATGTGAGTGCTGTAAGGACTAGGTGACAGCTACAGGCGACATAGGTGTAAGTTGGTTTGTTGCCGGCTACTGGAGCAGGTGAAGGTGTTTGCACCAGCATGGTGTCTGTGAGGGTATAGCTCTTGCAAGTATCTCTTTGTGTCAGGGGTACCAGCTATGGGAAGGACCAGTGAGTGCAGACAGGGCCAGCAACTGGAGTCAGACTGTGGGTACAGACACTCCTGGCCTGTGGTGCCAGCAGCTGGAGTGAATGGGTGGCTCGGCTCCAGCTGCTGGGATGGAACTGGTGGGCATCCCAGGTGCAGCTACTGGAGGGACTGGGGTGAGCAAAGTGAGTGAGAGGCTCAGCGACAGCAGCTGGAGCAGGACTGTGGGTCACAGTCTGTGCGCCTGGTGCTGGCTGCTGGGGGTCGATGGAGTGTTTGCATCTCCCCAAAGCTGGTGTGCACGGCAGTGTGCCTGGCGGTGTGCCTGTGTAATTCACTATCAAACTTCAAGCCAGACCAGACAGTGAGTAGGGGCCCTGGGTTTGGCCACAGGGTCTGTGCTTGTGTTCTAGGGGGGACACGTGAGTGTGGGGTACCTCTGTGAGTGTGTGCATGTGAGCAAAGACATATGTTTCTGAATCTAGAGTGCTGTGTACTTTCATTAATGAACCTCTGTCTCTACCAGCCACAGAGGCGGAAGGATGCTTGCCCATCTATGTTTATGTTTTATATGAGTCCTGTAAATAGGTGCTGTTGAAGGCAACACCTTGCTTGTGGCAGTCTGTGTAGCCAGCCACATCAGTGTCCTTTGTGTATCCGTGTGTGTCCAAGTTTTTATCCTGGTTGAATATGCAGAGCAGCAGCCATGTCCACCCAGAGAGATGGGAGAGCCCCATCTGTCTGGAGACACTGGGCTGGGCTCCAGTGGCTAGGCAGGACGAACCCCTATGCCCAGAGCTGATGGATGTGATGGTCATTTATAACAACCCTTAACAACCGGATCTTCTCCAAGACCCTGCAGCTCCAGGAGTCTGAACCTTCAACAATAATGAAGGAGGTGCAGGTAGAGTCTGTGGTTATTGGGTTGGAAAATAGAGCCTCCCATGAAGGTGAAGGCTGGAAGCTGGTGACTTCAGCACTCAGAGGTGGCTTTGCAACTCAGATTTGCAACTTTTTGACATGCAAGTGTCATCACTTACATGACACTACCAAATCAGGTAGTCATCAGGATGGCAGAGAAAAGCTATGTAACATTGTTTATCGGCAAGGAACCATTGTTTTAGTAACTCTATTATGTCATATACTGACATAACTGAAAAGTCAAAGATAACTACTTACTAATGCTAATAAACAATGAAACTTTTTTTTTTTTAACTGGCAAAACTTAATTATTGGAAAGTGTGGTATTATTCTAGTTTAACTTTCCATCTGGTGTGGTTTTAGAGCATGTGGGACATTCACTTTGTACGACTGGGAGCCATTCCCTTATTGAGTGACAATGATGGAAGCTTGCTCTCACATCCTGGATTCTGCACAGTTCCATCAAGTTAAAAAAAGAACATCTTGCCAAACAAGTTGATGTAAATTCAAAATGCATTATTTCTTTGGCTGCAACCGTCTTTCTCTGTTAAAGAAAAAAAATAATTGCAAACACAGGCATTCAGTTTTCTAGACCAGGTATAAAAATCATCAAGATGTACAAGTAATCTTTGTTTTAATTACTTTGAATCAGGTCCTTAAGAATTCACTAATAACTCTGTTCATGTGTCATTTAGTCTTTTTGCCCATCTACTGACTGAAACGACAAGGTTCCTATTTGCAAGGAAGCATCTGCTGCACACCAAGAATCCTTCTAAATTTATCTGACCACACTATTGCTAACATGTTTTGACTTAAATTACACCACCAGCTATGTTAACTAACATTAATTTAAATCATATTTTTCTTTTGTTTTCTTCTTCTGTCCTCTTATACGCTGAATATTTTTGCTAGAAAATTATGTGGCTAAAGCTGGGGAGAAAATACTGTTGAATAATTCTTTACATTACCACTGGCTCTCCCAAAAATACCATGAATCTGTTCTGGTTCCTACAGTCAGAGTGATAGGCAAGTTTTCTGGCAGCCAGCAGGAGACTGACAATTAAAGTATAATAGAGCTTAATACAAATCTTGCATAAGAAAGCTCCCTAGAGTCTCATATATTTCTTTTGCATGAATTAATCTCTTGGAGTTTCAAACTATATCAAATCGGTGTTGCAACATACACTGCACTTATCATAACAGAAATTCAGATATGAAAACCACTCCTCCACTAAAATGCAATTGTAGGTGTTGCAAAAATCACTTCAAAGTGTCTCTAAACTGTTCTTAAAAAAAAAAAAAAGAAGAGGCTGCATTAATTAGCTCTTAAAGACCATCAAATGACATCATAGGCAGAGGTCTGGTAACTGACAAATGAAAAAATAATCAACCAAAACCAACCCACAAAGATAATTTCCAATAAAAGTAACTGCGATGCCAATTTTGTTTCACTAAGTTAAAAGCTATAAAACCACATTCTAAATATGCTAAAGAATATTCCTATGTTACTTGTATTACTTGAAGTGAATAGCACTCATTTTAGTTGCAAAAATTCTGTTTTACTCCCACCCACCCCAAGTATAATCTAGATACCTAGCATTTAAAATTTACTTAGTAGTATATGCCCCTGTGGAAAGAGTGGATGGGGATGTTTTTACCTAAAAAGCCAAACCTGGCTGCTGGTTAAGAAGGTCGTGGCTGGATGACAGTGCCTGTCCACCTGCTTGCAGCTGCTTATGGCTGTACCCAGCTGCGTTAGGAGGAGGTCATAGATCTGGTGGAGTTGTGGAGACGGGGCCCCTCTGTGGGTGGGTGTCAAGAGCTGCTGTGGCAGGATGACTACAGGGATGGAAACTAGAAGAAGCCGCTGTAACACCAGAGACATTGCTCCAGGGTCTGGTTGACTTTGTCTTCCTGACAGTCTGGGTATGGTGTGAGAAGAGATCTAACCATTAGTATTCTGTATAATTACCTATTATGCTGTGTAATTACTTGTAATTGCCTATTATTCATAAAACGCCATATGCATGGAGTATTATTAAAACTTTTCTGTGGTAGCATAGTCCTGTTCTTGTCAGCGTTTCTAGTGAAGTAAGCACTTTCATTATGTACTAATATGTTGACCTGGAAATTAAACTGTTTCTGGCATAACTTTTTTGGTCATCATTTCAGTCTCGTAAAACAGTCAAATCAGAAACAAAAGATATAAACAGAATGCTGAAAACATGAAAACCAAATAAACAAAATACTGGATGTTCTAACGTTAAATTTTGGAAGAAATATATTTTTACTTCACTTAGCCTATAATATCCAATACATACTCAATAGTATATAAATGTTCTCAATTTAATTTTGTTGTTGTACCATAATGTAGAAGCTTCTAAATATAAGTGATAGATAATAAATGATAAAGCAAGCTTTAAAGTAAACCCAGACAAAAAAAAGCAAAATGCTATTTTTATAAATACACTCAAAGACCACCAGGTGTCTCTGTAATAAAAGGAATGTAATTTAAAAAAAAAAAAAAAAATCATTCTGAAACCCCCACCCCCCCCCCCCCCCCCGGCAACCCGAGGATCAGCTCAAGCTGTTCTAAAAACTGAAGTTACATGGAAAGGTGAAATGTTAACACAACATCAGCCAAATTTTGCTGCCAGTGTCAACAGTATTAATGCCATCACAATTCTGTTTTTAATTCAGATTCTACTTCATGTTGTGCCTTGCAAAAACTGTAAGCACTCTTATGCAAAGCATGAAAAAAAAACCCCAAAGGGTACCAGAACATGTGTAATTCTCTATTCTTCTAATTAGACACCAAATTATTTTACTACAAGTTTATCACTACTTTGAATTTAACTACATTTAATGACATCTGTATTACTGGTTTAATTCATTTTATGAAACAGATTTGGGCTGTATGTATACGAAGGTACTGACACAATTAAAGTGGTACAAGCCCACTATCATGGGTGCTGGCATTATGGGAAGATACTACATATCAGTACAGCTTATTCCTGTAATGGAAGAGAAATAAATGAATCCAATATAAAATAATATAAAAAAAAACCCCAACAAACATATATAGTGGCATAACTTTGCATTGTATTATAAAATTCAGTATTGATGATACAGTTACTGATATTCTTGTTTATAATAGTACTTATATTTCCCAAGAAGACAAATACGGCTCTTACAGATGTAAAAATGTAACAAGACAAGAAGCAATTTTCACAAATCTACAGTTATTACATTCAAATTAAAGTACATATTTTCCCTTTCCCTTCATTGCTACAGTCTAACTGGTTTATGTGGAAAGCTACTTGAACAGTATTTATTTAGATTTTTGTTTTGCTTAACATCTTTGACAGCAGTTTTTAATTGTGAGCACTGTAATCTTAGCTGTTTGATAAAATGTATATATCAATGAGGAGAATATTCTGAAAGTACAGAACACCTGTACCTTATTAATTAATAAGAAACATATTTTTCTATACTTTCAAAAAGAAACCTGGAATTTAAAATTACTAAGTTGATTTTGGGACTACTTCTACTAAAACTAAAATACACATTTTCCACACATTCTTAGATTTCATGTAACAGCAAGGAAAACATGATTAGCTGGAAAACATTTTGTATAAAATCTTTGTGTAAACGTTCAGAAACAGCATTTTGCAAGCTTTATTTTGATGTTTACATGCTTCATGTTCTATAGTAGCAAATATATTTAGTAAACAATATACAATGAAGTCAAAACATACAGTAAACTTTACATAAAACAAGTAGTAAAATATGCCCCAAAATAGTAGCATCATCGCGATATACTACTGGTGGTAAAATTAGAAGCCATGTGAATTTCTTGGTTTGCCGTCTTCATTGGACAGAACCCATTCCTCTTACACTGTCTCAGCTTCTTGGCTTTTTTAGTAACTTGCAACTTCTTCCCTTCCTATCATAAATTCTTGATGTGGGTTATATTATCTCACCACCAGACCTAGCTCCAAGATTTCATCCACCTCATAATGCTCTTCATATTTCTTCTATGTTCTTGTTCTTCCTTGTTCAGACTCTCGTTTTTTTATTTTTTTTCCCTCTTTCTCCCCATCTTTCTTCTTTTCTTTCTTTGCACTCTGTCCTTACCCCTCTACACTCTCAATCTGATCCCTCCCTACAATGTTTCATGTCTGGCTGGGCAATGCTGGGAAGTCTCCTTTAGCATGGTGTCACTGATACACTGTTCACTTTATAAT
>JAHREE010000339.1:448849-497084 GCA_033628505.1 Tringa tobata | reverse complement strand
TTTTTTTTTTTTAAAAGCTGTCATCGCAGGTGCTGTTGCCAAAAACGTCCTCAGACTTCCTTGCTCTTTCCGGCTTTTTTGTAGGCTGTATATTGGTTGATTGATTCCTGTCCCAAGTAAAAGCTGATTGCATTTAACCAAATTCTTCATTAGAGTTTGCTGCGTAGCTGCCTCAAGGATTTGGGAGAATGAGCAAAAGTGCATTCATGCATGGCCAGAAGCGGAAGAGAGAAGGCAGCCTGCAGGACTAGTTCATGGCTGCTTGAACTGCCAATTATATTCCAGTGTAAAAATATGCTTTTGCAGCAGGTTTAGCCCTAAGACTACAGAGGTGTTGGAATAGGTAGTCCTGCCCTTAACTTGGCTGCGTAGTATCATTGTTTGTGTACTTCCTTGCTTTACCAGTTTGATGGCTGCGTACTTGCTGTTCCCAATAAAATCTAACTTTCCAAAAATGATTTTTTTTTTTTTTGGTCAGATCAGCAGGTTCTTCTAAAGTGTTATAAAGCAGTACAATTATTAGAATTGAAGTAGAAGGTACAGAAAATACTACTTGATAGGGGAGGAGAAGGTGGAATTAGGTGGCTGCTTTATGACAAATTGAAGCTAGTCAAAGGTAGTGTTTTCATGAGGGTTCATTCCATGATAAACTGCATTGTAGAGCTAAACAGTCAGAAATCTGTTCACTTTTAAATCGTATTGCTGATTCAGCATATAATCATAGGATCAAATGGGGTGCAGTGGAATTATGGGGGAGGGACTGGGAACATATGGAAGAGATACTGAAGAGAGGCATATCAGCATCCCTGACTAGTGTTTTAAAGTGTTGTGAAAAACCAGCTGAAGCACCGAAACTGCATGGACTTAATTTTCAAAGCTTGTTTTTGAAGAATGCCTCGTATTTTCATGGACTGAAGATAAAGAGGATAAGTGAATAAAATAGCATGTATCTGTGCTTCTGCATCATGTTCCTGTATGGTGTTTCCACAGGTGTAAATTTCAATGTAATTGCTGTTCTGGTGTAAAGAAGTGTAGTCACATAACGTTTTTGAAGTAGCTGATAAAAGAAAATCCTACTTTAGAACAGTTAGCTTTTTCAACTATCAAACTATGCAGGTGCCTGTATTTGAATTGGGAATAAGAATGAAGTTGTTCAGAACAGGTTTTGCTGCTGGTTGGTTGTTTGGTTTTTTTTTTCCTTTATTAGCTAATTGGAAAATGGTGAAAAAGGTCAGGGAAACAAAAAAAAAAAATATTTGGGAGCAGTGACTCCAAAATGGTGAACATTCCAAGTTTTATAGATATTTATAATTTTATAGAACATTATGGAGTTTTTGCTGTTGCTGGAAATTTTGCATTTTATTTGAATTTTGGTAATTGTAAACAATACTTGCTAGCATGAGGGCCAGGTCCCTTTCTCAGCCTCGCAAGATACTGGAAAACAAGTAGCACAGAACTAACAGAGGTGCAAGTTACCCAGCATCACCCAGCTGGGCTGTGGAAAGGGTGCAAAATAAGAGCTATGGTTCCTGTCAGCTTCTGTGGATCGAAATGCTGGCTGCCTCAGATCAGTACTCATCTTGCAATATTTGCTGACTTGTTCCAGTGTGATAAGGAAGCAGATAAGTACCCTGACTAAAAAGCAAATATTTTTCTGTCTGTGAGAATGCATTGGTGGCTCAACCCAGGATCAGAAGTATCAGAAATGGTGCAAGGCAGGTGAGAAGGGAGATAGGGAGGAATAAAAACGGTAGCTGGGTTGATTTAAGGTCCTTGGAATTGTGGCTTTAGTCTTCAGTTTTGCTTCAGGCTGGTTTCTTTCAACTATTAATGTCTAAGAGGGGTATGTGGATTAAGTGGAGGTTGAGGCAACATTTGATTATGTAGTGCCAAATGTTGGGGAGTTGTATGTATTTGAGACAAATAATTTTGGTTCAAGACTTAGCAACACCTATGTCGTCTTTCCACCAGTATGATTGTGCCTGTGTCATCTGACAGAGGGAGATTGCATAGGACAGTTAAAGACAGACACTGAAATTTTACACTTGGAAAAGTATTTACGTGGCCTAGGAACAGCACCTTCAGAAAATGCTTAAATTCCTATTTGTACAGAGATTTCCATTTTACTTCAACAGTGTGTTGAACTTTCTTAATATTGTCTAATAATTTAATCATTGACATAACTGAAACTGTAATGTGTTCAAATAGTTGGGTTTTTTCAGACTTAAGATTTTAGTTTCTGTGGAAGTTGATTAAATAGGTGCTTGTAAATGAGTGGTAGAACTTGAAATTTATTATTGTAAAAACTGCAAACATTGTTTATAATCTCATCATAGGCCAAAGTTATTAAATTCCATTGGAATGTTCTACATCCAGGCACTTCCTTTCTACCCCTCTTTTCCTTGCTGTCTACTGTATTATGAGATTTCATTCTACCTTTCTCAGTGCCTTAATGTCATACTGTGGCAGGGGGAGAACAGTTCATTGTAAATTCTTATTTTACTAACTCAAGGTGATGTTCTAAATTGAAGCACAACCCAGGATCTGGTGATTCAGTGGTTGCTTTCTGCCTCTTGCATCATAAGCAGTTATTTGATGTTGTAATTGGAAGTTAGCTGGAACTTCATTAGAGTTCCCAAGAGATGCTAGACTATCTAGTCATTAGCTCTGCAGCATTTAAGTGTGGTGAAGTAAATTTTTAGTAAGGTGGTTGACTAAGCAGTTTTGTGAGTTAAAAATGCTTTTTTCCTGTAGCAGGTTTATGTTAGTTGTTGCAAATACCTTTTTCTGCTCTACAAGCGTTGCAAACTTGGTATGCTGTCAATAAAACAAAAAAGGCTTGAATTTACCAATGAAATGCTGCAATTCTAAGTTTCCAAGACTCAGCATTGTAATTAGATAATAATTTCTGAATTACTTTTTTTAAACAGTAGGCCAGCTTCAGCATTAGTATTTCTTCAAGACCATTATAAGTCTATTCAACTTTAAATATAATATAATTCATGGTCCCTGATTCTGTTTACTGCCAATGAGCCATTTATAGGAATGCTGTGCACTGGGAATTGATGAGTTGGCCTATAACTTCTAGTAATTGGATCTTAACTTAGAGTGTAGATCACACACTTATTGTATAATTATAAATACATTCATCTGCTTTCACAATAAGAATGTTACAATAAGAATGTTGTGTTTTATAGCATGTGACATTACTCCCAGTTCTGGTTACTTCTACAAAGTCTATCTTTTATGAAAATAAACCTTACATTAAAATTCTGGTTTAATTCTCAAAGTAGAAGCAGTTAAGTAATGCGATAATTTATATGATCTTGTATTGACAAAAGTTCAGTGAAAGAAACAAAACAATTCTTTATCTATGGTTTTATACCAACTTAATTGAATACTTTGCCTATTTCACTTCACTTATTTATTTTCAGGTATATGATATATTGATTTCTTTTTTTTTCCCCTCCTAGGTTTAAAGAAAACCGTAAAGATGATATTTGGCTTGTCGATGTGAGTATATGAGAAGATTAGGAAGACCTGTTAGTGGAAATCAAAACACAAAATGTGCAGTGCTACACTCTGTAGTGAGGCTGCTTCATCATTTGGAAAATCGTTTGTACATGGTGCAGAAAAATTACATGACAGTAATTCTTCTGACAGGATGGATAAGCAATCTGTCTGTATTGTTCAGGATGAACCAGGAATTAGAGTATTGGATACAGACAGGCTTCATCCTGTTTTTACAGTCCTTAAAAACAGGAAGCAGATTACCTTACACTTACAGTTAGGCAGTGATAACCTCTGTTTGGAATTTTTACAGTTCCATTCTGTAGCTAATTTGTGTTCTAGCAATACAACATGAAATATATGAGAGGCTTCTTTTACTTTTCTAACATATTTGGAAAGATTCAGTGCTCCTTATTTTGGAGGCAAGATTTATCAAAAAGATTGATCTTGTTTAGCAATGAGATAAAGTTCTTTCTAGCTGACCCAAATATGGACTGCAATTCCCAAATTATATGATTCAGATTTGTGATTTCTGAATGGGGAAAACTATATACGCTGATTCAGAATTGCTCAGTAATGTATAGAGAAACAAACAAAATCCAACTTGTCAAGTTGTGACCCGATCTTGTTATACCAAAACACTGCTATCTTCCCTGTTAATTTCAGCAAGACATAGGCAGAAATATCAAATGAAGTCTCTCAGCTCTGCTTGGTCTTGAGAAAAGAGGATCAATTTTACAGTATGCTTGTATAAAAGTAGTTGCTGAAAAGCTGAAAACCAGAGGGCAGCCTGGAGAAGTATGCACATATATATAAATACATGTATTTATATTGTCCTTCCTTTCAAAGAATAACATTTCCCTGTTGGCAAATAAATTTGTATTCCTGGATAGATTGATAACATGCTGTTATAATTTTGAAGAAAAGAGGAAAATATTCCAAAAGAGATTAAAAACAATGTTACCACACAGCATTGAATGTACAGCAATTAAATGTATTCTTTTCAAATTTGTTCTTTCTTACTAAAAGTAGCACCAAATCAAAAATCCTCTGTTTGTCACTCCAGCTTCATAATTAACTTGCAGTTTTATTAGGACTTGGAGAACACCATGACTGGAAAATAGGTCTTGCTATTGTATTTGAGGGTTAATCATAGAATAAACTTCTCTTAATTACTTCTCTTCATTAACTTCTGTTTTTTTTTTTTTTAATTTCTTTATTTATATCAAATGCATTTACTTTTCAGTTTTATGCACCTTGGTGTGGCCACTGCAAGAAACTGGAGCCTGTGTGGAATGAAGTGGGTATAGAAATGAGAAACATGGGCTCTCCAGTAAAAGTTGGGAAGATGGATGCAACTTCCTTTTCTAGTAAGTATGATTTGATTAGAGGTAGCTTCATGACAGCCTTTGTTTTGAAACTGTTCTTAATTTTTTTCATTACTCATTCTTCTGTGCTGTATCATATGTAGCAGATGTATGGAAATAGTCATTGGAGAACAATCTCCTTATCTTTTTCTTTCTAAGAGTGACAACATGCAGTAGTATGCATTTTTTTATCATGCTGCTTTCTGCTTGAGCAGTGAATTTTTCCTGAAAAATGGAGGGTAAAAGCTTTTCAAAGATAAGTTTTTGATACTCTTCTTAGAGTACTGTTATACAATGCTACATAACTACTAAAGCATGATACTGCAGTTTTATTGTTACCCATTACTGTAGCATGAGTAGTAATTCTCTTATATTTCCTTTAAGCATTAGTATGTACAACTCTACATCCATGATGCTTAATTCCTGCCTCTCACATTTTCATCCAATTGTATGTGCATATTAGATACATACCATCTTTTGGTAAAACCTGACCAAGCCTGTCTATTTACAGGATTTTCATGACATTTTACTTGTGGTGTATGAATTGAGAACCTATGCTGGGACCCTGCAGTACCTCTGAAAGAGGTCCAAAGTTTAATAATGTAGCTTCATAACAGCAGCATATTGAAAGCAAATAAAATAATTCATATGATTCTGTGAAATAAGTGGTGGGTTTTTCATTTATTTATGTTGCTTGAATGCTAAACTATTTTTAAAGATTAAGGTAGGAGAGCAAGAAAGTCTTGGTTCACTTTGTCATTAACATATTTCTTTCAGGTATTGCATCTGAATTTGGAGTGCGAGGCTATCCAACAATTAAGCTGTAAGTTGAAGCTTCCCATTGAATTTCTAAGAATTACCTATCCTACCACTGATTTCATGACAGTAAAAAAAAAATAAATCACAAACAAATGACGAAAAAGCTCTAAAACCAAAACCAAAGACAGAAATACTCCGCCACTTCACTTCAACATTATCTTTGATTTCTACTAGACTGTTTTGCTTTGAAAATCAGTAATACCAAGCTTCTTTTTTAGAAAAAGAACTCTTAATGGCAGGTTGGCAAATTTGGAGTTCATTTAATTGCTGTTTTTTAGGCAACTGGGTAAAAGTATGTGTATACACGTATATATTTCAAATACGTGTATATATATTTCATTATCATTATTAAAATTAATTCGACACCTTAAGAGTGATTTAGGCAGTAAGTGCGCACCTGAGTCTTCCTGTTAAGTTTTGTGAGTTGCTGATTGCATTTTCTTATTTTTAATTGACTCTCTCTTCATATATTCCTAAGATATATGTATATATATGTAATAAAGCTAGTCAAGTTAGTTTTCTCAAAAGGTGGTAGAGATGTTCAGCTTATTAATCTTTAAGTATGAAAAACCTCATTGGCATATAGAGGTAAAATTGGTTTTATGATCGCTTTTTTTTTTCCTGTGAGTTTTCTAACCCTATATGGATTAAAAGAAAACCTGGTAGAATTAATAAAACTTACTTGAATATTCTTACAATGCAAGTGTGCTGT
This sequence comes from Tringa tobata, assembly GCA_033628505.1. Lineage (NCBI taxonomy): Eukaryota > Metazoa > Chordata > Aves > Charadriiformes > Scolopacidae > Tringa > Tringa tobata. Next base: position 490,676 of record JAHREE010000339.1, on the reverse strand, counting down.
ATCCCCTGTCAGCAGAGTACAGTAAACTGACCAACACTTTATGGAAGCTTAATTTAGTACGTAAATTCAGAAGGTTTTGCAGGTCATTTGATACTTTTCCGTCATAAAAAAGTGTTACAGAAGTTCATATATTTGTCTTGCACAAGGACTAATGCCTAAGTGGTATGTGTATGCTGAATGTTTGGGGTTTGGTTTGGGTATGGGTTTTTCTTTTTAGTGTCATCGTAAGCAAATGTTCGAAATGGTCTGTATATTTACAGAGTGTGTGGCTGCTGTGGACTATAAAAAAATAATCATAAAAGAAAATAAATTATTTTTAAAAATCAGTAAACCAGATATTGTGTAAATAAGTTTTTGCTCTATGGTTGCATTGTGTTGCATTACTCACTTTTACATATTCCTGACCACTTCTGTTATATGACTATTTGAAAAATTATCTTGCTTGTCACTTGTTTAAAGGTGACTGTAATAAACATGTGAAGATTGAGTAATTCTACATCTTCAGATATAGTTTAGTTGATTTTCATTCTGTTCTTTTTTTTGTCTTTCCTATTTATCTAGCTTGAAAGGTGACTTGGCATACAACTATAGAGGACCTAGAACCAAAGATGATATAGTTGAATTTGCTAATAGAGTAGCAGGGTAAGTATACTCTTCTGTGAGATCAGTTCTGGTGACCTAAAACTTCTGTAGGATTTTGAGGTCGGCCAAAAAATAAATCTATATAAAAAAAGAACAAGTTAAAACATATATGTACTATGCCTGTGGTTGCATGTGAGACTAGTAGTGAGTGAGTGATGTGGAGAAGGTAAACAAAGACTGGCTAGTCACAATCCCTTCTTTACAGTGCAAGAACTAAGGTCTTGTCAAAGTAGTGGAAGCTATGAGCAAATGAAACACATAGAAGCCAGGAACAAGAATACTATCCTAAATTTTGGCTGATAGACATCATTACTAAGGCATAATCTGTTTAATACTCAATGGTTATCAAAACCCATCAGTTAAATGTAGGCTTATGCATCTGAAAAGTTACAACTGACAATGTAAGGAAATTGATTTTACAGAATTATTCATGACAATTCCTGTTGCCATTTTCTTCTTTCCCTAAAGTGGCCTGTGTCCTCAAAATTTTATAGACAGTAATCTTTGGGGAGAAAAAAGGAATCATATTTTTTTCCTTCTTTCTTAGATACAGTTAAGAAGCATTCATTGAATTCTGAATTCTAAGAATTCTGTAGTTTAGGAATATCAGTGATCTCTAGTAATTTACCAGAATTAAATTACTGTACTGACAGGTTGAGGGGCAATGATTTCAAACTGAAAGAAAGTAGCTAAAAATTGCACATATGGAAGACATTTTTTGCTATAAAGGTGATGAGACACTGGAACAGGTTGCCCAGAGGAGCTGTGGATGCCCCATCCCTGAAAGTGTTCAAGGCCAGGTTGGATGGGGCTTTGAGCAATCTGGGGCTTTGAGCAGCCACCTAGTCTAGTGGAAAGTGTCCCTGTCCATGGCAGGGTGTTGGAACCCAATGATCTTTAAGGTCCCTTCCAACCCAACCTAGTCTGTGATCCTGTGCCCAGTAAATGGCATGCATGTTTACATCATAGCAGCCTTATGTACTGAGATATTAATTTCAGATTTAAGTGTGCTATTTGAGGAACATAATGAGTTTATTTGGGGGGATTTTTAGTGTTTTTCCTGTTAGTTGAAACTGAAATAAATTGAAAAAAGTAAATTAATGTGCATTGGGGAATTTAGTTTTTAAAAAAAACACAAAACAACAAACAATCACACAAAACTATATGGCATTTTCTTGTGTATGTTTATTTGTTTGGGTTTTGCAGCTTGCAGAAACTGAGATTTTTCTTTCTTTTTTTTCCCTTCTTCTCCCCCAGACCGCTTATCAGGCCACTTCCTAGCCAGCATATGTTCGAGCATGTGCAAAAGAGACATCGTGTACTTTTTGTGTATGTTGGTGGTGAATCTCCTTTAAAGGTTTGAAGCTTGATTAAATAAAGTTATTCTTTTGGCTATTGGCAGTTATATTTTAAAATATCTTCTAAAAAGCTGAACTGCATGCTTATAATAAATTCTCGTGTTTTTTGCGTCTACTGAATTTTTTTTGCATTTTGTGTCATAATTACATTGTCTAATTATTCTTTGAAGGTAAGTTATGTCACAAAACTTTTGTTTGAAGCATACTAAAAGTTCAGAAATTAAAAAACATTGTTTGTATTTTTGCAGGAAAAATACATTGAAGTTGCTTCAGAACTAATAGTTTATACATACTTTTTTTCTGCCTCAGAAGATGTGCTGCCTGAGGTAAGCTGTTTCCGTTCCTGCTATTTCCTGCAGAAAATGGTATAGTTCTCCTTATGTGTAATTTGGCTGTTTGGGTGGCAAGAGATGGCTTCTTACCATATATTTGGCTTTGATAAATTTCAAATTAATTACACTGAAACATTTAATTTTGAGTCTATATGGTTAAAGAATACAAACTGAGTTTCACTCTGTCATTGCTTTGTATTGGCCAAATTACTTGTTCAGTCATGTTAATAAAATTAAATAGAAAATATATAGAACTCAAAGTGGACCATACAACCTGCTTAAAAAGGTAGATAATTTGCTTTTTAGCCAATTCAATCATGACAGTCCTTTCATTGACCATTTTTAAAACTAGTTTGGGGGTCTGGAGGCAGGGAGTACCACTGGTACTGTAATAATCAGAGAAGTGAAAAGGTAAGTTATTTTGACCTTGTGCAATACAGCTGATCAAAACATTAGTCTGCCCAGGGATCAATCTGTGCAGTCTACTGGCTGCGGAATTCTCATGTGGCTCTTTGGAGAATTCTGTAAGAAGGAAATAATTTGCAGTTAGTCACGTGGGTGGAAAAAATTGCTGTTACTGTTGCTAGTCTAACCATTGTTGCTTATGTGGTTTTTTTTTAGGCACCTGTGTTTTCCAACATCATAAGTAGAACTGACCTCATTGTAAATAGAGGCATAGAATCATAGAATGGTTAGAGTTGGAAGGGACCTTAAAGGTTATCAAGTTCCAACCTCCCTGCTCAAAGCCCCATCCAGCCTGGCCTTAAACACTTCCAGGGATGGAGCATCCACGACTTCCCTGGGCAAACTGTATAGTGTATTCTTAGATTTCCAGAAAGCTTGTATCAAAAACTATCTCAATTTGAATATTGCTATTTGCACTTCAGCCCCAGCTGAGCAGAAAAAGTACTGTTCACTTGTGCAGTGGAAAGAGTGTAAAGGCTGGAACTCTTTGAGATTCTGTGATGCAGATGTGTAAGCAGTGAGCTGGTTTTCCCATCAAATGTAATTTCTCACAAATGTCATTTAAACTGAAGTAGTGATGGTATGCAATACTCTGTGATGAGAAGCAAAAATGTTTTGAAATCACTGGTTGCTAGTTATAAGGCTTTGCATGAGAGCATTCACTGTTAGGCTTTGTTTTATCAGCTTAGGTAATCATGTTCCAAGCTTCAGGCATCTTGTGTAAGCCGTAAGCTGTACATAAACCGATTTGTCCTTTTTAGATGCTAAACTTTGTTTTGAGCAAATAAGAGAATAAAGCATCATCTCAAATTACCACTGTCTTGCTCATTTGTATGAGCTCTTACTTTATAAACCTACGGCTTTTATGTTTATTTCCAAGGAAGGTTATGCAGAATGATTACAGAAGGCATGTCATTTGGAGAAGCACTCATGATACTGTTCGTATGTTTCACAAACATCAGTAGATTTCACAATTCAGCCAACTTCATCATCAAAACTAAGGTCATGATACAGTCCTTTCTTAACCACAAGTGCTACTAGAATTTCATCTCAGAATGGCAGCAAGCAGTAGGGAGTAGATGCAGTATTTCTTCTGTGGCAGTTTACTGAAAACATAAGTTTAATAAAATTCTTTTAAGTTCCAAGGAAAAGGTTTCAACACCTTGTAGTTTTTTTGAGTATGTTGTTGATCATCCTAAATACCATATTTAGGATGGTAATGCATGCATTCGTTGTTCTGTTGGCCTGAATTAGGGCTATTTGCAGTCCTGTCTGCTGAAGCTGTGTCTTTATATTCCCATCAGCCCAAATGATGGGAAATAGCCCAGATTTAATGGGACATCTTTTCAATGTTACTGTTTTTCTATGCTATTATTGACTGGCCATTTAGTAGAAGTAATGGTATGACAAGTATGCTGACAACAGCACAGATTGAGAACAGAGAGCATCATTGATAAAACCCTCAAGTTACCATCTTCTGCCTAAAGTCTATGTCTAACCAATAAAATATTCTTCATGCTGCTGCACATACTAGTAAAAATCTTGCTTCATTTACATTTTATGAGACATGCCTCTCAAAATGCATTTATGTTGTGTTACTTTTTAATATGTGGAAGCTTATAAATTTATTTCAGTAAATGTATACAGAAAACACTAAAATGTACTCTGAGATTTTTCCCCATTGACATTGCAGTATTTTTAAGATTTTCTTTGTTTGTTTAAAAATATTTTAATCCTCCATAGATTAATTGAAAACCACTTCTCTTTCAGTATGTGACATTGCCTGAATTGCCAGCTGTTCTGGTCTTCAAAGATGGAACTTACTTTGTTTATGATGGTAAGGCAAAATAGTTAAAGTATGGAGAAACTGGAACAGTTGGGATTTCTTTGAAGGTTTAGTTGGTGTGCAGGGAAATTCCCTAGTTTTATGATAAATAACAGCTCCTTTGTGAAAGAGAAGAGAAAAAACTAATTAGTTCTTAGGGAACAAAATGCATTTGAGAAGGAAAGTGGTTTTAGGAATACTGAAGTAGAAGTGATGATGTTTGCTTTGTGTTATCAGTAAGATTTACCTTTTGGTATTCTTGCTTTGCTGGTGTTAATGCACTTATAAAGCTAACCCGTCACTCAATGTCCAAATTCATGATACACAAAATAGAAGAAAAGAAAACACTTGCTGAAGTGGAATCACACATAAAATGACTTTACAGTTCCAAACACTTAATCAGATTTTCTTTAAGCGCTCTTCCTGACAGTCAGATCTCTCTCTTGAAGTTAACTTGATGGCTTTTTTTTTTCAGATGTGTACGCTGCTCAGAGATCATGTAAAAGGGTCTGTTTGAGCCTTCTGTGCCTTGGCAATACAGACTATACTTTCTTAGTACAGCAAGCCTTCCTTCAAAAACTGTGAAGGAAGAGGAAACTGATTCTGCCTTTATTCCCAATATCAAAATCTGGAGGGCCTTAACTGATAGCTTTGAGCACGTGTGACTTTCACATTTGTGTTACTTGGATATTTGTAGTGAGAAAGGATCAGACAGTATAACCTCTCCCAATATGGCTGACAGGGCATACTATGCATACATAGGACAGTTGACCATTGAGTCTGTTTTTCCCCTTCCTGAGAGTGTCTCTCTCAAAAAGAGGCTAAGGAGACGTGGGCTTTTGTCACTGAAGCAGAGGATATGCAATTTTGGGCTTGATAAACTTCTTTGACTGTCTTGCTCAGTGAGTAGACTGTAGAATAGCCACCTGAGACTAGTAGTATTTCTAGCAGTGACTAGTAGTGTCAGTGTTTAACACCACTTACATCAGTACACCTGCCATTTATATAAAAATGTATATCTCTATGTATGGGTATCCATATATAAATGCTAGATTATACTCAGGCTGTCCTGTAAAGGCAATGCTTTATAGACTGTTAGGTGCACACGCACACACACGTACTTATATATGCATATAATGGGTTGCCTTATAGGTTCACTGCTTATTTACAAAAACATTTACTCTTGATTTAAATGCAAGTTTTCATGTTAAGTTGAAAACACGTCACTCAGAAGATTACTCCGCTTTTTTAGTTTCTGAGGATCAGTAGTGCCACAGCAAAATGCTCCAGATGGGCCATCAAGGATATTCTTTGTGATTTCATAGAATAGCTGTACTTGCCTTCCTCTTCAGTCTGTTGCTTTACTAATCATCCTCCAGATAAAAAGTCACTCTACAGCCTCCTTGATTTGCATTTGATTAATTTTTTTTAAACGGACTGGAGAAGGAAAGCTTGTCAAAGAGAAACGCTTCTGAATTGCTTATTGCCTTGTGATCCAGTGGCTTTTTCCACGCCTTTCAAATCAAACAGAAAAGTTGTAATAATTCAGGCTTCTAATTTATGTTGTAAAAATTTTGCTCTTTTATGAGTATTTCAGTGCTCTGGCCTTGTCTGCTGTTTTGTTTTGGTTGTTTTTTTTCTTCCCCATAGCAGGGGAATGGGATGCAAATCTATGGAAAGCTTTATGCTTAGAATTGCTTGCTACAATCTTATGACTATTGCTAAGCTGAAGTTAATGTTAATTCATTCTATTCAATAGGATTTAACAGAAATGTATTTATTTAATGTGCATTTATATGTGTGTGTGTGTATATACACATCATATATCTGTTTGTGTACATTCTTCTTTTTGACTTGTGGTTAAGATCTAATTATAATGGTGTTGCTGGCATGTGTTAGAATTTGACTCTGTACAGGCTAAAGCATCTAGCATGTGAAACTAGCCTTCAGTATAACTTATTTTGAATCACATAAATATTTGCTCATTTATATTCACAGTGCCATTAATTCATCTACTTTGTCTTGATTTCTTCTCTGTCGTACTGAAAGAAATAAAGCTGATACCCATGTTACGAAAAAAATTAATAACTTTTAATGCATGATGTGTGTTTAACTTTCAGTATTTTTTTTTCTGTTTGTTTTGTTAAGAGTATGAAGATGGTGATTTGTCATCCTGGATAAACAGAGAAAGATTTCAAGGTTATCTTACTGTAGATGGCTTTACGCTATATGAACTTGGAGATACAGGTGAGATGGTGCTGCCACTGAACTGTTTGGCATCTCTTGTACTTAACACTAAGAAAAATTAAAAAGCACTAAGAATGTGGTCTTTTAACCTCAAAAAATAATTAATATCAGAGTTACAGTTGATAGTGCCAATCTTTTTTTGATGTTGGTGAGACCTGTTCTATTGACTAGAAGCTTCATCCAAAGCCTACACTAGTCCTTTCCTCACAACATAAAAATTAGTGTGTCTAATCCTGTAGTATTCACAAAAAAAAATTAGCAGAACTTTTAATTTAAGAGCAGCTTAGGTTTTGCGTAAATTACATATTAACTCTTGGAATACCTACAGGGAAATTCAGGACTGGATTTAGAAGTATCAAATATGGATGGGTTTATATGTCTCTTGCATCTAATGGATTCAGGTATCTTTATAGTAGGTATGGTAAGGAAGGGAAGAGAGCATGTACCAGAATGGACCTGTTCTGGAGTACATCAGATTTTCTCTATTAAAATTTTTTGCAAGCCAAATAAAAACTTCGTAGCTGAGTGATTTCTGGAATAGGCAAATGACTTGTGCTGGTTTTAAGGTATACATACTCTGAAATAGTAGAAGAAATGGTGTGTTGATTTTTCCAGCCCAGGATACCTTGTAGTCTACATTCCATTTCCAAAAAAAGTAGTTTATATTCAATGCAACATTGAGTTCTTTCAGGTTTTAAAAATTATGGAATGCCTAGCTTCTAACATGTTTGTCAGACTGATATCATTATACCTACCATTCAAAAGGTTGTTTACAGAAGTGCTGTTGCAAATTTAAATGTAGCATATTACTTCATGGTACATTTTTGTCTAACAATTCTTCAAATTACAAAAAAAAAAAATTGAGTTACTAATACAATGGAGAAGCCACCATTTATTTTTAAAAGCTTTATGTATAAATACACTCTGAAAAGTAGTTTTCTTCTAGTGTACTAGGTAGCGTCTTAGGGTGTGGAAAGAAATGGGAAAAGTGAGGATTGGGATATGGAAGAAACTGGGGGGCAGATTAGGGGGAAGCTATTGCTATTTCACAAGAAGACCTGGGAATGAAACACTGTTTTTGCCCGCTCTCAAAACTCTTCATTATTACTTGAATAAGAGCAGGTTTCTTTTTCTGAGGAGATTTTTTCCTGTGACATGGTGATAGGTAGGAATTGAACAGTAGATTGGCACGTTGGGAAGGGTTATGAGTGAATCATGGCATCCAGAGAGACTTAACAAACTACTCTTCTGCACACTTGAAGCTTTAGTTAATCCTCCCGATGACTATACTGTTAACAGATCTGCTTTCCTAACAGGGAGTGCTTTGTCTGGAGAACATTTGGCCAGCTTTCTAAACATAGTTTGTTCTGATTCAACTTAGGAGGCTTTGGCTTTTTTCTTTTAATCAGAAAAACTTAACTAAGTTGTTTTTCTGATGTAATGAATTCTGGCCTTTGCCAGTAAATTTTCCATGGTTTTTTTTTTCAGTAAGGATAGTACTCCAAATTTTCAAGTGTTAAAAATAGTTGGTACTGAATCCGTACAATAGCGATTCCATCACTTAAATTCAGCTTGCAGTTGCCATTACATAATAAAGTTTTTCATTGCCTCATATTTAGGTATATGTAAATAATGCAGCTTGGGTAGGGAATTAATTTTTATCTGTGTTTTTCTCCTTTTAACTTCTTTCTATAGATAGGCTTTTCACAGAACAGTAATGATGTGGCATTAAGCTACATCTAAATTTACTTTCAGTAGCTTTAAGAAAACCACAATTTGATAAGCTAGAAGAGGCTATTTGGCATTGAGGTTGGTTTACACCTGAAACTAATTCCTATCATAGAATCATCTAGGTTGGAAAAGACCTTCAAGATCATCTAGTCCAACCATCAATGTAACTCTGACAAAAAAAAAATATCACTAAACCATGTCCCGCAGCACCACGTCAACCCATCTTTTGAACACCTCCAGGGATGGTGCCTCAACCACTTCCCTGGGCAGCTCATTCCAATGTCTGATAACCCTTTCAGTGTAAATTTTTTTCCTAATATCCAACCTGAACCTCCCCTGGCGCAACTTGAGGCTGTTTCCTCTAGTCCTGTCGCCTGTGACTTGGGAGAAGAGACTGACCCCCAACTCTCTACAACCTCCTTTCAGGTAGTTGTAGAGAGCAATAAGGTCTCCCCTCAGCCTCCTCTTCTGTAGACTGAACAACCCCATCCTGGAGAGTATCTAATCTTCTAGATTGGAGTATTTTCCATCCGATATTGTGTGTTTCTCTTTAACAGTTTCTCTTTTTAAAAAAAGTGTTTTATTCTTTATTTTAGGAAAACTTGTGGCTATTGCAGTCATTGATGATAAAAACTCCTCAGTGGAACATACCAGGTACAGAATTGAGTATTGATGACACAGTGGGAGGAATGTGCTGGTATGACATAGAGAACTTTGGAAGCTTGTTAAATATTCAGAAATGCTATGTTAAATCATAGAATCATCTGGGTTGGAAGGGACCTTCTAGATCATCTAGTCCAACCATCAACCCAACTCTGACCCAAAAAAAAAAAATCACTAAACCATGTCCCCCACTTGTGGATGTTCTCTAATTTATGACTTAATATATGGCTCTGTTGAAGCACATGTGAGTTCAATGAGATGGTGGGAGTTCGATAACACTCTTCTGCCATTTGTTAATGAGATCACAGGAACAAACAGTGATCACAGCTTTTTAAAGCTATTGTGTCACTTTCTAAACGTAGACAAGAGTACTTGAGTTCAAATGACTTTGAGATGAACTTAATAAGTTTAAATAAATGACTGTTCTTCAGCTCCATTGCATTAAAAATTAATTTAGTGGTGCTTATATATTAGTTGTCTGTGGAATTTATATTAAGAAGGGGCATTTTCAGTTGGGTTTGAGTTTGCTGAATAGACTCGGAGGAGCAGGCCCTTTCCCTGTCGCTTTCTCATTGCCTACATAATTAGATTAAGAAAATCTCGTTCAAGTACTGTGTATGCTATTTTCCCAGACCTCTTTGGATTTTATTCAGAGTGCTACATCTTCCAAAGGCAATAGATGAAGTGACTGGGCTTTTCTCCAGTGGAGACTATGTGGTAGATAGCCTTTCAACCTTTAGAAACCAAGCAAGATGAGCAAGGTGTGTTTTTGTTAATAGAATAGGGAATCCTTATTGTTTAGGAGATGCTATTTGCTGCTCACTGGGGAAATCTCAGTGTTTATTGTTTGCATGTTGACAGAGTATGTCCTAGTTTGTCAATGTCACTTTTTTTTCCCCGTCCAGACTAAAATCTATTATTCAGGAAGTTGCTAGAGATTATCGGGATCACTTTCACAGGTAGGCATTCTATGGTACTATGGTATCTTAAGTGAACTTCTGCATTAACCTTTCTAAGACAGCAGTCATTCTTTTCTACATTGAAAATGTTGTAGTGCCTGCTTTTATATTCATATACTGATGTTTAGTAAGACCATTCCATAAACTGAATGTTTTGGGATGCTAACTGTCCTGTAGATCATCAGTTTCTGAAGTATATTGCTGAGCATGTGCTCTCATCTCCAGTGATAGGAAAAATATTTAAGGAAGAACTTTTGCTGAAACCCGTTATTCTGTTTTCTTTTTCATCCATTCTGCTTTTCACTGCTTCTCTTACAGGGATTTCCAGTTTGGCCATATGGATGGAAATGATTACATTAATAGTTTACTAATGGAGTAAGTAAATTCTTATTTGAATATTATTTCTTCTCTTGTATTTTCCATGGGTTAAAAAAAATAAATCGCTGTCCTCAGAATTCAGCATGTAACATAGTATCAGTTGTTTGTTAAATTAAACTGCATAATTTAGTATTAGCAGTGTGGATTACTGATAATGCTGATTGACAATACTTACCTTCCGGGTCTATTTTGTTAAATTAATTACTCTGTTAGAACTGTGGGGTTTTTAATGAAGGAAAAAAGTTAAAAGTTATGTCAATTTGTAACAAGAAATGTAAATAGTGGTTATGCATTATCTATGGTTTTTATTTCTGGAGAGTCACATTTCATCCTTGATCCATATTTAAGACATTGATAGAAATATACTTCTGCAGAGAAGCAGATTAAAATGCATGGAAGATGCTGTCTTGATATGTACATGGTACATTTTGAAATATATATGTGGTTTAGCATGATGCTTGATATTTGCCCTTATTATGATCCTTTTCTAAAAATGCATAGTTAGAAAGTTAAGTTGCTTGGCATTTACAATTGAGTACTTGTTCTCTTTTCGCTGTTTGGGTGGGAGGGAGAAGCAGGGGTCAGTATGCCAGCTCTGTAAGTTTTTTGAACCCCTTCCTTGGGGATCAAAGCATGAATAAAGCATGTGTTTGTGCCCCTAAAAGTTCTGGGAGCTTCATGGGGATTCAAGACGCACAAGGTCTCTATTTCTGCGGAATGCCTGTAGATTGACACCTGAGTACAATTAATTTAAAAACAACTGTCTTGCAGTGATGTGATTGATCTAGTCCTTTATGGCTGCCAAGAGTGAGACCTTCCTCACTTCATTATCGCTTCTGCTGTGCAGGCTCTTTTGTCTGACTGACTGTTGAGCTATTTCAGCCTGTTTATCTGGCAGAAAAGTGTTTGCTTTTTTGGCTAGGTGAGTTATTTTGCTGATCCAGCAAAACCCTTCAGTGTCTTCCCATATATTCTACTGAGTACCAGAACGATGCGCAAAGAAACAGGGGAGGGATATCAGGTCCCTGGGAGGACGAAAAAGAAGGGAAGGAAGACAGAACTGCCACTTGGCAGCGGTAGTGATTTAGTAGTGGCGGCAAGATTTGTTCCGCTGGATTGCTTAACTTATTCTCCAAAATGCCTGATCTTATAATTTGTAGTATATAGGAAGTTGCTGTTGTAGTACTCACAGGCTTTTAATTGTTTCCTAAAGAGTGTATACATTTCCATCGTAAGTGGAAAGCAGCAAAAGAAAGCAGCAAAATATGTTCGGTGATAAAAGTAGCTGCTCTTCGTGTGACTACTTGAGTAATTCGAGTAAAACCGTATTGCAAGTGCTTCAGCTTTCCACTAGATGGCAGCAAGTGGAAATAGAAAAAGCCGCCTGGATAGGGAGCACTCTTGCAGAATACTTTTTTCCTCTGCACCTAGGAACAAATTCCCTTTCTTCACAAAGGACAAAGTATTGTATACATTCGTGGGAATAGTAGTAGTCCCTGATAGAAGTACACTTATGAACTTGGCTGTAACGTCATTAGTAAACATTATAATTTATCTGTCACTTTAGCAGTGGATGAACATGCTTTTATTGCATTAAAAATGGTATAGTTAAAACTATGCGCAAAAGAGGAAAACAGAATATTGTTTATTTTACTGAAAGCAAAACTACATCTTTGATGCTATATATTTTAGCTTACACATTGGAATGTCAACTACAGATGTATTTAGAGTACTAATTCTTCAGCTCTTAGAAGAAACATATTAAATATATTTTTATGAATTTCTGTATAGCATATACCATTAGTATATGGAACTTATATTTTATATTTGGCTGTTCTACAACCAACTCCAATAACCTCAGTTACCAGACTTTTAATTGCAGTACTTCTGGGTTTTTTTTGAGGGGGGTGGGGGTTAGGGAGGTGTCTTTTCTGCAGCCATATAGTAAAACTTGTTCTGTTTTAGCTGGGATGAGGTATTTTCGCAGAGGTTGATAACTTGTACCGGGTCCTTGCAAAAACACCGGATTTGGTTTGTCTCCCACTTATGTTTCTTGTTTCTTCCCAGTAAATAGAGAGTAAAAATTTCAAGGGAAGATTTGTATTTAGAGACTCTTATGTTGCAGGTTGTCACTGTTAACAACGTTTGGTTTGGTTTGTTTTTTTTAAAGTTGGGTTATTTAAAGTTCCTTTGAAAGGATGAAATTATTTTGTTATCTTACATATTCTGAGGTGCCAGCGTGCACTTGAGTACTGGGAACATGGTCTGCACCTTAAGTCTTAAAGTATTCAGCTTTCTAGGAGTTTAGAAATTTTTTTATACGTATTAAGCTTGTCAACTCCTAGGTTTAGAATTGAATTTAAGTTAAAAAACAAACAAAACACCTAGGATGTGTGTGAAAATTTAGAATAATATCTAATAAATCATCATCAGTATTACATAGATTGCAAATATACATGGGTGGGGCACTATTAGACCGAGTGAAAATGTAGAAAAGCAAGGTCTGCGTTGCTTCTGCTGTGAAGGAAAGCCTCATGGTATTTACATTCATTATTGACAGAACTGTACAAAAATATCAAAGAGTGCAGGAGTTTTTGCACCTTATTTAATGTATTTTAAATCTTGATTGTTGAACAGTGCACTTGTGCAGTATTAAATTTTCCTAAAACTCATCTAATTTTGAATTTAGGGCTCCTTTGAATAGTAGATTACACTGGTGTATCTCCAGAGATAATTTCTAATCTTTTTTCTTCCTTTTTTTTTTTCTTGCTTTCTGATTCTGTGATACTAAACAATGCTTATGTATGTGAAAGGTCAACTGCTGAGTAATAATTGTTTAAAAACTCCGTAGCTCATCTGCCATATCTAAAAGAGGTGTAGTAAAACTCTGGTTGGTATGGCTTATTCTTTTGACTTGACAGGTAGAGGTTGATTGATAGAGCTGGTCAGTTACACCATGGCTGTATGGGACTGAATTTTTGTGCTATACTTTTGCCTTTGTGCACTAAACACTTAATGTGTTGTGCAAATAGTACATTTCAAATACAAGGCTACTGTCTGTGATCTCTTACTAATTGTTAAGTCATAAGGTACCTGTTTTGCAGTCACTCTGGGTATGTAAAATGCAGTAAGCTTCAGTAGCATCACTGACACAGATGTGAAGGGAAAGTATTAGTGAGAAATATGCTGATACCATTCTGGTGATTCTATTCCCCCTTTCGTCTTGCCTTTAAGGATCTGCTATGAGGAACACCCATAAAGTGAAGACTAATGGATACCCTTTTAAATGGTGTAGGAATTACTTGAATTGAGTGTTTTACACTGTAGTTCTTTAAATGTCTAAACTATGTGTTTTATGTTTCCAGTGACTTGACAATCCCTACCATTGTTGTATTGAATACCTCCAATCAGCAATATTTTCTACCAGATAGGCACATTGAGAACACAGAAGACATGGTTCAGTTTATTAACAATATCTTGGATGGTACAGCTGAAGTAAGTCTTCATTGTGACCTGGAATATGTTGGTTGGTGTTTATTTCCTTGATGCTAAAGTACAGGCAAAAATATGGTTACTCTGATTGTTATGCCAGGTGTTGAATCTTCCTGTCTTGGGTGCTCTCAGTGATTCTGAATTCCTGAGATGTACTGTTGCACGCTGTTCTGACCGCAGAACCTTTTGTAGAAAGCAAGGGTTTTTTTGTTTATAGCATAATGTTAGCTGACTTGTCTTGATATTCCTTTTGCAGGTGTCACTGGTAAATGGAGATCTTTTTATTCGTCTCCTGGTTTCCTTTAAATGCATTTGTTTAAAATTTATCTTTTTTATAGTGCATAATGCAACTCTGCCCTTTCTTTTGGGCAGTAAATTAATAAATCAGTGGTATACAGACACAGCCTTACCCCTCTGCTCTAAAATGAGCTGTCTTTTGTTAAGACAGAAAAATTAATAAATCCATCTGGAATTGATAGCTTGGACAGTTTTTTAATGTTGGCAAAACAAACTCAGGTTTGCTTGTTTCACTCAGTGTACTGTAAGTTGGACAGAAGGCTGTGTTGTGTGGATGGAGAAAGAGATCATGGATCAGAGCTTTAAGTTGCACTTATGGGGTACAAAGGCTTTGTGACAAAGGGGGCAGGGCTAACCAGTAATTTGACTGCCTCCTGGGAGAAGCCTATGTTGGTTTAAGCCCCAGTTCACAGTATATTGTATGTTTACTGTGTTAGCTGAATCCCACTTCATGTTACGCCAGCAGTTTCAGGTCGTCAGGTGGTAATGACAAGTAGTGCTGTAGATTGTTTAGTTCGTACAGGGTACTTTGGTTTATTTAATCTGACAAGTTGATGCAGCAACATAATATAGGTGAATTTACTTGCTGTTCATGACTTTGCTGTTCATGCTTCCAGTTACAAGATGAGAGGTATTCCTGTAATTTATTTGGTAGTTCTTTGTTCCTCGAGTCTTGCTTTTTTAATGCTTTGTTAATTGCATTGAATTATGTTAAAAACATCTATTTGACTCTACTTAAATACATCCTACTGGATGAAACAACAAATTAAATTGGTTTCTGTCTGTTTTTTAACTTTGAGGAAATTCATTTGTGAAGCCTTTTTTTTTTTTTTTTTCCCCATGGTGCTGCTTAGGTCTTTCTACTTTTTGTTTGCAGTATTTCAGTTAAAACGATTAAAGGTCTGTCTAAATTCATGCCTCTATATGTATGTGAGAATGCTAACATAAGACAGACAATACAGGGTGTGATTTCATTTAAGCTAAATAGTGTCTATAGACATAAGATGGCACTACTCTAGCTACATTCAGGGCCAAGAAATTGTGCAGCAGTTGAGGAATGACAGTCTTTAAAGTATACTGATAAACAAGATGCAAACTTTGTGAACCACAGTGAAATTTCTGAGAAGTATAACATTCCGCCACCTCCCTTCCTTGGGAAGTGTTGGATTATTCCCCTTGACTTTCTTGTTATTTTCTCTAGGGCCCTATAGGTAGCCGCCTGTGAGTCTGTTTCGTCTTTGTAGACTTTTATGTAATTTGAGGGGTTTTGGTCAGGGTCCAATGCTGATCAGTTGATGTCCAAAATGTAGATTTTCTTCCCATTTGTTTCTCTGGCAACTCAAGGCGGGTGAAAACTGGTCCTATTCAACAGACAAATTGCCTTTGGTTTCATTTAGTTATTCTGAAGATTGCTAAATTAGGTGGCAGTGTAGGCATAGTGTGTCATGGCTTCACACAAGTTTTCTTTATTATTTTTTCATATCTTCTTGTTACTTAGTTCTTAGATTTTTTCTAAATGCCTCTGTCATAATCCATAAATAGGTATCTGTCAGCTGCACTGTTAAAGTTTGCACCAATTGTTTAAAACAGTTGTGAGAGGATTTTTCATGAGACTCATGAGATTCATTTAAATATTTATCCATGCTTAGAAGTTGGAGTATCTGGGCATCATGAGATGCAAGAATAATTACTTTTCATTTCCTTCTAAAGGGACTTAAGATTGCAAGGTCTGAAGAATGAACTTTTGGAATCATAACTGAAAAGTGTCAGCAGTTTTGATATGGTTCCATTTGAAATTTCAGGCACAGGGTGGTGATGGACTTCTGCAACGAGTCAAGAGAATAATCTATGATGCCAAGTCTACTGTCGTGGTAAGTTTTATTTTTTGTTACATTAGATGGTACTGTTGTCAATCAAGACCCAAATCTTTTCAGAGGATTTACAAATATTTTTATATGTTTGTTTATATTCTCTCTCTATATATATAGTTCACATATACACAAAGCCAAATGAACTGCTTGATTAAAGTTTTTAATAATATTTTCCTGTCTGCTAAATATTCAACATGCATTAGTTTCTTCACTTTTCACTTTTTTTCTGTATTAGTCTGACATGTATTTTAAGGGATAGAATAGGTGGAATTCAGTATCTTTTCCTTGACCCTTTCGACATCCTTTCACTGAAATTGATAACAATTTCACGTTCTGAGAAGTGTTATGATTTCAGTCTAATTAGGGCATAAAGGGATAAAGTACTAAACTTGGTGTAGTTTTGAAGGAAATTTTTTATTATCTTTCTTTATAGGTTAGTTATGCTTAACAGAATTTTTTGGGAATATTTACACATTCCGTTTCTTCACTTGTCCTACACAAGCAAAAAAACCCGTGCCTGTGAATTTAAATTGATACTCATGTTTCTGTATGAGTGGCTTCCAAACTTCTGTGAACGTACAACATTTAGCCATCAGTTTCTCAAACCAAGTCTTCCCTCCTGTGCCATTAAACTACTCTTCAACACAAAGCTGTTTAATAACAGAATGTTTCTGCAGATTCCTTATTGCTAAGACTGATTGTGAGAATGAGACACAAATAAAAGAAGAAATGGGTTGCCTTAAAATGTTATTTTAATGCTGTTAGAACAGTTGTTTTTCAAGTTTCAGACAATGAATAGGACATATAGTTGGCTGGTTAACATTAATCTTCACAATGCAACATTGTACTTTTTGAAGTTCTAAGACTTTTTTTTTTTTTTATAAACTTAGAGTAGTAATGGTTAAAATGAGGACTACTCCTCCTTTCTGGAGGGGGGAAAAAACACAAACAAACAAACAAAAAAGCAAAAACCAACAGAACAAACCAAAACCACCAAGAAACCAGAACCCTGTCTGTCATTTTGGATATTATTGAATAAATACCCAGAGTGATAAGAGAAGAAATGCAGTAATTGTGTATATTCACTGAAAGTATTTTTTTACTTCAAATTTGTGTTTTAACAGTCTGTGTTCAAGAGTTCACCACTTCTGGGATGCTTTCTCTTTGGGTTGCCCCTGGGGGTCATCAGCATTATGTGTTACGGAATCTGCACAGCTGATACAGATGGAGGGATAGATGAACATGAGGCAGCTAAGAAGGAAAACGGTGACCAGGAGCTCACAGATGAAGGCAGTGAGGAGGAACAAGAGGAAAAGAATGGAAAATATACAGAACTTTCAGATGGAGAGCTTAAACAGAAAGACATAATGGAAAAGAAAAAAGACTAACTTGTTTAGCAAAAGAATTCTCTAGAATTTCCAAATAGACTTATTTATTGAAGGTAGTCATTTATTGATGATCTTCATGAAAGAGGACCTTTTTGTCTGCATTATGGTAGTTTTGACTTGCATGTATTCAAATTTTCTCAGAAATGGACAGAAAAAAGTATATGGATGTTCTCTTAATTGTCTTTAATAGATTAAAAAAGAGCAATTTAAACTGAAGGAATTTGCGGGTACAATTCTACACTGGTGGTTTTTTTTGAAGTTTTGAATTGTTCGTTTCCAGAACAGTGAGATAAAGATGATATCTTACCTTAATGTATGTAATGAACTACTACTATGAACTACTCATTCATATAAAATTAAAGCTGAAAAATAAGAAAGATTAAGAGATCTGTAAAGTTTTTCAGACCCTGATAGCTAAAGATAACTTAGAGTTTTCCAAGAAGTCACATGTCCTACCTGGTACACACTATTTTGGAAAAAAAACCCAACTTTTCTGTTTTCTCAAGTTAAATGTAAGCTGTTAGGAATTAGAGGACTGTTTTACCATGTAATAATATAATTATTGGCAGTCAGAAATGTTTACTTGATATGGGATGTGGGAGGTATATGCAAAATTAAGTCTTCATTAGTGCTTTAGCAGCTAAAAATACTGAAAAACTATGTTATAAACCTTTTAGAATATGATTACCTGTTAAATTGTTTTGTATGAGTGCTTACACAAACTTCTAGTGCAAACGATCTTTGATTTCTGAATCCAAAGTACAACTTGATAAAGAAAGACACAAATATAACACCCTCTGACTATGCATAATTCTACAATGACAAGCCTTTTGAATGGTGTACATTTGCTTCACAGTGTTTGATTCAGATTGTTGTATATCTTTGAGCTAGTTGGTGTTGATACTTTTGTTTGAGACTGTTACTTGCTCTGAAGGTGGGAGTTAATGGAGCATAAGATTAACATTCATAGAGATTGATCAGAATAATTCTTTTTTTTTTTACCTATTTATTCATAAAAGTCACTTTTAATACAACCCTGTGACTGTGCAAAGGACTAATTTTTCTCTGGGGTTAAAATCTCCAAGGATAAGCTATAAAGTAGCCTTTGGCATTGATGTCATGGAGAAAACCACAGAAAAAAACTTACATTGCTCTTCCTCTTAGTATTCATGCTGGGTTTTTCTTTTTTTTTTTAATATTTTAAAGGCTGCATAACTGTATAATACAGGTTATAACATCCTCCTTATAAGGCAGCTTGATCACATAAGAAATTACTATGTTATAGCACTAAATCCAGGAATTTTAAATAAAAAAACACAGGTAAGCCTAAGTAGACAAGTTCTGTGTTTGAGTTAACCTGGTGATGATATAAGTCGTTACCAGGGAAAATGCATTGCATCCTTTTTGCCTCTAGTAAAGAAACTTCTTTCTTCTGTTTAAGTAGCTTGGTAATAGCTGGCTTCATGTTGCAGTACAGAGTACAGTAAGTAGATGCCTGACATCATAGATTTTTATCATGCAGTATAAACAATATCTAAGGAGATTAGGTTGGTTTTGGTTTTTTGGGTGTTTTGTGTTTTTTTTTTTCAGAAAAATTCCACCCCTGATTTTGAGTCCAACCTTTTCCCTTTTGGGAGGAGAGGAACAAAAATTAGTTTGTATAATACTGAGTAGCAAGTGTCTTATATGGATTTTTTTCCATATTTGTTTTCTCCTTTTTCCTTTTATGAATTGCCTTTTTTGTTTTTTTTTTTATCATAGCTAGTTTTATGTAGTGACTTGAGTTTTCTTGCTTTTCAATGTTGTTTTTTTTTTTTTTTGGCAGAATCTTTTAGGTATAGTTTTAGTATATATTTGAAGAGTGAGATGTTTAAAAATGTGTTTAGAAGTTTTTATAACATGGTGTAGAATCTTGTGTTGTTTAAAAAAATAATAAAAATCACTTAATAACAAGCCTGCAGATTTCTTTGGACTTTAGCACAACTCAGTGTTGATAATCAAAATGTAGGACTCCAAAGGCAGTAATTAGATTTCTTGATTCGTCTCTCTTGTTAAGATTTCAAATACAAATCCATTACATAGTTAATTTTGGCTCGGGCAGGAAACTTGCAGTTTTTGACTTAAGAAAAAAAGACCTGAAGTTGTCATTGAAACACTGCTGTTCCTTCCAGGGTATGTACTAAAAAAAAAATTTAAAAAAAAAAATATTCTGAATCCTGCTGCACTGCTCAGAACTGTGTCAACTATGAGCCTTTGGTTTTGTGGTTATTTTTGTGTTTATAACCAGTAGAAGCCAAATACCTTGCTGAGAAATCTGAGATATGGACATGAATATGATAAATACTGTGTGAGAAACAGGTCACACCAGGATCTGTTAAAACTGTGATATTTAACTGCTTGAGTTAGGAGGAAAGCGTGTGTGTCAGTCACTTCTGAACTGTAATATCTGTCAGATGTGTACTCAACTGTTGAAAATTAAACTTGAAATATACTGCCATTTTCACCAAGTCCTTCTCCCAGATATATTCAAAAAGACCCAGAGAGAAGAAAATCATACAAGTCATATACTGGGTGCCAGCAGTGATGTGAAATTCAGGGGTTTGCTGTGGCCACTCAATCTGGAATGCTGTCTGACAAGGGGATCTGGCATTTTATTTTTTTTTTCTTTGGTCTTTAAAGGTTTCTTAAAGCAACTTCACTGTAGTAACTTTGGATTAATGAAATAATGCTGCTTTTTTAAGTCAAGTGTAAGCATTTTGGTTTTTTTCTGTAATAAAAACATTTAAAAGAGCTTGTTGCCTTGTCTTAATTTACACTGTGTTAAGATAGATACTACATGTTGCGTAGGAGGCAGTTTTTCCATGGACACTCGTAAGCTATTTTAAGCACTGAGTAACGCAGTACAGAAATGCAGCTGGGAGCTTTTAAAAAGAAAAATTACTTCATCCTCTGTAGTACCTTCTTGTCAATATTTTGAAAATACTCTCTAGAGGTAGGAGTTAATATTTACTTGTCTTTTATTTAGTGAGCATCCTAGTAGTATAAAATGAATGCCTTTCTGAAAAAGAAATTTTAAAATACCGCTTCATTCCATTAGCATACTCTCAACCTCTTACAAGAGTTTCAGTAGGAAGGGACGTGAGGCAGACTGTTCTACAACAGATCTCCTTCTTGAAGAACTTGAGTAGTCTTGGCACTAGGACACGTGCAGTCTCTTACTGCTTCATTATTTGCCTAGGCTGGTTTAACAAATCCTGTCCACACTGTGGTGCTCACTGCTTAAAGCATGGATTGATTACACTCTGGTACATCTGGTGTGCTGAAGACTGCATAGGAGTGCTTAATTTTCATGAATTGTTTAAGTGAAAGGTTTAGCTTGCTCTGTTCTGGCTCAGAATTAATTCACCTGTTCCTTTTTTGTCAGCATGTTTGAAGAAGCGGTTGTAGTTGGAGGAGTGGGAGGGTGGAGAGTTGTTCTGGTGACAGGCAAAAGCTCCAGTCAGGGAGAAGGGTGGAAAACCAGAACATACTTCCCTTAAAAAAATCTCGTGAAACTACAGATGTTTCAGGTTGTGTTGTACTGTGGCAGGGTGGTTCTGGCTCTCAGATCTCCTCAGGGGACAAAGCAGGTTTCTGCTGTTTTGCTCTCATCACTGAGTGTGTTGCGAACAGACCGAGTCATGTGAAGCCGTTGCATCTTATATTGCTGTAACAGACAAAGACAATTTTGACAGTATTGTGTTGAATGCTTTGTTGAACTCTTAAGTGGCAAACTATTTGTAGTCTGCCTGGGCGCTGCAGGCATTCCCAAAACAATTCTCTGATTTCTAAAATTTTAACTATTTCAGAGGGTTACTGCTACTATCCTGTATGTCAGTTTACTGACGTAAAGCACCGTTTAGCAGCTGAAGTGAGCTCTTCTCTTGCTAGCAAACTTCCTTCTGCTTATACACCAAGTAGTATAGAAACGTTTGGAGTTGTTTAGCCAGGATAAATAGCATTTTACATAGAACATTTTTGAATGGAGTGTTGGGGCTTTTAACAACAAAACCTGAGAGATCTAGAAGGTCCTTTGAAGAGGAGCGAGCAAAGAAACCTTTAGATGTTTCCTAATGAGAGGAATTGCTTTGTAGCTGAGTTTCCGTATAAATTTAAATTAGAGAGAAAACATCACTGAATGAGCGTATAACTTGAGAGCTTGTTTGTACTGAAAATGGTTTTGCTTTTTTAGTGTGTGTTTCTGCTGCTTCACTTACATTGCATCAGTTTTAGTACTCAGCAGCCCCCAGTGTGAGGTTGGTGTAGTCTTCAGCTGTGTTAATGACTGTCCTGGCCCAAATGGTGGCTGGTTTTAATGGTGGCTGCCTTGAATTACAAGATTGAAACTTTGGTAAGTGCTAGGGTTGACACATGAAGAGGATGAAAATGCGTAGACAGGAGAAATGTGCACGGGAGAAAGGAATGGAGCAGGAAAGCAAGAAATCTTGTACATGAAGTGGAAGAAAGCTAAGGGTTCTTTCTTCTCAGTCCCTATGAAAATTAAATTTGAGGGCATTTCCTGGTATACAAAAGATGGGAGAAATACTGTGGGCCCAGACAAGTCCTTGACAATGCATTGGTTGCTCCTGAGCTAGAGAAAGAGATTAATTGCTCTCAGCAGATTTATCATTTAATAGCTCTGTCCAAGCCTCAGTGGAGAAAATAATTATAAATTATGCTGTGCCTTCATGCAAAATTATGCTTTATGCATATAAAAAACACTTGAGAATTGAGTTAAACCTTGACATGGCAGTACTGTGGTCCCTTTTTCTTCTCCATCTTTTAAAAATACATACTTTAGAAAGAAAAACAAATGCAGAAGGCAGGCATATTTTTCTTCTTTGTGGCTCACTTATGAAATTCCAAAATGCTTCAGTCACATCCCAAATGCCACAGGTTGCAAGAGATGATGTGATATATTGTGGTGTTTAAGATTTATTTGATCCTACTGTGAAGTAGGAAGTATGAAAAGGTGTTAAAAGTGGGTAGAAGGAAAAGAGGAAGTGTTTTCTAAAAGGTAAACAGAAGTATTGTTCTGTGTTGAGTGCCTCTGACAGACAGATGTACCATAATAGGAAGAATACTTTTTGGAATAGAGCTTTAAGTACCTGGGAGCTTCTGTTTTCACACTGTCATGATTTAAAAAAAAGGATTTCTAGCAGAGTAACACTTCATTTTTTAGAACAGGATTTAAATGCAGATACGAATCTTGACCAGAATATAGTATATTTACATTTTTACACTTTGCATTGCGTGTTGTTATAATTTGTGGCATGTCTTAAACAGGAAAGCCATCAGTGCATTCATGTGAATCTGTGTTGAGTTTTAGTTTGGGGAGAGCACCTGAAATTCAAGCATAATGCTGAAGCTCAGGGTTCTTTCAGTGGGCTGTAACTCTGCGTCAGCTTTAGTTGTGAGAAACGTAAATGCTAAGACATGCTAGAAATAAGACCTCAAGTTGCTCACTTAGTTCTGTAAAGTCTCAAGCCATGTATGGAAAATTAATCAAGTGCAGCCATTGTGTGTTAGCTAATGGAGAACGATTATCTGGGATTTAAACAACCCCAAGAAAGAAATTGCAAGCCTTCTTTCTTTGTTGTAAATAATGTTTGTGAGGTAGGAGGAATTTTTCATGCTGACATCCTTAACAGTTGCATGCAAAAGGTGTGATCTTGTCTAGAAACATGCAGCAAGGCTCATATGGGAATGAAGTTTGCAACGAGAGCTAAAGGCATAATGATCTTAAAGTAAAACTATTCCTCATATTAAGGTGGAATGGAGGCTGGGAGGGAGTTACAGTGGAAGTGCATAATAAAATAGTGAACCTGCAATACTCGCATTTAAATAATATGCTACTACATCATGCCAGACTTCTTAAAAGAGTGTTTATAAGTTCGGGGTTTTATCAGGATATGATGCACCACGTTGGTAAGAAAAAGCGAAAAATTTCCATAGCACTGTGAGGTTTTTTTACTTCTTCTCTTTAGAATAAAAAATGTCTCCCTGCAAACCCCTGGCGTGAACTAGCACAGCTGAGCTCCAACACCAGTTTCTTTTCCTGTGTTATTTCCCAGAAGCAGGAGCTTGACTGCACTGAGCAGTGACTCTGGTGAGTAGGTGGCTCTGGTAGTCTCTGTCACACATGGATGAGTTAGCCCCAGTGGTTTTCAGAAAGAGTTAGAAGCTGGCCACAATGAACATGAGCCTGAAGTGTGGCAGCAGCAGAAACTTCAGGAGTCTCAGCTTTGACATGCGGGACGTGTGCTGCTGTGGATAGTTTTAATGACCGTCTGAAGACATAGTTCCCTATGGACTCTCTTTAAACACTTCAAAAAGTCATCATTGCATTGCTGTGATGATGTATCATAAGGCTAGGAAGAATACATAAGGTATGGAGGTGAGCAGACACAAAAGCCTGTGGGGTATTTGCTCTGTTCAGGCCCGTACAACCTTGTTTGAACCTAAGACAAGGCCACTTCATTTTGGGGACAGTGAGTTCATGATCATAGATGTAGGTTGCCCCATGCCTGTTGGTCCTTGGGCAGTGAACTTGCCCTGTCATGTTTAAATTAGAGTGCAGACATGCCATGGAGCATTAAATTCAGTGTCTGGCCATCTTCCTTTGACGTGGAGTGCAGTTTTAGGCAAGTTACTTAGGCCATAGTTTCGTTATACTGCAACTTTAATAACCCTGCTGGCTTAAGGAGTTTCTATCCTCATACCTTTGCATGCTGCCCTTCAAATTATGGCCACACAAGCAGTTAGAAAAGCAGTGCTGGACGTGGATAAATCAACTCATCCAGGCGAATGCAACTCTTTGGACAGAACAGCATGCCAGGATATGAGACAGCAATGAGGGTTTAGAGGCAACAGCAGAGTGGGAAACATTTTTAAGGATATTTCATGATAAGCTGGCTATGCTGACTTAGGTATTTGTTTTGTCCTTTTCTTGCTTCACCCAGAAAACAAGGTGATTTGACTGGATTATTAGAGTAAAGAAACTGTGGGTTGCTATCCCATGATCCCTCTTTCAGTAATGCAGTAATATTATTTGTAATGTATCTTAACCTTTCCTTGCTAGGAGACAGTTAACATGGAAGAGATACAATCTCGAGTCTTGTCATGTTAGGCAAAATGCATCTTGCACAGGGTATAACTAGGTAAGAGTGGGAAGGAAGCCCTTCTCAGAGTGTAACTGGAGGATCGCTGTCATAGTGATAGGATGACTCGCTAGATTATACATTTGTAGATAAATTCTGCTTTACAGTTCTGCATGTACATGTAAAATCACAGAAAGCTTGAACTCTGAGTCCAGACTCAGCAATCCTTTTCATTTGTGCATGACTATCTCTGCAAATAATTAAGAGAAACAGGAGCTACATTATAGAAAAGGGGTTTTCAGACGTGCATTTTAGGAGAGAAATGTATTTTGTGTATAGAGATATATAACTACATGAATTTGAGTAATCTGTCTGCCATGTAGCAGTTGTGATTTTTTTGGTAGAATTCTCTGTATCAGAATCTAAGAGCTTTGTGAGGTGGGTAGATTTAGGAACTGTTGCAAGAGAAGAACAAATGAAAATCTCAGATGTCTGCAATGCTTTATTTTGGAAGCACTTTTCCCAAGTTAGATGGGAATGTTGTGGTTGTAACCTTGGAGAAACGGAGGATACAGTACCAAATGCTGTATATATTATGATCCTAGTAATTTGACAGAAAAGCAAAAGACACCTTTAACCAGCAATGGAAAGAGATATATGCTGATAACTTAGTGTCAGCCTTGACCGCTCTTCCTGACTGAAAAGACTGCTTTCTTCAACCAGTTGGTCACTTGTCTATTATATCTATTAATGAAGACCATACAGATAAGCCTTTACTGATTGATTTTGTCTTGACCTCAGATGATAAACATGGTCTGGCAAATTACTTCTTTCCCTCTAGCCAATTATTAATTTCTGTGATTAAAATACTGTAGATAAAAACCTATCTGCTATTCCTTTTGTTCATATAGTTAATCTTTGGATCAGCAATTGATGTCTAATTAATTAGAATATGGATGCAGAGCATACATTTTTCATATTGAAAAAAATGATAATTTTTTTCAGAGGGCTTTTCTTTCCTCCCTGACTCCTGTTTTTATAGTTTTGAGTGAAATCTAAAGAATGCAGATGATACGATCTAGAAGTGAGTTGTTTTAATGCAATAGCACAACATATGTGAAAAAAAACAATGGTTACTGTTGAAGAGCAGTTGATATGTTTGTTCTCTTGGCAAAACTATTTTAAGTGAGCACAAGCAATGCTCTTCATTTTTTCAGAGTGCTGTAATGGCGCTCTGGTTCTCATCCAGCCTAGATGTACTCATGGAGACATCTTTCTGCTTCCCCTTTTTTGTTAACCTAAGTATCAACATAAAAACAAATTACTGGGACATGTGCAACTGATAAGCTGTGTGGGTAGTTCTCATAATGAAAATATCTCATTTTGCTTGCTTTAGACATGACCAGTGCTTCTGCAATATTCACAAGGTTAATTTCCAATTAGTCCAGATATTTTATGCTTGAGCACAACTCTTAAGACCTCTATGGATTCTTCAAAGCTTTCTACCACAGTAGTTTATTAGCTTTTTGCTTGGTATTTTTTTTATGAATTGCTTGTTTTTCAATGGCATTATGTTAGCAAACTTGTAGTTGTGCAAGTTTTAGATTTCTTTGTGGCCTACAGAAATGGAACAGGAAAAACGATGATTCGGTGAACTCTCTCTCTAGTACAATGCAACCCCCAAACATTAAAAATTAAAAGTTAATTTGCCTGTCATTATTAAAGCCTAGGAATTAAGGTTGCTAGTGTAATTGTTGCTAGTTAGTAAAAGTTGCTAGTTAGTGCAATTTCTGGTATGTGTCATTTCTGGTATCTGCAGTTGTCTCTTGCAGTAAGCTGAAACGTTTCATTTTTATATGATGCTGTTGACGCTGTGCCACAGCTTAGGTCTCCCAGAAAAAACTGTGTTAGTACAGTCCTGCAGCACCGTATTTGAGGTCTGGTAAACTGTGGTTCATTGAAATATTTGGACCGTGGTCTTTGGAGATGGAAGACTAAGATAGTACTTAACTTTAACAGAAGGCCACTTACAGATTATTCAAAGCTAAATAACGTCTCCGTGTCAACTCTCTGAAATGCAGCTGTAAGAAACAGAATTTTAAGGTAATTTATTTCTGTCTGAATGCTTTTGCATTCCATTGACTAACAGGTTGTTCAGGACCTGTATGCCGTTCTAGAGTAACTTGCTGCATAATGGTAAAAAATCTAAATTTATAATTGTACAGACTCCATGTACCTACACAGTCAGTATGAAAATTCTTTAAATGTGGACTGTGTAAGTACAGAAAGAGTTGATCTGTCTCTAAATCTGAGAATCTCAATGAGATAATATAAAACTTTTAAATAAATTTATCATTAATAAAATAAAAGTTCATACCTAGATCAGAAAGCTGTTACTAGACCACACAGGTAACAGTGATAATATGGTTATTTAAATTAATATTTTTATCTTTTCAGTTTCATATATTCACACAAGGGCAATATTAAAGAATTATTTAATTATCCATGCCTTAAATCTTGTGAGATTCAGGAAAAAATCACACTGATGAATAGAAACGGAAAAAGATTATAACTGCCAATCATTTGTATAATTTATTTTTTTTTATCAACATGTGACTCAGTTACTGGGGAGGTTAATAGTGAAAATAAAGATTTTCTTCCTTGAAAAATAGATTTTGAATACCATGGCTAGTCTGTTCCACAGAAAATTAAAAGAACATCGCTGTAGCTAACACTATGCATTTTTCAACAAAAATTAAGGCAGTTCTGGATGGTTGCTTGAGAAAACAGATCATGGAATTTATCGGGATTTCAAGTCTTAATCTTCCAGCAGTGCCTCTCTGCTAATATGGTAATATTAGTAAATGCCAAGTCCCTGAATCCAACTCTGTGTGTTAATGTGGGATCTTAATAATTAACAGCCTAATCCAGTCCTCCTAGAGCAAGGCCGCTGGAAGCCTCTGAAATATAATTACATGTTTAGAAATAATTCAATGGAAAAAAAGCATAGCATTTTTCAAAATAATTTTCAAAAAAATAATGTTTTCAGGGCTTTTCCTTTAATGTTTTCTCTTTGCAGATATTCCAACATGTTCCCCTCCCTGCCACTCAGAAAGTGCTTTGTGACTCCTCACTTACAACTGATTAATAAAACCCAGAAGTGGATCTTAATGCTTTATATTTGAAAATAATTGATCAACACAGTTTAAAAATCTAACATACATTTGAGAGAAAGATGATTGTCAATAAACAAACCCTACTAATCAAAAGAGACTACATTGCTACAATGAATCATGGATTTGGTTCAGCTCTAAAATAATTTGGAACGTTCTGTATTTAAGTGTTACAGGCTTAAGTTAAAATTGTAATATTAGGTGTAGAACTAAGTTATCTGCTACAATAGATTTGTTTGATTTTTACAAATAAGTTCTCTACATTGGAAAAATATTTTGGTGAGGGACAAAGGCATAATTTAAAGAATGTGCTGGATTTAATTAGAAGATCTAATAAATCTCTGCTTTTTTAATGTGGAAAATCTATTGCGACTTTCTTATGCAAAAAGAAAAAAACAGAGGTGGTGGGGGAGCTAGGCATACATGCAGTATTAGAAAAGACTGGTAAATTGTATATCTATCCTGGTATAACATGTAGTGTTTAATATATGATACCTATTTGTCCATAAAAAGAAAAATGATTATAGAAAAATACTGGCATAATGACAAACCAGTTCTTGGATCCAGATCTGCCTTGATGTTTTCCTAGATTTGGAAATTCTTTGATGTCATAATGAAGGCAGTGGAATTGTAGTACAAATGTGTAACCTGTTCTGCAAGAGTGATTTGTTGCCCATGGTAAATGACAACTGTTAGATAGACATGCTCTTTGAGGTGCTGTTAGGCCTGTTCTTTCTGTGTGTGAGGCTTCTATAAAGTGTTCGCTATTACTTACGCACAGCTAAATGGGAATATAGCTATAATTACAGTTCTGTATGTCAAACATCAAACATTTAAAAAAATATATATCTCTGGTTATTGTGTTGGGATTAAACCATGAGCTGTGTGTTATTATTAGCTTGCGTGTAGTGCTTTATGCAGGCTGTAACTAAGGTGTTTGTAAATCTTGCATAATGCCCTAACACATTATTGTTCTGATCTTGTGTCCTATCTTTTATAATATTTTACTCAGGTTTTGTTTAAATTATATTGCTGTGGAGCAGTATCAGTTTTAAAAATTTCTATATCCTGAGCATGAGTAGCAGCCATGACACCTTTGGAATTTCTTCAAAGTGAGCAATAATGTGCTTCAGGAATATGTACGAACCTGCTTCAACACAGTGAGGTTGATGAAATGTAATGTGTTGCTTTGTGTCTTAACATGCCTGTGGTTTGTATGCACTATATTGGTTAACAAATGCAAAACCTGAAATACATTATTGCTTGGAGGAAGAAAAAAAAAAAAAAACTTGGCAGGGGAATAATTTTGAATAGATTTGACAACACTCACTGTTCTACAAAAAAATATTTTTTTTTAAATTGTCCAAGTATTTGGAAAAGAGGGGAGCATTTTTTAACTATGCAATAGTCTCTCAGTCCTGCTTTGCTGTCTCCTTCACAATTGTTATCGAATTTTCTTTCAGTACTGACATACCCTGTTTGTTAAAAAATATTTTTGAAAACATTCAAAGTTAGCAGTAGATGAAAAAAAATGGTTTTCATTGGAATGTGCTGACTCTTTGAGGGGGGAAATTTGCTGTACTTAAGATAAAAATAAAGGGGAAAAAAAAAAAGAAAAAAACCAGGTGCTTATTTAATTAATACTATGATTTTTCACCTACATTGTGGAGTGGAGAAAACTTTGCTGTAAGGTCTTTAGGATTAGATCACATACAATTTGGGAGATAAGAATAAAAGTCACACTGACGCTGTTTGGTTTGAAGTAGCTTCTCCTGTATCTCTGCAAGCTGGCTCTCCTAACTCCCAAAGAAATGTTATTGTTATTGGTGCATCAGTCATATAACAGATTGGCATGTATCACTTGAAAATCTGCAAAGAAGGTACCAGTTACCCTTGTGGTGTTAACTGAAAAATAATAAAAAATAATACTGACACTTGGTAGTAATTACTTTGATTAAATGTTTATTTGACATTGAAACATTAGGTACTTGTTACCCATGGATGTTACAGGAATGATTCCTGTTTCCAGTGTGATGGAACAATGATACAGCTCAGGAGATCTTTTTCATTCCTCTTGACAGTCTGTTCACACTGGTATGTGAGTATTAAAAATTGTTCTGATTATGAAAAGGAAAGCTGGTGATGATCCTAAGGCTTCAGACAGAGAGGTACTTACATGCCTGTGCTCTTAGGTGTTGATTTAAATTATTATAGCAGTTATAGAAACATGGCTACTTCTTGTATGAGATAGTCTTTCACTCTCTTTGTCCCACATAATGATAGCCTAATATATAGATGTTTTCCAGATCAATAAAGAGAGAGAAACATGGGAGATTTGTCTTGTAAGTATTACCAATAGTAAATAAAAAGATTAATTACCTCTACTTGTTTTCTTTTCCATAAAGAATTTTAACTTTTACATCATTATTCTTTCTCTTCCAAAGGAAGATGACAAAGTTTGGAGCTACTGCACAAGGCTGATGACAGCCACTCTCCACACCCTTTGCCATTTTCCTTTTAATGATTTACTATTTGGATGATCATTAATTGGAAAGAAAAGATGATTCCATAAGCATACAAGACATCCAGGCTCATATCCTTAATTACTCTTTGGAAAGATGACAGCACGTTTCACTGTAATTATTGCTCAGCTGGATGTGTGCTTATGAAAAAAGAACTCATGTCAGATTATTGTATAGGATGATAGAATTGCACTCCAATGCATGGTGTTTGAAACCAGCAAAGAATAGACTTGATATTCTAATTGATTTCTAAGCATAGCAAAATTGTTTGTCTTAGATCTTGTGAATATTCAGTTTCTTTGCACAGAAACCAAGAAACTTGCTGTTAAAAAAAAAAAAAAAGTTTTCAAACAATTGAAAGCAGGATTAGACAAAGACATTATGAAGACAGCTGGATTAGTATAAAAGAAAGCAAACCACGGTTATAACACCGTAACTTCAGTGTGCAGAAAATCCATGCTTGTATGTAGTAAATTAGCCCAAAGCATTTTGGTACGTCCTTAAAATATAGTCCTATATAAAAGCTGACTAGAAAAACTGGAAGGTGCTGCTTGAAATATGTGATACCTGGGTGTGTAGATGTCTCACTGCTTATTTTCATGATGCAATGAAGTTGTCATTCCACTTCTTTTTTTTTTTACTAGGTTAATGAAGTATTTTTCACTGTTCTGATAGTGAAATGTCAACAGAAAGGCGTGAGCTGGATTTTCGTACTAAAACAACTATAAAAGTAACTGAAAGCAGAATCTTACTTTGGATCTTCTATTGAAAATGTTTCCATATGTAAAAATTCAGCATCGTGGATTTTTGCTCAGATGTGTTAAGAAGTTGCCTATGTAAAATGTGGCACAGTACTTAGCCAATCATATCTGAATTAGTGGTCGTGCTGGTATAAAAGGATGCATATTCAGTCCTATGCTATTTCTAAGTGACAGCGAATTTCATTAAGAGTTGTGAAAACAAGTTGTCCATGCCAATTTTCAGGGCAAAACAAAGCATGGCTAAATGAAACTAACACCTTACTCTTGTCTTAACTTAGATTATTAACTTAAAATTCAGTCCGGTGAGCGAAATGACGTTATATTCTGTGTCTTGCTAAAACAAAACACCAAACAGTCAGAACAGATATCTTCCTTTGAACTCTGTTTTATCTTTCGATAGTATAAATTGATGCTGAATCAGGAATAGATGCACAATGTTTTGCTAAAACATTTATAGTATATGTACCAGTTTTTCTCTGTCTAATGCTTAATGGATAAAAGGTGTATATTGAACCTAAGTTAAGCTAAGGTAGTACTTTTTGTTACAATGTCTTTTCATTTTGAAAATGGTAGCACTTATATAGCTTTTATACAATATGTTAATAGGTGTTTTGCTTAGTAAAGCTTAATATATACAAACTGACGCGTGTATCAGAAACTATTGTAGAAAAGATAAAATATGATGAAATAGTCTTGTGAAAAATCTGATCATGGCCACTATATATTTAGGTGATAAATGACACATCAAGGGTTATCTTGCCAAAAGGCAGAGATCTCAAAGCAAGCCAAGAATTTTGTTGAATTAAAGAAAGCCAACTGATTCAGGAACTTCTAGTAAAGGGAGACAAGGGCCTCCAAAGAAAGGTGTTGGCATTTGTACCTCTGTTTGTACAGCTGTGTTTATAAAAGAGTTGGAAATATTTGCTGTATCTAAGATTATGTTTGTACACCATGCTTTTACAAGAGCTGGAAATATTTACTGCTTCATATTGAGAGACATGAGCTGTCTTTATGCTGACTTATGTTTTGAGGTTTCACAGATTGCCATTAGTGTTTTGAGT
Organism: Tringa tobata; assembly: GCA_033628505.1. Taxonomy (NCBI): domain Eukaryota; kingdom Metazoa; phylum Chordata; class Aves; order Charadriiformes; family Scolopacidae; genus Tringa; species Tringa tobata. The sequence goes on along the minus strand of JAHREE010000339.1, from coordinate 458,372 downwards.
TGAGTTGCCTGTCCCTTATGACAGACTGATGAACTAAAGCTAAAATTCTGTTGAAGGAACAGTTTGAGTTGGATAAGAAATCAGAAATGGAATGGAACTTATTGCACATCTAAAACCAATCCGTGAATGTACTTCCAACACTAGCTATTATTTTGACTTGCACTACTGCCAGCCTCCATCTAAACCAGTGCTTCCAGCTTCCTATCCCTCTTTAACACTTTTTATTCTATGTCTTGTGCTGTATTTAGACTGATGAACACAGAGCTTTATGTTTCACTAAAATCAATTGCTAATCCCCTACTATTGGAAAGGTTCTGAAAGCTGAGGCAATACCATTAGAGTAATGTTATTGCCTGGTGTTCCAGCAAATGCGTTAGTCTAGCTGCCCGAACTTGTTGTCTAATCACTCCTGAATGAGTGAAGAAATCACCAGCGGTCAGTTTAGATAATCTAGGGAAAAAAAAAAAAAAAAAAAAGTTTGCAAATGAGTCCAAATGTATTTGGTTATTTCCCCCTGCAAAAAATCTTTGTGATGCTGGAGACTACAAGAGAGTTACTATGCTATTTCTCATTGAAGAAAGAGTATGTCTGTAGATATATATTTTAATAAGAATAAAAATTGGGGTTTGCATCTCTGATACATGGGGTATTCCTAACAAGATATTGACTACAGAGATTTGAAACAGCCAAGAATTTTAAGACTTTTGAGAATTTTAATTTTAACTTATGATTCTTCTAATCCCAACAGCTTAAAATAAAAGAAGTACATATTTTTAAACTTCAAAATAAACAATGTATAGGAAATTTTAGAAATCTTGAAAAAAAATTTATGTCAGGAAGGCATTGAAATCAGTTTGTCAGAACCAAAATATTTCCTTGTCTGTTAGTTCCAAGGTAAAAGCAAGAGTTCATTTTATTGTAAATATCAGTAATTGAGACTCTTAGTTTTTTGCTGGATTGGACATCTATATTTTCGATCTTCATGTGCCTCAAGATTCTGAACTCTAGTTTTATATGAAGACATTTTAAATTAACATCCCCCAAAAAAATCATTAGAGGAGAATCTTTTTTTTTTTTTAAATTACAAGCAGACTTCATTAAAAGTTGAAGCTTTAAATTAAGGAACAGAATAGGATCCAACTTGTGCTCTTCCAGAAGGCCTCAAATCTGTGATCCAACCCAGTAAATGTCCATCCTTGTTTTATTCTTTCAACTCACACTGCTCAGACTGAATCTTTTCCAATTAGCATTGCCTGTCCAGGCAAAAAATCAGTGGTATCTACTATATTGCCTGGGGAGTTAGACTGGTGGGTTGTAATCACAGGCCTGGTGACTTATAGGTTTCTCTGTGTGGAAAAGTTAATGCTCAGTGAGCTGAGGTTTGAATTTACAGTACTACTAACTTATTCCACTTCCGTTTTTAAATGCAGTTGTGAACAAGCTCATTTGAAAGTGAACTTAAAGTACTCAGAGTAGGTTACCTGGCAAATTAGTCAGCTATAAATTCTAGCTTCACTTTGTGAAAAGAGGTTCATTTGATTTAGGATTTTTTTGGTAGAAAATAAAATTTTTCTTTTTATTGAAACATATTAATTGCAATTTATGCAATGTTTACAGTTTTATTCCATTAAGTTAACCCGGTCACCATTGCTACTGTTATTAAGGTACATGAAAAAAAGAGCCAATTAAAAAAAAAAAAGTGATCGTGCTATAGAGTAAAGGTGAAGAGGTGAAGTACAGAAGTAAGGCCTACAATATGTATGACTCAGGTTAGCATTTTACCTGGGTTCTGTTCTAAGTATGATGACAATCTGCCTTAAGCACAAATGATGTTGCTGCTTGCTCTTATGAGGCACACATCCTATAATTGTTTGATCTTTCTGCGTTCTGCATATACTGCAACTTTATAGGTATGCGTCTCTCTCATTGGCACTGTGGATACTGAGAAAAAATATCCTATGAAATGGAGCAAAAAAGTGGCTTTTACAGTTAATGTAAACCCAGTAAAAGGCTAAGAGACAAGAGAGCAAGTAGCTCCATCAGAACACAAAGTTGAGTCCTATGGACCAACTTGGTTGGGAGCTGCCTTGAAGGGGTTTTTGGTTTCTTTGTATGAAGACTGGTGGTTTTGTTGTGTCAGAAACCACCTATAATTATTTAATGCTACTAATTTCCTCCAGCTTCTAGAAAGACAAAGCTGCTATGTACTTTTTAAAACACACAGGCTTCTTGTTTAAGATTTCATTTGAATTTCTTTGTCCTAATTCATCTGTAAATAGGGTGTTGTACTACTTGCTTGCACTCAACAGAGTAGCTGCCAGTGCTTTCAGGTTCTTTAATGAAAGGCACCCTCATAGCAAATTGATTCATGAATTTTAAGAAACTTCTGGGTGTGTTCTGTGACAGAGTTCATGTTGGTTTGCCAGCCTATTGCCCTTGCAATATGAAGCTTCTAAATATCAGATGGGGATTCCTAACGAACATGTGCTTATTTTAGAGTTAACCTATGGCATCCCTTTTTTTTTTTTTTTTTTTTTCCCCTTCTCTTTTCCCTTTCCTTGTTAGACGTGAATATTCCTGAACTCTTGGGAGCTGACAGTGGTCACAGTTAATGACCTCAAATATCCCAACTTGACAGGTAACTTTTTACTCCATAACTCATTGCTATTTCTAAAAAACTGTAATTTCCTTAATAAGGTGAATTCCAGGTCCAGTGATCAAAGGAATACAATTATACAATCAATTGCAAAAATTTAACTTTAGGGCTGCCTATTGACACGTACTTAAGTTGAATAGCTAAAATGTTTTTTAAGCACTGCAGCTACCCCAGCTTGCCACTAGGTGACACTTTCACCAAACCACTTTAATCACAATTCACATATTTTCTGATTCTTTCCTTTATCTTTGAGCTGACACTTTCTGTTCCGTTTTCTTGAAGGAATTCCTTGGATGCTTGATTATTGCAACTTCTCTATTGTTCCCAAATATATTAGTGATGCTGTGGAACTGCATCAGTGCTGTTTGCAGGTGTTCTTTCTGTGATTGCAATGCCCTGTTCTTCAATCCTTGCCCTTTCCTAGTGGCATAATAGGCAATAGAAAGCTATGAAGATTTCAGAGCCTTAGCAGGTGCACCACTTGACTTCGTCAATGCTCATCATGCATCAGTCTATTGCAATGCAAGTAATAGTTTTTTCAAAAAAAAAAAACTGTTGTAAAAGGTAAATGTAGTCTGTACTATTGTAAGTACCAACTACTCCAGAAAGTAATAAATCCTCTTTACACTATTTTTGCATAGATGCCTGTGCAGTAAGGGCCAAAGTCAAGGTCTTTAAAGAAACTTAATAACCTAACTTATTCTTAATTTCTTTCTTAAATTCTGGAAGTGCCTAAATCCTCATAAATGTGCTATCCTGCAGAATTTTCAGGCCTGCATCAGGCATATCACCCTCTTTGTACATCTCAGGGAATGTTGGCTGTGTAAGTAAGATAATGCAGTAATGCAGAGAGGACAGCCTGAGAGAATGATGAGTGAAGTGTTAGGGGAAAAAGATGGAGGCAGTGGGGAAAAAACATCCATCTTGAACCAAGGGACTATCAGCCTTAGCTTGGTGTACCTTGCTGTCAGGCAGGGAGGGGAACTGTTTCTACCCAGGAGACGACTCCTTGGACAGAGGGCAGCCACCTACCTTGGAGGTCAGCAATCAGGATACATCCATTGTTTAGACAGGCCACAAGCTGAGAGGCAAAACCTTTCTTTGAACCATATCTCTGCTTCCTCATTGTACTCAGTCTCCCACACCCCCTTCTTTGGGGTGGTGGCTCTGTTACGTGGACTACTTGAGACTAACTCATATGATGCAGGGCTTAGAAGGCAAGAGGGGTAAGAATAGACTGGGTGCACCTAAAGAGCTAGTATGCTATGATTTTATACCTTGTTAAAGATTCTTACTTTAGGCACTTGGTACTTGAGCTTCAGTGAGAGGACCAACCAGTCTGATAGCTGTGAGCTGGCAACAGCAATTGGATGGCTTTGCAAACACTGATAGGCAGGAACTGGGCTATTTGGGAGACTTTGCTTTGGGGCTGGGTATCTATATAGTTATCCTGCAGAGACAGATAGGCACCAAAGCAGCTTCAAGGATCTAAGCAAGCATACTTACTAAAGTCAGTGACTCATATCCATACAGAAAGTGTTCCTCTCCTGATTCAGGTCTTTATTATTTTAAACTCTTAATTAAGTCTCTTTGAACCCACAGGTGCAGCCACTTACTGATGCTTATTTGTTTTCTTTTATTTGTCACAGGCTTTCATTTACCAAAAATATTTTAGGCAGGTCACTGAATTAGGGGTATTTGAGAGGATTTTAATCTATTCCTGGAAACTGTGGCCACCTTTGGTACTTTTCTGTTCTGTTCTCTTGGCACTAGTATGGGCATAAGTTTGTAAGCAGGTCTCCAATGGGCAACTAGACCACAACCATTCCCATTTTACAGGTTGATTTAAAGTTGATTATTTGTTTATGGATGCTGAATTATTTCTCATGGAATAGGATTGGTTTCAATTTTTCATTTTTCAATGAGTTAATAGTCAAATGATGAGTATTAAGATATATAAGAAATGAATGCCATAATTAGGATTCACAGTTTTTTTAATGTCTGCCTACTGACTAGCCAAATATTTACAACTGTCAAATATGAACACATTGAGTATTGTGTATTTTTTCATATGTATCAGTCATGCAACTATTTTAACTACTCTATTCCAAAACCACTGTTGATGTGCTGATTTTTTTCTTTGCTTTAATTCCTGTGAAGTTATTTCACAATACCTGAGTTGTTAAAGTTATGCTTACTAAGTTATTTCATTCTTAGTTAAGCTGTTTGATTTTGTGATTTCTTAAAACACTGTCTAGAAATCCAGGCAGTTATGCAAATCACTGAACTTCAGTCATGTTTTTTCTATATCAATGAATGATTTTTTGGGGTTTGTCTTTTTTTTTTTTTGTGGGGGTATTTTAAGGGATTTTTTTTTTTTTTTAGTTTTAGGAGGGTTTTTAATCTGTAAAATAACTTGCATAGGTTCAAAAGATATCTTATGGAGTAAAGCTTGGCATAGAGGTATAATAAGGACAGGAGGCAGCTGTAGCAAATGTTCCTTCTGACTTTGGCAGAGGAAATTTAAATCCATCTCTCCTACTTGCAGGCCAATGTCCTCATCACAGTGTGCAGAGAAAACACTGTTATAGTTGTTTTGGTTTTTTTCATTAAATATACCTGGAACATAAATTAAAAAAACACATTTTTGTGTCAAAATATTTAAATGTTTTATGTCCACAGAAATTATTGGACAAATCTCAAATGTTTTTTATAATTTTAGGGGAAGGGAGCTGAAGTAAGCTAAGAAGCTACAAAACTGGTTGTGTGCTAGAACATAAATACACACAAAGTATAAATGAATTCTGTAATTTTTAGATTAAATTTTACTGTCAACTTCAAAAATATTTAATGCATCTCCTTTGCTTTTTACAGTTTAGCTGAAAAAGTTTGTAACTGTTCATCTTACTCTGACTTCCACTTGGAGGAGTGTTACGCAGACTTTCTGAAAGCTGAGATTTCTGCTTATATTATAATGAAAATATCTACTGGTGATCATATTCAGAAAGTCTAAATTCAATTTAAGTCTAGTCTTCTTTATTGTTACTCTATAAGTGAAGATGTCTAGTCAGAAGGGAGCAGTAGGTTCTGGGATTTATGGGAACTTTAAATGGCTAAAAATATTGGCTTGCACTGAAATATGTTTAGATTCATCCTGGTCTTAAAATATTTCTGAGACATGGCAAGTTGTGGGACACTGAGAATACTGTGATACAGGTGAGGTACCAAGACCTCTCCCTCCCTTCAGCCGCAGGACTCTCCCTAATAATGCTGGAAGTTAAAATGAATCATTTATGAGCATCAGTAGACACATGGGTGGGGCCTCTTTGTAAACTGGTATTTTGTTGATGCAATATGTGTGACAGCCTTTTAGTTCTGAATATAAATGTTACCGAGAGGAAATTAGGTTGGTTTGCAGAGGAGATCAGCCAGACCTTGCAGTGCTTCTTGCTGAGGAGCAAGTACCTCCACCAGTACTGTACTTCAGATACTAGTACATGTAGAAGAAAAATGGAAGGTGAGTGTCTCAAAACTTTACTATCACTTGACTCAGTACTGAAAGCAGAAATAATTAAGTGGTCAGGCGTAAGGACCCAAAAAATTTGTACATATTGCTGTGTGGAATCAGGTCCAGGGATTACTTTTATAATTTAGATTTTATTTGCAGACTTAGTGAGAAAGGAAAAAGATAAACAAGCCTACTTTAGAAAAAGCCTTTACTTTTATAAAGAAAAAAGAAAGTTACGGAGAAGAATTGGTGAAAGAACAGCCAATTCTGAGAATAAGGAAAGAACATGGAAAAGAATAAGTTTTATTTCCAGTATAAATGATGAAGTACTAGTTTTCAGTATTCTCATGCTAGAAGCAATATTTCATAATGGATATCTAAAGTATTCTCTCTGGAATGAAGGCAAAATGTGTATTGATAGAGAAAACCCAGTGACTGGTATTGGAGGTTGGGTTTCTGAGAGAAAAAAACTGTAAGAGATGTCAAATTGATTAGCCTTTAGTATTTTCTCTGAGCTACATTTGCTGAAGAAGCAGTTGTTATGTCCTTTGTGATCCAGTTTTGATAATTAACTCTGATAAGCAAACTGTGGGCTGACTTTAGAGAACTTCCTTGGGAAACATGTAATATCTCAACTCCCTGATGTTCCGGTTCAGCTGGATTAATGAGTGGATGAAGTGTAGTTGTATAAACGCCTCCAGAGGATGGGCGAGGATCTCAGGTTCTTCCAGTGTTCTTGACCACAGGAATTTGCCATGTGTGCTACAAGCGCTTCTAATCCTTTCTGTTCAACCATAACACTTTGTGTTATGGTTGACAACTCTCTTTAAGATATGAGATTTTTCAGGTCAGTTCTGGTACTCTTTCTGTCAGCAGGTATGATGAATTCATGAGCAATAATGATGTAATGCATTGCCATATTTTTTGTTAATAGTGTGCATGTTTGTAACATGGTTAACACCCAGGTCTGCATTTATCTGTTGATCTTTTCTGAAGAGTTGAATAATCAATTCATTACTGAATTTAAATGGTTAGATGAAAAATGAAATTATTTTGGTCCAAGGAAACAAATCACAAAAAACTGCCTTTCCCCTCCCCCCCCCCCTTACTCACCCCCTTTGCAATTAATTTCAATTACGATTTATTTCAGAATGTGATCCTGGAAAACTCCATCGGTTTGTGCTAAGTGTCCCAGTACCATGGGCTTAGTTATGAGTCTCCTTTTATGTGGATACACCCTTGGTTCTGGATGGGAAAAATTAGTTTCCCCTAAATGCGAACTCTGTATTTGACTTAGTGCCAATATAGTTAATGAAGTTGCATTGTTTTGTTGTTCCGCCGGCTTAGCAGGACCAAACTTAACCCTTTAGAATTAAAATAATATGCAAGACTTTGTAGTTCAGTAAGCCCAATTTCCAAAACTGCTGAGAATCTGCGTCTCCCATTGTCTTCAATTAGAGTGAAGCAATTCTGAAAATAAAAAGTTGTATGCAAATAAGTAAAAATGAGTGTTGCCGCCCATCCTTCTGGCACCAGGATCATAATTACCTCTATGAAATGGCTGATATCCAGACAGGATGCCTAAGGGGGGGACAGCCAAGATTTTTGTCAAGCTAATCATAGCACTTGATATATATTGTCATCATTTTTTCTGAACGTCACAATTTGTGAATATTTCCTTCTCCATTAAATTCCTCAAGGTTTCTGCAAAACTTTTATGACTTTGGGAAATGCAGTTGGATACATTTGCATGCATATTTAACAGTATTTACAATACGGGGGGGATTTTTTTTTCATATCTTTTTTTTTTTTTTCATTACTCATTTGGACTGCCATTTAAGCTTTCAAACACATTTGTTATCAAATATTTTATTTATTGAATTTACTTTATTATTTTATAACTTGAAAAAAAATCCACAACTCTCAACTGATAGCATGTGCAAAACGTTTGCCATCTAGCTGTGATTGAAAAGTAACTGTAGATAGCATGTTGTAATGTGGAGAGAATATTACAACATAAAATCAACTTTTCAAGTAGAGATACTAATATTGTCCCTCAGCATCAGGTATCTATAAAGCAAGAAGATACTTTAAAAGACGTGAAACTTGTAGCACAGCTTTATAAATCAAAACATGATACAAGTTTCCACCTGTAAGTTAGGAAAGTGGTGAGTTTGTAAGGATACTTTCATGGATGTAAGGATACTTTCAATCTCAGTGTTGCTAAATCTTAAACGAACTCTTGAATGAATTTTTCGAAACAATTACCTCTGTCATCATTATCCTATCTTTCATGTAAGCTTGACCTCAGCCAACGATGGGCATTCAATTATCTGTGTTTTCCTTTGTTTTCCTTTCTCCAACCTGCAGTCATTGAACTGGGAGAAGTTGACCTGAACTGTCCTTCCAACTGTCAAATTCATAATACCCATTTCTTCGGAACTGACAGACAGATAATAAGGAGAGGGCAAGCCTTCAGCTTTTATGCTCGCTTCCAAAATCGGGAATGGGATGACTCTGTGGACAAGGCCATTTTCACCGTGGAGACAGGTAGTCGCTCCCAAACACTGTGTAGTCTTTCCCAGTCCTTTGCCAGTAATATTTCCCATAGTCTTCAGTGACAAATAGTATTCACTTATTCATCTTCTGTGTGAAGAGACTACCTTCCCCTGAGTGAGGCAGTTCTGCTAGCATGTAAAATTTTCTCACTCTGCTACAGAAGTATTAAGTGAAATAGAAATCTACCTGTGGGAGCTTTGCATTGCAAATGATGGCTAAGAAAATTACTTGCCTTTTACATGTGCTTTGTTTAGTCTGATTGAAGTTGTATTTATTCTCCTGTAAAGGCCTCAGACCCTGTGAATCAAATGAGACGAAATGTACTTTCCCAATGGGCAGATGTCTAGATCAAACCTGCTGGAGTGCTTCCTACAAAATTCATCAGCCAAAATGCATCAGTATCAGTGTGTTTCCTCCCTCCAATGCCTGCATTGGCCGTTATATTCTCAATATGCAAATCACATCTTGTGGTCACACATATCAGCGATGTCTTGGAGATTTTTATGTCCTCTTTAACCCTTGGTGTGCAGGTAAGAACTGTAGTGATGATCAGAGAGTTTTAAGAAAAATGCTAGTGATGAGTAAAGATGTTGAACATACTTATTATTTAGCTGATAAAGTAAGGGATGGAGACACAGAAATAATGAGAAACAGGGAGGGGTTTAATTTTGGTGGTTTTTAAATTTTATTTTATTTTTTCTTTCAAGTTCAACATTTCCTCAAGGCAATGTTTTGATTCGGTTTCTTAACAGTAATAGGGATGTAGTGTAATTTCTTCCCCCTCCCCCCTCCCCCCAAGT
>JAHREE010000339.1:202198-448464 GCA_033628505.1 Tringa tobata | reverse complement strand
CCCCCCAAGTCACCCCCCCGGCTTTTATAATGGTTTGACAGGACAAGAAGCAGTGGGCACAAACTGAAATACCAGGAGTTTCCTCTGGACATCAAGAAACACTTTTTCACTGTGAGGATAAATGAGCACGGGCACAGATTACCCAGAGAAGCTGTGGAGTCTCCATCCTTGGAGATATTTGAAAGCCATTTATACACGGTCTTGGGCAATTAGCACCAGGTGTTCCTGCTTGAACAGAGGGGTTGGGCCAGATGACCTCCAGAAGTCCCTTCCAACCTCAACCATTCTGTGATCCTGTGGTGTCACCATGAAATAATACAGTATAGATACAAATGAAATTCTGTAGATCTGCTTCTAGTAGCAAGCAGTTCTGGAGTCTGTAGGACCTTGCCAAAATCATTACATGGCAAATATTCACATTGTCCGTGCTTATGATTTGATCAAAATCAGATACCAAACTGTATATGAACAGTGTTTTACTCTTATAACAGCTTAGTGTGAAGATAATTGCAAGCTCTGTAATTCAGGTATACGACAGCAAGGAGAGATTTAATAAAGATAATATCTAGCTGTAAGTAGAAATGAATTGTCTGTGAATTTTTAAAAAGTCTGCAGCCTTGAACATGTTTAAAAGTATAAATTTTAAAAAAATGGGGAAAGAAAGAAGTGAAGTAGAAGATACAGAAATGCTAGAAATGTACATATTGTCTGACTGATAGCTCTGCATCTTTTCCAGATGACCCTGTATATATGGACAATCAGGCCCATAGAGAAGAATATGTTCTGAATGAACATGGGATACTGTATGAGGGAGTTCACAAGCATATTACCTCTCGACCATGGCACTTTGGACAGGTACCTTTGAAGAAGACTTGTTCAGAAGTAGATGGCATCTATACACAGATAAATGAAGTGTTATCCATATTTTTTCAGAAATGCATGCTATGTTATAGAGTGTGAAAGGTTTTTAAGACCATTCTAGACTGTGCATGCACAAAATAAAATTTTTGACAGTCTCACTGCAGGGTAGCAGAGAGGGCAGCTCATATACGTGAAAAGGACTGTATTACTGACAAGAAAGGCACATTATCAGTGTAAGAATACCATGATATCTTCTCTTTCCTCAGTTTGAAGATGGGATTCTGGATATCTGCTTGAAGATCCTAGACATGGGTGCGAATTGCCATCATGGCTCTGATCGTGACCATTGTTGGCGCAATGATCCTGTGCATGTCAGCATGGTGGTAAATCACATGGTAAGACCTCTGGTGGTGTGTGACCTTGAGTAGATTGGGTCACACTTCATTATATTATAGAAAGACAAATTGCACAGTAGTCTAACACAGTACCAAGTAGCAGGGAAAATCCTTTCTGTGCCCAGATTCACAGGAAAAACTAACTTGTAACACTAATCTATGATGAATTTGCGATGTACTCAAGATGTGAAGACATGGTCAGCTATTTTAAAAGGTTGTTTTTCTTTTCTCTTTCTAGATAAGCAGCCATACCACTAACAGTATAATGAAGATTCCAGAAAACAATGATTACCTGAAAGGAACAAAACCATTTTCCTGGAATGGAAGTGTCCCAATTCTTCAGCAGTGGTACAGTGGCAGATGCAGGCCAGTCAGATATGGGTACTGTGGGTCTCTTGCTTCAGTAATGTGCACAGGTATGATATTTCAATCTGCCTTACCTAGTTATCCAAAAAGGACACAAGAAAACCAGGATCAAAACCCTCTGACCCTAATAACTATTGGAAGAATATTACACATAAGCATTTTCCTATGCAGTGTGAAGAGCAAGAAAAGCAGTACTGTCTTTTCTGTGACCTTTATACCACACAGCTATCAATACGGAAGCTTTCATTAAAACACAGAGCAAGTGCAGCATTGTGGAGCCAAAATTCATCCTTTGGGTGAGGTTTGAAGGATGAGAAAAACCACTAACTTCTTTTACTGCAAAGGATGAGATAATAGTGGACTAAACTCTACAAACAGAAAATTTGAGTTCTAACTCTATACCATTTATTTACTGAAGCTGCTTCCACTTTGAGGAAAATTAAATTGATATCCAATATATGAATCTATATGTACTACACTCTGTTTACAAAAAAAAAAAAAAAGTTAATCTGGTGTTTTATTAATACAGGATCAGGTTAACTCTTTATGAGCTTAAAACAGATCTGGCTTTGTGGCTGCAAGAGTAACAAGCCATTCCTTTATGCTAGGCTGTTTTCAGAGTACTTTTCAACCACTAAAGAGTTTTGAAAAAACAGTCATTGCATCCCAAATATTACCTTCTATCCATTCTGTTTATATAATTGCAAAGTAGAATATAGTAGAATTATTTATAAAATAAGTGAAATATTTGCTTGATTGATTACCATTTATAATAGCTCATGAATATTTTTTTCCTTACAGTGATGAGGTGTTTGGGAATTCCAAGCCGCGTTGTCACAAACTTCTGTTTTCCGAGCTCAATTGAGAATCCCCTTGGTATCAATGAGACTTTTGACTGTACTGGAAAAAACCTTTGTGGTAAAGACAAGCTATGGTAAATAAGAAATAAACAGGATCTTTTAGATTTGTCAAAAATTAAATGATAGGAAGATTGGTATAAATCTAGCAGATCAGTATATCTCTTTCTTTGGTGTGGCAAGGCTGTTCAGTTTCCTAATGATGCATTTCAAAAACATGAAATTACTGGAGGCAATCTGCTCAATATGCATGTTGAAAAAAAACCAACAACATCCCACTTGTGAGAACTGATGCTACCGGTTTATCTTTCTCAGTTGAAAGAATAAGGTCATCAATCTATTAGCTGTAAAAATATTAAGTAGATCATGAAGTGAAAGGGAAAATTTATCACAAATTCAGACTATTCTCCTCAGTCATAATCACTTGGTTGATAATTATGTTGTCTTACTGAAGGTTTCTTATCATGGATTGCTTCATTCTTGTAAATCTTTCAATTTATGTTCATTTAACTATGACATTATCACTCATTATAGCAGAATTTCATGTTTTCACCCTTGGCCTATATGTACATAGTCTCACTGCACCAGAATTTTGTTTGTATCCAAGTCTCATCTGTGAGAGTTTTTAATGAATTTTTTGCCCTTTCATGCATCAAAAAGATGAGGTTGAACTGAAATATTAAGGGAATGGGGACTTAAGGATTTATTCTTTGTTAAGCCATTGAAATGAATACTAAGATAGCATGTGATTTTCCTCTAAAGAACCAGGAGTAGAATATTAGGAAAATAAACTACTTAAAAGAACTGTGTTGGCACGTTATCAATTGAAATATAGGGGGCTATATACAAGATGTTTTACAACACCTAGAACAAGAGGTGGTCCTAGAACAAATTTCCAGAGGAATACAAAGCAAAACAAAAAACTCCTGTCCCCAGACACCATTAACAGTGTTAAGATATAAAGAGCCTTCAGTTGATTAAAAGGTTGTCTCTGACCTGGTTTTCCTCCACCATAAGGCATTGAACTTGATGATCCAAGAGATGTCTTTTATCCTATATTCATGCATCCTACAGGCGATATCACTGCTGGAATGAATCCTGGATGGCTCGCAGAGACCTAAATCAATGCTGTGGTGACTGGCAATGTCTGGATCCAACACCTTTGGAAACAGGCAGAGGTAGCTGTTTACTATAACTGTAATTGTTTTCCCCAGCATATGTTGTTCAGTTTCTCTACTACTTAGGTTACAGCCTAATATAACATTTTTGTTATCTGGCTTAGGTTCAGCTTGCAGCGGTCCTACATGGGTTCGAAGCATCAGAGAAGGGGAACTGGACTTGGACTATGATGGGCATCATATGTTTTCTCGAGTAAATTCAAACTATGTTGGCTGGCTTTCCCAAAACAATGCCAAAAAAACAAAATTTTTCTGCGACACTTGGCCATGTGGACAGCATCTAATCACCAAGAGTGTTGGCAGTGAACAATTTGAAGATATCACTGGGGCTTACAAGTATGAACTAGGTATGATGAAAAGTCACTAAATGAGTTTGAGTTAGAGGAAATTTTAAATAATAATAATACAAAGTTATCACTGTAATATGTCTTTTATTAACATGAATAGAACAATCTGAAGTTGTCTTTTTTTGAGAAAGAGGGTGATAGCTTTCTGCTCAAAGATTTTCATTTTTAAACTTCTAAACATATTTAGATGATTCAAATGAAATATAAAGAAATTACATACATTTAGGATAGGATCAGATATGATACTTCCCTTGGAAGGGACCTATAATGATCATCTAGTCCAACCGCCTGACTGCTTCAGGGCTGACTAAAAGTTAAAGCCTATTATTAAGGGCATTGTCCAAATGCCTCTTTTTAAGGCACTGACAGGCTTGGTGCATCAGCTGCCTCTCTAGGAAGCCTGTTCCAGTGTTTTACCACCCACTTGGTAAAGAAATGTTTCCTAATGTCCAGTCTAAACCTCCCCTGAAGCAGCTGTGAACCACTCCCATGCGTCCTATCACTAGATCCCAGGGAGAAGAGATCAGCACCTCCCTCTCCACTTTCCTTCCTGAGGAAGCTGTAGAGAAGAATGAGGTCACCTCTCAGCCTTCTTTTCTCAAACTAGATGAACTTAAAACCCTTAGCCGCTCCTCACAGGACATGACTTCCAGCTCTTTTAGTACCACTGTTCATATGTATGTGGTTTGGTCTCACCCGTACAGTAGTTTAAAATATTAGCAGATGTCAGATAATCTAAAAACCCCTAAATTCTTTTAAACCCAGGATTAACTTCTTATTTGTTACTTCTTGTACCAGATCTGTCAGAGAACATGTTTACTTACTAAATTAATGTATTATGATATTCTGCTGTTCTTCTTTTGGGCTACCGATTACTGATTCGCATCTTCCAGTAGTAGGGAGGAGTTCAACCAGTAAAATTGCCTAAAGGAGTGAAGAGTGGATTGCAGTTGACTGTAAAATTACAAGCTTTGTTTTTTGGGTTTTTTGAACAGGGACAAAAAAGAAAACAAATGATAGTTTCTTTGTTTGAATGGTGTATTTTGCCTTGTGAGAGACATGGCAGCATGTCATTAATCTTCACCCTGACCCTTATAAAGTCTTACATTTTGAGTTTTGCACTAACTATACATTTTGTGACCATTTTTAAATTTAACTAATAAAAGTAAAATAATTTTGAATGTTTGTCTGAGATAAGTATTTTCTTCTATGCATTCAGACTACTGTATCTTGTGTTTCATTATCTGATGGATTTATTCTACACCAAGACAGTACATTAAATTTCAGGAAGGAGAAGGAAGACATTTAATTATCTTTATTATTTAGGTAGATAAGACTTGTTGTGCCTCCAGCAGATTCATTATCATGTGTCTTCTTTAACAGGTTCTGTGAAAAACAAAGAAGCCTATTACCGGGCTTACAGAAGAATTCACCCAGGGTACTGCAATGCTTCCAACTGTCACATTGAGAGAGAGTTATCATCTCTGAAAAACCCATTTTTGAGTGACTCTGGTATTAACATGAGGTTAAAGATGGCTAACTGTCCAATGTACGGTGAAGATGTCCAACTGCACTGGCTGCTTGAAAATTTGCGTAGTGAAAACAAAAACCTGAAATTTAATTTGTCTGCCCAAATAATAACCTACAGTGGTTTCCCACTGGATCAGTTTTGGAAAGACAGTGTGAATATCACATTGGGTCCAAGGGAAGGTAAGAAGGTGAATTTGTCTAATACCTTTTTTCTACTTTTCTTTTCAGGAGATAGTTTGGTGTTTAGGATTATTGGAGACCTTCTGATAATGATGGGAAGTGAATACAATGTTAAATATTGACAGCTGAATTCACTTTAGGCTGATCACTCAAAAATCAACACAATGTCAATATTACATGTACAGTGACAGGCAAATTGTCATCTTTCCTTAATTTCTCAAGGCCTAGAGATTCTTATGATAATTTAAAAACTTGTTTCTGCTAAAACTAAAATTCTGGATTCTACATTTAATACGAAGCTAAAGTTGTAGCTGTCTATCAGAAAAGAAATTTATTTCTTTTGGCCAGTAAATATTAGCCAGTGTAAAACACTTGTTTTGAGCACTAAAATAATTATTTCTAGATGTGCCATGTACTGGGAAGTGCAAAGGCATATCAGAAAATAAACACTTATTTTCATGGTTAATATATTTTTCTGGAAGAAAAATGATCCCTTAATTAAAACACATCATTATAAGACAAAATTTCATACCTGACTATGACATTCTATTTTACCAAGCTTTAATTTGCCTACATTTGAATTATTGCTTTAAGAATTACAGTGGAATGAAATAATAATAAACCAACCTCCTTGAAAATGCACTGATATATTAACTGAAAACTGTGAAGCTGGTTGTTGAAGGTAACTGTGTAATTCTAAGCCAAGCAAAATCATGTCTGTTTCCAAAGATGCTGTGCTAACTTGATACTTAATTAAACCATTATAAATGCAAGGTAAACTTTAGGATGAAGGGCAGTGGAAATATTAGCCCAAAACTCAGAAAAAATAATCTAAATTATTTTTTTTTTACAGTGAAAAAAATTCCACTGTGTATATCATATAGTCAATATGGACCTTATCTCTGTGATCACAACATTATGAAAGTAGTTGCTGTCTCAGACCCAGAGTGCGGAGAAGTTCTGATGGTGAGCAGGGATATTGTGATCAACAGGCCACCTGTTATTGTAAAGGTAAAGAACTTTAATTATGGAATTTATGATCTAAGGAACAGACTTGGGGCTCTTACTGGCTACTTCCTAGGTACAATGCAAATAACGTTGAAATCCTTTCTTTTTTTTTTTTTCCTTTATTGTATTTTTTATTTTGACAAGATCAGTGATTTTAAATGTATAACAGTGGACTTAGAGTGATATATAGAAATCATAGAAGTAAGTCAAAGAAACATGTGTCTGAATAATCCTTTTTTTCCCCTCACATTTGTTTTTTCATTGTTAATTTTGTAAGGGTTATAAAACATAAAATGTGTTTATTTTCTGACTAGTTACTGAGCCAGCCTAGACTGAAAGTACCATGTACTGCAGAGATCTCGTTCTGCAATCCTCTCCAGGAAGATATGAAGAACTGCGTAATGACGTTAGAAGGCTGTGGTTTATTCAAAGAGCCGATGACCATTGAGTAAGATCATCAATTATTAAAAAGGGATAGTACTGGGGGGTGACTAAGGTATGCTAGCTCAGAGTAGGTTTTAAGGTAAACACAGTTCTGATATTTCTTGGTGTTTAGGACCTGAACAGGACTTTTTGCCCCTTATTACTTTGAGACTCCACTAAAAAACCTCACTCCTTAAAATGATGGATCATTTAGAGCTGGCAACATATGCTGCTGCTTCATTTTTCTCAAGATCTAATTCAAGTGTGCATTTCAAATTTCTGTCTGAAAGGAATGTACTCTTTACAAGAAATTCTATCTGGGTCCCCCATACCCTTGTAATCCAATTGAGTTTATAATAGAATTCCTCTAAATATTTATGAACTGGCACCACACACACGAACAATTAGAAAATAACAGTGAGAAATAGCAATATGCATTCTGAGCTCATAACACGTTAATCACAGGAAGCCGGAAGCTTCCAGGATGCTATAACAACCCAGGAAAAGTAGCTGTTCATTAATATGCATTGCTGTTCTTCATGGCACGGAGAACTGACAGAAGTATGACTAGTTTTGAGGGGAAGAAATTAGGAATTGTTCTTGCTGAATAATAAAGAACTCAATTCCACAAAGCTGCCGGATCCAACTTAGACTACTGGAAATGGGAAGTAATAAATAGATCTCTCAGGCAGAAGGGTGCTACAATTTTGAACAATTCAAGAGGGTATCATCAATGAGTTTCCATTTGTGATTACAGAAGGGACTATGGAAGTTTTCCAAATCTTCTTTTGGGACAGAAATTGTTAACATGCTTTTCACAACACAGAATATATTTTTTTGGAGGAAGGAAAGAACAACAAAATTGTCATAACCGTTTGCCTCCGAAAACATGCTGTAACAAATCAAAGCTGATCGTGTGTGCTCATCTTGTAGTGCTTCAGGTCTCTGCGCTACCCAGGGTTCTAATTCTTTTCCTTCTCTTGGTCCAGTTTGGGAACGCTGGCAGCAAATCAACAGGCACGGACCATCGTGGAGTTCACGCCTTACAGGCTTGGCAGCCACCGGCTCCTGGCCAACTTCGGATGCCACAAGTTTGCCTACTGCAAGGGATGTGCCAAGGCCGAAGTGTGTTGCCCTGCAGGCCAGAATGGCACCCTGCCTGTCAGCCAGAACGGGTCGCTCCCTGTGTGTGAGAATGGATCCATCCCCACGAACAACTCTGGGCCTGTCCCTGTGGCAGACCCTGCATTCAACTCCATGTGTGAATATATATGTATCCCAGTGTGCAACCCAAACTGCAGTGCAGGGGGCCAGCCTGTGTACGACTTCGTGTACCTCCCTGCTGGCCATCCCTTATGCAACACCATCTGCAACCAAGGCTTCAACCCCAGCATCAATCCTGGTTTCGACCTGGGATGCGATCCTGGCTTCCGTGTCATATGTGAGACCGTACCTCCTGCTACATGTGCCCCGATGCCTCCGTCCATGTATGGCTCCATGCCTGCCCCAGCATCCAACCCAGTGTGTGCCCCTATGCCTCATGTGATGTTTGAGACAAGTCCTGCTCCTGCGCATCAGCCTGGAGGTGGAACGGGGCCGATGTCCTACTCTGTCTCTGTCCCCGCAAATAATGCGGTGAGTGCCCTGCTGACCCACTTCATGGCTGGCTCAGGTCCCACTCCAGCAACTCAGGCAGTCCCTACCCATATGTCTGCTCCACAATCCCACCCTGTGTGCACTCCAGTAGCCCACACCATTGGCACTCCCATGCCACCACCAGCTCCCCTTTCAGTGCCTGCTGCCTCCATTTCACATGTGGTCTGCGGCTCCGCACCCTCTCCTACTGCCCAGCCTCCGTGCGGCCCAATGGCCACCCTGCCTTCCCAGCCCCTGAGTGCCCCAGTAGCCCATGGCGTGTGCTCTCCAGGCCCTTGCCCAGCGGCTTCCCCGGTGCCCCGCTCTGCTGCCCGTAGTGCCACCCCAGCAGGGCTGCAGACGGGGAGCGCCCCAGCCTCCCGCCCCGTGGGACCCCCCGCGGCCCACTCCCTGTGCTCTCCAGCCTCCCGCCCTGTGGGCCCCCCCGCGGCCCACTCGTTGTGCTCCCCCACCTCTGTCTCACTAAAAAAAAAAAAAAAAAAAAAAAAAAAAAAAAAAACAGCTTGCCCTGAGGACTCGCCGGCAGCCTGCCTCCCTTGCCCCCCAACCCCACGCCCTTTTGCAGCTGCCACCGCCCGCTCCCTCTGTGCCCCTGCCTCCCGCTCGGTCTCCCGGGCTGTGAGCACCCCAGGGTCTCGCTCGGTGTGTGGCACTCAGTGGGGCCCCTCCTGCGACACCACTGCTCGCTTGAGCTCCCATTCCACGTGGGCTCCTGCCTCCCGCTCATTGTGGAGCCCCACAGGGCGCTTGGGCTACTCCCCCTTGTCCCGCACTGCCTATGGCACCCTCACACGCCCTCCATACAGCTCCTTGTCCCGCTCCTCCTACAACACCTTGTCCCGCTCTGCCTACACCACCCTACCCCGCTCCACCTCTCCCCCTGCCTATGCCACTTTGCCCCGCTCTGGGTCACGTCCCTCCAGCAGCACCCTGGCCCAAGCCGGGTCCCGCACGCCCTGGAGCCCCAGCAGGAGCACTCTCAATTACTTCAAACGCAAATACCTGTAATGGAGAGGAACATGGAGAAAAGCCAAAACCAGAGAGTTAAAGCCCGTGCGCAGATGCTTTAAAAGCGATTAGAAATATGGTGATGGAGAGCAGCGTGCGTAGCCCTGAGTGTTTATCCACGCATTTGAGATGTGCCAGAAAGCAGGCTGATAGCTGACCACTGAGGGATGCATTTGATGTAATGCTCGTGCGTCTTGAGATACGGTATGGTGGAAGTCACAAATGAACGTGCTCCCCGAGGAGCCGTCGTGACAATAGTTGCGCAGTGCAGGTAATCAGGTTTGCTAGCTCAGTCAAGCTGTTTTATAAATGATGTGCTTTCCCTCTCTCTTCTCTTCATTTCTTGCAATGAGTATTTCTAAGATCTCCCTGGCCTACAGCAGTCATAGCAAACCTCTCTCCCTGCATGCAATGTGCCATCCTTGGGATGCTGCAGAAAGGTGGCAGCAGACCTGCCTTGCATCTCACCTAACAGACATGGGGCCCTGAGCCCCAGTATTGTTGTGGCTCGGTCAGTTTTGCATGCATTCATGTTTTCTTAGTTATGAGGCAATGAAAACTGTGGAGGTCATGGAGTAACTAAATCATTAAAAATCAACCGAAGAGTTTAAAAAAGGGGGAAAAAAAATGTTGTAATAATTTGGTATTACTATTCTTGTTGTATTACAGTTCCAGTATCAGGAATCCAAAGGTCAGATTAGAAAGGCTGTAAAACTCAATGAACGATTAATACCAATTTATTTGCTTTCACAATCAAATGTTTTTTATGTAACCTATTCCAAAAATTTTCTCATATATATTGAACGTGTTTAGGTTCATGGGAAAAGCTCTAATTCCAAGGCTGTGCCTTTTTGATTCAATATAGCTAGGAAACTTCTGTCACCAGACCTGAACTAGAGAATGAAGTATGATGTTATCCTTTCTTTCCAACACCCAGACCTCCCAACTGAAAGGTTACGAAGGTGAATGAAAATGTATTGTGTCTTCTTCAGATAATTGGTATTGTTTCAATGCAACCCTTCTCCCAGTGTTTTAGGAATCAAAAAACCTATGTTGTCATAATGGAATTGTCCCCAAATTTTGGATTTGCTCACAAGTATTTTGGATTTACTGAAAATACCTCCTATCCCCTCCATTATTTTCCTCTAGTGCTCTGTTATTTTTAGTAGCAACTGTTAGTGGGTTTTTGTGGTAAGATAATTTTGCTGGTGCTGCAGAATCTTCAGTCATGTAGCAATAGTATTTCAGTAGTATCACTGTAGTTTACAACCCTATGGTCTGCACTGAGATTGAGTAACCTTCCAGGGATTTTGCAAAGGTGTGGTGTCAGATGGTAGCTATGATCATGTCGACACTATCAACTACATAGTAATTCTGAGTAGTACGGTAAAAGAAATATTTGCCTGGATATTATAGTAGAGGGATCATAACTCACTGACTTGTTTTTTATGCAGTTTTAATAGTCTCTGTTAAGTATTTGCTGAGAATTTCTTTCTTGACTGACAATAAAAATAGAAATTTAAAGCCACCTGTGATTCTGTTGGTTTGGTTTCTTTTTTTTTTTTTTGGTAATACTTTTTCAAAAGTAGGGAATAAATCCCTCCAGATATAATGAAATGTGAAAACTTCCTTCCACTCCATTTCTGTAATATTTCCTCTTCCTTTCCCTGAAGTCTGAAATCAAGGCTTTAAAATAAGATCTGAAGTTAGGGGAAATCTATGGGTTTTCTACTATACAGGAATTATCTTGACTGTGTTGTTGTCACATACAGATTAGAAATAATAAAAGGTAGTTTGCAGTTTCATAGCAAATTTCATTTTACAGCCTCATATTCATTCATAGGTGATTGGGGGAAGACCCTAAAGAACAAAAAAACCCAAACCAATAACAGCAAAAAACCCCACCAAACAACAGGAATTAAATTATCTCCTTCTTAAATGTTTATGAGTGAAAAGCTCCAACCTATGTTTTATAAGGCATCCCTATCACAGGAGGCATGGTTTAAATTTCCACAAAATTTCTGTTACGTTTTGTTTTGTTGTGGATTGGTTTGTTTGTGTTTGTTTTTTTTTCCCAAAACTGACATATTTGGCTGTCTCAAAGGCACATTCTTGAAGTAGAATCCACAAGAAATTAAATATTATTTCTTTTTTGCCTAGTGTATTTAACATATTGAAGATTAGTAGTATTCTCTAATGAAGTGTGATACATAAACAAGTCTAGAAAACATGCTAGAGAATGGAAAGCCAATTCGAGCACAACAGTTACAGTCATCAGGTATTGAATACAGTGCTATCGTATTTACGTCTCCAGGAATACATTTTTAATTTTAATCTCAGTTCAGACATGTATTTTAATTAAGTGAGGGAAAATCTATTCACTTGTTTCTAGGTCAGTGAAGGTGAAAAAAAGGCAATTTCTCAGGCATTATTATAGTTAACTTTTCTATGATTTAACATAATAAATGGGAGTACTGGAATTTATGTTTTGTGTGCAACTGAAACAAGGTTTTATTTCTTTTAAATATGAGGAAGAATCTAGTATGTGATAATTTTCAATTCTCATCCCTAACAGTTCATTAGACCTTAAAAAATCTTTTTTTTAGCTGAGAAGCTATGAAGATTTATCTGCAAGTTAACTGTTTCAAACTTTAAATGTTTAAGGTTTGTGCCTCTTTGGACATTTGCTGGTAACATATTATAAAATGCCCGAGTGAGATGTGATTTATTTCTATATATTCCATTACCCACAAGAAAAATATTGAAATGTATAACGCAATGAACCAATTTCCTACCAAGCACTAGTTATAGAGGTAAATTAAATTTGATATATTGCATCAGACAAGAAGATTAAATTATGGAAACACTATATTCATTTTACTTAGTGTTAAAACAAAACAAAACATTTTGGAACATGTACTGTGAAGTGTATAAAATAAAGAAATGAAATATTCTGACCAGGAAAACAAGAAAATATTCAAAATGAAAAAGATGATAAGGAATTTTTTTTTTTAATGCAGCAATTTTATGTCATTTTGTACATTTCCATTATACCTGAATTTTCAAAACTTCTTTTTTTTTTTTCATAGTGCATTTGCAGAAGTGTTTTTATAAGGGAAGGTCTTTATTTGTAGAAGGAAATCCTATTAAAATGTTTTACAAGCATCCCAGCTCTTTCTTTCGATGTCTTAGATGGGAGGAATTTCTTCCATTCCTTTGCATATTCTTCCTGGCGGATCTTGTTCAAGGTTTTAAATTCTTTTTCATTGAACTGCAAGGTATGTTGTGTAATGCGCACGGATGCTCATTTTTATTGAGTAATTTTCTGACTCTGTGACTAACACTGGAATAAAAGTTTTGTGCAGGAGACTAGTGCAGGACTGAAGACAGAAAGTGCTCCCAGACCAAGAATCAAATACAGTATACGTGCACAACTGAGCCCTCATTACTATTCTGTTGCCTGTTTGTAGAAATAATTAAGTCTGCTATCACATTAATTTAGATTTTAAATCTATTTGTTTCAGATATACTAATTGGCCACACCTGTCTAACCTTTCAACTAACCATCGTTTGTTTTTCTTGTTGTCTCCTGAGAAAAGTTGCTATTGATGGTGCTCAGTAGACTATTTGAGCAACCTATACTTTTTTGAATGTTCACTTCCAGCCATCATACGTCTGAACTGTGTATGTGTTTTCTGGCATAAGGTATGCTTAGTGCAGGCTATCTATCAGTGCTAGAAGGTTTGAATAAAGAGTATTCATTGATATATATGAATCAGTTGCAAAAATTAATAAAATTAATACCTAGAAAAGCAAGAGTTACATGTAAAGAAGGGTAAATCTTTATGGTGTAAAGACATGTCATCCCTATACACTATTTCTGTTTATAAAATCTCTTTTTTGATTCTGATGATTCCTTTTTCTGAATATTAAACCTCAAAGTTTATGAAATCAACGACAGTATGTCAAGTTAGCTTTAGAGTAATTACAAATAGAGAAATCTTGAGGTGGTCAGAATATATCTAACAAGCTTATCCATAAAATTTAGAAATTGCCTTCAGAATTTGTATTCCGTCTATTGTTTAATATTCATCTATAGTTTAATGTAAAATGCAAATGCAGTTCTAAGCTAGACTCAAAATCTAGGAGTTATATACAAAGCTAAGTGCCTTATCAACATGCCAAAGGACTTACTTTCATTCTGTTTTTTCCACTATATAATTTTTTTTTCCCAGCTGTAGCAGAAGCATGCTGCCTTTCTCTTCCCCATCACAAAATAGACAGTCAGACTAACAGTAACTATCTGCCTTGGGAGGGCATTTCTGGAGACAAAAGACATGTTTAATTCCAGTAAAGAAAGAATCGAATGGGAGACTACTTATTCATATAAATGTTTCACGGACTCAATGCTGGTTGTACTATAAAGAAAAAGTTTAGCGTTGTTCTGCTGATTCCCATAGGGATGGATGTGGCTATTGCTCTGGGTAAGGTACAAAATCCCCATTGAATAAAGTTTTTCCGCATGATTTTTTGCTAAATCTTTTCTTCTTGGCTTTCTTTCCAGATGTGAAGGCAAACTGTTCTGGCTACCTGCCAGCATTCACTGGCTCATTTTCTGGACCACTAACAATCTCGCCATCCACATAGTATCATATTATTGATTTATTTTGGAGGGAAATGAGTGAAAGAGGGGGAAAATTCTTAAACATTACCTATGGTGATTATGTAGAAAAGGCATTGCCTGAGCAGTAGAAGCTTCCTCTTCAGTTGTCATACTTATTGAATTGGAACCTGCTTCCTTAATCCCAAGAAAATGCATTCTCCAGAAGGGCATAAAGTAAGTTTGTACGATTTTTTGGGCTGGGAAAAAGAAAGAGATCAGTTTTTTGTTGATCCAAGCCTTGTAGTATGAGAAAACACAACTTTTCACACTCTACCGAATTAAGTTCACAGTTGAAGGTTGTCCAAACCTGTCATCGTGGATAGGCTTTATTACTGAACTTTTTCCTTATAAGCCATGGCTACCTTAATATGGTGAAGTTATCAGCTATCCTTTTATGAATAAGACAATCAATTTGATGTCTGAAATGGATTTCATATAAATGAAGTATGAAAGGAGTGAGGAATTTCAAGCAAATGGAAGTGTTCATGCAAGTACAAATAACAAATATGTGTAAAGGCTCTTCTGTCGTAAATACATTAATCTCTCAGCTGCTTTCTCTCAAAGCTTGGCCTGTATGCTGCTTTTTAGCAAGAGACTGTCTAGTAGAAAATTGTTTTTGAAGATGTAAAATCTTTGAGTTGCTTTTAGATGCCATATTTAGTTTCTCTGTCTTGGCTGATAGAGCTCTAGAAAGCTGATGGAGGAAAACCATTGTGAAAAACTTCTGGCAGGTACTGTCTTTCAGATTGAAGTAATTTTTGTAGTAAAAATCTATATATACATACACATTTTTCCATCTGCATAGGATGTAAAATTCAGTAGAAAAATGTTAATTTTGTAGCTCCATGGGTCATGTTACTGCCACGACTAAAGGACGAATGTGCAGACATTCTGGACAGAGGTGCTATATCTAAAGAAGAGGTAAATTTGGGGGAAAATTACTTGAAACTATTCGGGAAGCTGTATTCAAGGTCAAGTGGAAAAGTATTAGGTAGTTTACATTCATATAATTTTGGTTATATAGAAGAGCTGAATAGCTTTACCTTATTTCTCCTGTTTTGTTTTGGTTTTTTTTTTTTGGGGGGGGGAGGGTGTCGGTAGAACAACTATAGTACTAAAAGTAGTCATAAATAATTTTAATATTACTAATAAAAGTAATATAAAATGACTACTGAATGTGTGGATGATATTTTTCTGTTAATTTCAAAGCTTGTGATTTATCGATTAAATTTTTATTAAAAAATTTAGTTCTACTCAATTTGATCTTGAGTTTGAAAATAAACTATAATAGGGCTAAGGCACTGAACTTCCTTTTACAGCTATAGACATACACATATACTGGTGCATTGGAGCTAAAATTTCTTGCACATGAATTTTTAAAAGTTAAAAGATGATAATCTTTCTTGTAGTGTAAGGAATTATTTGACATATATGCAGTGGAGTAAAGCCTCAACAGTTAATGTCCTCTTAAAATTGTAAAGAGTATTTTAAATTGCCAAATTATCTGGGGTTTTTTTTGTGAATGTGCAAATGTCTGAAAATAAGAATGAAAAATATCAAATATTTTTATTATAATATAAAAGCAGAGAATGGAAAGGAGAGTGTACTTTTTTTGTTGTTGTTATCATCAGTTCCTTTTAAGGCACTTCAGAGCTAAGAACATGGAAATTTCCAGCAATATATATTGGATACGGTATAAATTGTCATCTTAGGACTCAGGTAGGAATAAGACAAAATTTGACAACCTATATTTAACACAACTAGACTTTTTCGTATTAATCAAAAAATTGAAAAGGCAAACTTAATTTGGATTGCAAATTTTAAGATGCTTCTGCCAAGCTTTTATGTGAGCACAATAATTTTGCCAGAAACTATTAAAGTGCAAATTGTAGCTGATAAAACCCTAATATTATCATTAGAAAAAAAAACACAAAACTCTGCCTTAATGAGAGGTCTGAGCACTGCCTTATTATTTGGCACAATGTTATGTTTGATTAAAAGGCAATGACATTAGGCAAATAACTATTTGAATTTGAGTTGCTAGTACAAATCAGGATACCTGTCTTATAAATCTGTGTTAACTACACTTATGTAAGAAAATATTTAAGTAAGATAGTAAACATTATCATCAGCTGTCTCACTGGGACTGAAAGGTGCATTTGAGTCCAACGTGATGTAATGTACAGCTTAATAAACTTTGTTTACTAAATAAGGTATATCTGCTCTATTTTTTCTTTTTTTTTTTTCAGATAGTGTTATATCTGAAAAATAACTGAGAGTGAAGTAAAAACATTTTAATTCTGAACCATATGCTTCAGATACTAAAAGAAAGAAAATTAGTAAGTGGTTTGCTATATTAGATTGGGAGAAAAAAAATTATTTGCTTTTGCTTGAAAACAATACAGTATGTTACAAAATACCTTATACTGAGAATTTTTATAGCCCAAAGTCTGATTGAAATAATTAAGAAAAAGAAAAAAGCTAACATATGCACTTTTGTATTTTTATTGTGCTCTAACTCAAAAACATCCTTTGTACTGACTCAGAAGTCCAAGGGACTTAACAGGCAGGACCAGGATGTGTATTTTTGTCTTGAAAAACATTTTGAGGGACAGCACTACAATTTTAAAGTATTTAGAGCCTGAATGCAAAAGACCTGAAAATAAACCTCATGAAAACATTGAAGTAAGCTATTAGGGAGGAAATAATTGACATCCTGTCATGGATGTTCCTAGTTTCTGAGACCGGAATATAATAATAGCCTCTTTAATGAAGAAATTTTTACATCTACTTTTCAATAGCCGATAGATTGTAGATACTCTCCAAGCAGTAAAGATTTGAGTTGAAAATACTTGATTTACTTTGAGAAAATCTGCTTGAGCTTTTTTGTGAATGCAAAGTCCTACTCCAATTTTTGACCTTGGCTAACATCTGTCAGTGTTAAAACTTATGGGTTTAAATTTGCTGGATTAAGAATTTTGTGTGAAAAGTGAATCTTACTTCACTTTATGTTTTTTATTTCCAAGATTATTGAACTGAGTGTCAAATTCTTCCTTTGACAGAGGTTTACTGGGAATATTTTTCTTTTTTAAGATTCTAAGAAATTTTAATTTGTGTAATATATGTGGTGATGTTTATTTTCTGGCCTTTTGTAATTGTTTTGGTATCTGGCCTGGGCTGGTGTCCAGTCTGGTGCAGCTGTGTAACCGTGAAGCAGAGCTGGGAGCAAGTTGCTGAGAGAAGTGAGGTCCTCACTGGATTCTCTTGGGACCTTTTTTGAACGTGCAGCTCTCACCTTTGGTCTTGTCTGAACTAGATGACAGGTATCCCTGAACCTCCTACCTCCCTGTTCCTGACCCCAACCACCACCCATGGGCTGACCTCCCAGCCTGGCTTCAGCCCATTGCTGTCCCCACATCCCTAACTGGCCATCTCAAGGCTGTGTCTGACCCCTGCTCTGGTGCTGCTCTTCCCCCTTTGCTTGGGAGTTGTGAGATCAGCTCCCGTGCTGGTGAGGTCCATACCCTGCTGGTATGTGCAGCTGCCACCACATTTGGCTCCTAGCTCAGTTCCCATGCAGCTCCTAGACAAGCACGCTGACCTCCATTCAGAATTTTGATTCCTCCCATTTTCTCCTAGAAGCAATTTTGCCAAATATTCCTTGGACAATCTGCTTTTATTTCAGACCTGGCATGGTGTGGAACAACCCGCTGACCTATAAAATCATGTTAGATGTCCTTCCTCTTCTACTAATTCACAGCTTGATGT
The DNA here is from genome assembly GCA_033628505.1 of Tringa tobata. Taxonomy (NCBI): domain Eukaryota; kingdom Metazoa; phylum Chordata; class Aves; order Charadriiformes; family Scolopacidae; genus Tringa; species Tringa tobata. Next base: position 430,224 of record JAHREE010000339.1, on the reverse strand, counting down.
GGCTCCTACAGTGTCCAAAGTATCGCTGGATTCAGCAGAGCTGGAAGAAACCTGTGGAACTGTAGAGAATAAGCTCGGTGTGTATGAATGGGCTATGGAATCTAATAATAATGTTTTAGCACCTGAAAATTTGTATTCTAAGTGTAATATTCATTACCTATATTTCAGCAAGGCTTTCACAATTCATCATTTTATTTTTTTTTTTCATTAACAATATATCATCTTCTTCATTAGCAATATATCATGTACTTAATAAGTATTTATTATAGTCTCTCTCTGGGCTGAAATTATCTTTCAGAATGAAAATACAAATGATTTATTGACACAGAAATATACTAATTACTGACAAAATCCCTGGAAAATTGGGATAACATAGAGCTTTGGCAATGAAATGTTAGCGTCCCTACCTCCAATAAATTTTCAAACTTGGTCTGTGCCTGTGAAGAATAATCATCAGTCACAGCCTTACTCATAATAAATACTGAGAGAGAAAATGTACTTCAAACTAAAAATATTTGTAGCAGAACTTTTGAAAGAATGAAATTGAGATAAAATAAGAAGCTGATTTTATACTTGTACAACAAATATTTTCTTGAAAAACACAGTTATCTGCTTGAAAAGTAGAAGTACTTAAAGAAATCTTTTTCCCTCTCCTTCGAGAACTTTATTTTATAATAATGATTAGGCTTTTAAATTGTGAATCTCTTACTGTTTTTATTATTATTACTATAGTAATACTTATTATTATTTATTAATTCTATTAATTAGTAGGATTTGGCAGTTTAGGCACCCCGATGTACAGTATAGATAATTTACAGAAACATGCAAGGACAGATCTTTCTCAGGAAGACTGACTGCCTCAGTCCTGACTTTTTATTGATCTAATTCCCCAAATGGAATCAAACACCCGAAACAATAATGTCAGTTCCCACACAACAAACAATGGAAATCGCTTGTCTCAAAATTATCCCATCAAATTCAGAACACCAAATGACTCTGGAACTATCTAGTAGGAAATACTGAATAGAAGACAAAATAATGGGGGACTGTAGGTGACACAGCCTGAGATACACTATGATTTTACAGTGTAGAGGTTAAGGTGGACAGGGCATCTGATCCTCAGCACCACCTCTGTATTTTATCCAGTAGCCACTAAAGCATATAAGAAAAGCAAAAACAGAATTTTGGTGAGGGGCAGGAGAACATGGGTTCTCTGTTTCCAGGTTATTATCGTAAATGTTTGGTTACCGAGACATGCTCATTGCCACTTTATAGCTCAGAGATTTCATAGTTCCTGAATTTTTTTCAGTTCAGCAGCAGAGTTTCAAATTGGGAAGTGAAAGGTAGACCACACACAATAGCCTATGATGAAGTGCTATATCATTCTGCTGGTTAAGGATATCTCCCCGATAATCTATGGAATAAAAGAGCTCACACCATGCCCTCCTCCTTAAAGGAAAACAGTAGCTGCACTTTATAGGAAGATCAACCTTACCAGCACCAAGGGTGCTAAAGAATGATTAGCTTGCAGATCTTGGCCTGGTTTTGGCACAAGCCATCTGCTTACGCTCTCAGATAGCAAGACTGAGATGTGCTCAGAAATGTGACTGCAAGACTTGGCAAATGTAAAGGAGCAAACTAGGCATGTATGGAACTACAGTGCCTCCAAGATAAATTCTTCACGGGCACGTAGGCGCTTGCATTTGCCAATGTCTCACTTTGAGAGCTTAAACCCATTGTGAAATTCACCTTATTTCAGGAAAAAATAACCAATGGTAAGGAAAATTCTTGTAATAGAAGATATATGACTGTTTCCTTACTTATGCAGGAAACAGAAGTTGGACTGCAAAATCACACAGCTAATTTGTTTCTTCATATATGAAATCTTTACAGATTTCCAGCTGATCTGCTGCTTTTTAAAACCATCTGTATGTATGCTGGCATTGCATTTTACCACTTTCATATGGCAAGCAGTCTATGCGATACATTCTTTTTTACTTCAGATTTTGTTGGTTTACTTTAAGCCAGGTTATTTTCTCTTTGTTTTGAGTAGCATTGTACTCATTTTAGTTAATAGCTCTTTGGAGTGCACAGAATAGGCTGAATGATGATGTCATCATTTTATATTAGTTTAAATTTGCATAAGGTGGCACTGCTAACTGAAATTCTTAGCAGTTTTTTCATGCCCAGAATGGTTTCCCCTGTGTTGTCAAAAACAAAAAAAAAGACAAGAAAAGAAAAAAAAAAAGACAGCTGAAGAGGGTTCCTTGAAAAAACACCCAGTTGGGAGAGAAAGGCTTAAATGTCTTTTCTGTTGGCTTGGTTTTTTTTTTTTTTTGTAGGTTAATTATCTCTGATGACTTCCCTGAGGTAGTTCATTGCACAGATGTATGACTGCATGTGCCTGCAGTTATGGGTGGAGAAATAAGCACCCAGGAATGAGGAGGTGGTGGGATAACTCTTTGATGATTGAGCTGGCTTATGTCATATTAAACTGGTTATGAAACTGCAGTGTAAAACTACTCCATTTAAACATGATAGTCAGGGTCTGTTTCTAAAATTTATAGACTTCTATAAATTCTATAATTTATACAACAGCAATGAACAAAAACAGGAACAGTAGAGGAATGCAGTTAGATAAACATAGTTACCACTAAAATGATCCCACTATTATTTAGCTTTGAATGGATTTTTGTCAATAGACACATATACCCGAGAAGAGGCATGAAATGAAGCTCAGCAGACATATAGTTGTACTCTTCTGTTTTCTCAGAATATCTGTGACTTTAATAGAACTTCTGATTCAAACTTGGAGCTTTAATTATTTTTTCCAGCAGAATACCTATGGAGTTAGTAAATGTCCCTCTTCATGAAGACCATTTTGCTGGTGATGCCTGCTCTGTGCTTTGGAGAGTTTAACAAGAGTGTTTATCACCATGAGATCTATTTGAACATTTCTCTTAGTCTGACTCACTTTCTTGGCTTTTACCTGAATAGTACCTTATTTTTTTACAAAAAATAAGAAAGGCAAAGCCCTACTCTCCCTCAAGGAGGTACAAGCAAGAGTTTTCATTGCAAATATGAGTATGTAATTATAAATTTATATGCCTTCTTTACTGTCTAGAATACATAAAAAACATCAAAGAATGTTCCTCAGAAAAGCTTAGTTTTTCTGTGTGCAGGCAAGTAGTCAGAATAATCTGAATGTTTTCTCTAACAAAATGTGTAGGGCAAGTGAGAGCAGGAAGTATTTCCAAATGTTTATTTGAATAAACAATCATTTTTCTTAAAAAAACATAGAAAATAGCTACAGTACAGGCAATTTTTATCCTCAGAATATTTAAGAAAGAATTTGTTTGTCAATTCCCATGCCATTAAGAACTTTTTCCAGATGTCCCTTTGTCCATCTTTGAACCTTTCCAGGGTCCTTCCTCTGCTTATAAAAATTGCAGTCATCCAGTACAGGAAAAATGCTATTAATTAATTAAGACAAATGAAGAGTACACATAACAGTAAGTTAAAAATGATTCATTAAATGAAGTATTCTACTGAAATATGTTCACACAATTCTGAATTTAAAAAAAAATAAAAATATAAAGCAATATGTGCTTTCCATTTCTCCTGTTACAGATAGACCTGTACTGGGGTGTAAGGAAATAGGAGCTGCCTCCAAAGGAGAACAATAACATCCCTGGCTACTGAAGAAGTTTCACTGACTACAGTCTATATAGAACATTGTTTGCGCCCACTACTTTTCTCCTTGGCGACATAGTATGTCTATGCTGCAATGCAAGTGAATAGAAATGAACTTGTAAATCAGAACAGTTAATACTGACAATCCATATCCCAAGAATATGTGCTCTTCAAGCACATATCAGTGGGTGGAGCTGATCTACCAGGTCAGTTCATGTGTCCCAGGATGACTTGGAAAAATAAACCAAAGCTCTTAATTGAGATTTGAGAGATTAGCTTTAAAATAACATAACTGACCCATAATTTTAGAGCAAATGCACCCAAAACACTATAAATGTGTGTATATACCACACAGTGATCTTGCACTACTGGCTTTGTATTCACTATCATGCAATGCATTCCCTAAGGCCTCTGCCTATAGTTAGTCAGTCACTTCTCTGTCCATACCTCGTTTCACTGCTGCCTTCATGTCGTGTTAAAATATTAATGAAATAGAATCATAGAATCACAGAATCATAGAATTGTCTAGGTTGGGAGGGACCTTTAAGATCATCTAGTCCATATATATCTTTCCATAAATACTATCTAGGTTCTTCCTTTGTGATTGCAGAAGCAATTGTTTGCGGCTGCATGAATAGGCATGATTTTTCCTTATCAATTCTTGACATAGCAGACAATGTCATGCTGTGTCCTGTCAGCATACCATTGAGAAATGTTACAAACATATTCATTCACCAGCTGGAAACACTGCACATGCCAGGCGTTGAACTCACCCTCCGGTAAGAGAAGATGACTTCAGTTGAGTTAAGGGTCTATCAGCCACAATAATTCCTAAGTCACACAAACCCGCATGATTTTTGTCAGGATTATCTAACTGCTTTTTAAGACAAAGAACCTGAAATAACCTAAGCATTTAATTTACACCCCATTTTGCTGCAAACTAGGAAAAAAAACATATAGCTTACATTTTTGAACTGTTTAAACATACACACAATTAGGTCAAGAAACTAGTGAGTGTCAAGATTGGATATCTAAGCCACCGGAAATTCCCTGCCAACTTATAAAAAAGCCATGCCAGAGCAACCTCCCTGCTTTACCAGCAAGGCACAGATAAATTAACATTATTTTCCCAGGCAAGTTTATAAGCATCAGGAAGTACAGGGCGTAGCATCACCCTAAATATTTCCATTTTATGGACATGACATACATTAAGAGTATTCTAGTTTGGAATGTAAATACCGCTGAGAAGAGACTGAGTTGAGTCATCACACAGGAGGTCATCAACAGCTGCAGATAAACTGAACTTGTTGCATGTCCTTTTTTGAGTGTGATGTACCACCAAGAGAAAGCAAGGGTGGAAGCATGGTGAAAAGAAAAAAGTGGTAAAAAAGCTATTGCATCATTCTTTGCCTATCCATGTATATAGGCAAAATCTATAGCCTATCCTACCAAAATGGTCTCTATATTTATTATGTTCATCCCTGATTTTTTATATATTTCAGTCTAATAGCAATTTAAGATTTTAAGGCACATCTACACAGCGCATTTTGGACAGATGTGAAATTATATGAAAACATATTTTGCGGTTAATGGAGTAAAATGTATTTGATATACCTAAAAAATTGTGTAATTTACTGCATTTTTTTATCTTCCAGTAAAAAGTATTTTTTTCCCTATGAAATCGGTGATTGAGTAAAAAGGTATGGAGGCAAAAAATGGATATTAATCCCAATGCACCCAGTGAAACCGAACAGGGATTGGCATAATGGTTATTAAAGTACGAAAAAGGGGAGAGCTAGTTGCAGCCCAGGTGCTTAGCAGAGTATGGAGAGAGGGTGAAAGGAGAGCAATGAAACATAAAGCACCAGGGAAGAACTGAGACAGGATGACATGACAGCAGCTAATGACTGGGAAGGAGAAGGAAAACAGTGAAACCAATGATGTGTTCAAAGGATAAAATGAAGACAAACAATGTTTCACATTCCCAGCTGATGGACAATCGGTGTTTGGTTAGAATACCTGGTATTTAACAGAGAGAGGGACTAGAGAGCATGGGGTGGGGACTGAGTCAGCAGGAAGGCTGCTAACAAGGTTGCCTGAGGGACTGGCGACCCAGCTGGGGCAGCTGGAATTGGCTTCTCTCTTGCAGTGCATGAGAAATGGGGTTTACGTAGTGCATGAGCCACATGTTATAAATTGGTTTCATGTTAATCCTATACACTACTATTGAAAAGCAACTCCACCTAGTAAACACGTAGCATTTAATCTTTTGTTTTACCCACTAATGAAGAAGTGTAAATCTGATTTTAACATAAGGTTAGCCGAGTCTGTTAGCTGAGATCAAAAAGACTTACTGAGTTCTATAACTGACAGATCCCTGCAAAAGTCAGTGTATAAAGATACAGCTTTTAACTATGGAAACTTCCAGCCCTCCTTCTTATAATTTTACTCCTTAAAATTTCTGTTTTCTCTGAGGGAAGAATAGATCAAACTTGCTTCTGCAGCCCTCTTCCTCTGTATGCTTTATCTTGGCATGCTGACAAATGCTGCTACGTGCACAGAAAGAAAAAGAGTAGTTGGGCTGGGACAAGGAGTATGTAAGGCATCAGGACAGATGTTTGCCTACCATCTGTTTCATTTTTGTATGTCTAACTGTACAACAGGGTGGGAGGACACACTCCTTGTGACATTAGATAGGAAATTTTTGCTGAATATTGGCTTGTATTAGCTTAAACACCGAACAGGTTAGGTGATGTGACATCGTGCTTTCCTCTATAATGTCCATCTACTTTTTATCCTGCAGGATTAGTAATGGAGTTTTTCCATTTTTTTAGCCACAGCTGCCATGCCATTCTTGGCCAAAAAAATTGTACAATTGGCCAAATGTAGGACATTTGACATAAACTTTTTGTCAAATTGTTGCAGATGAGGAAAATAAAAAGGATTCTGAGAAATACTGAAAGTTCTATTTTTGTATTCTGAAAACATCTAATTAGGACCAAAACAAACAAACAAAAAAATCCCACAGAAGGTCTTCATGGCTTCCCAAATTCTGACAGCAGATCTGCACTTCAGGTTCTGATTGCTATAGCTCATGCCAGCTGGCAGCTTCTGTGAGGGGTCGTTCATCAGCTAGAGAGAACCTGACTTCAGTGCTTGCATTCTCTGATACACTTGCAGCATCATCCATGCATACTTGTAATCAGGAGGTCAGATGGGTTATTCTGCATCTGCTAAGATTCTCTGTCTTGCTGGGGTACTCACAGCTGCCTTAATGAACTGATTTCAAGCCTCTTGCAGCTTTAGACCAGTAAAATAGTGCAAAATAAACAAGAACATCTGTTCAGTTGTTTATTCAATGTTAGTTAAGTTTTTCAGAGAAACGCAGCCTCAGTATTCACTGTGCTGGGATTTCTGCACATTTAATGTGAACGGGATGTTTTGGTGGAACACTATAGCCACAAATGGAATTGAAATGTCTGGTTTAGCACATATGACATAGTGATTTTATGATATTGTGGTTTGTGGAAGTCTTAATAGATCCTTCGAGTTAGAATTTCTGACTGTTGACTATATAGTGTAGTATAGTGAGCAAGTGTTTTTGTTTTATACTGAATAAAACTATTGTTTAAGCTAATGTTTGATATAGGATCCTGAAGTTGGAATATTTGATCCTTTGCTATTCTGTCTTCTCTGTGTACTTTAGTAATCAGCTTAAGTGGGGTGGGGAAGCTAATTCACATTAAGAGTATAATTGAAAGTCAAAGTAAACCGGATTTTCAAACCTTTTGAGCTGCTTAGATATTTTTTTATTAATTTCTATAATAGGTCACCACATTCTCAAGCTTTCTATTTTTAAGAAACGATAAGAATTGCCTATTCCTGTCACCTGATTCATCATTCATTGCAGAGCTATTTTTTATATTTTTTATTTTACATTCCTATTTGAGATCACATTTTATTCATATATGTAAGTACATCTACAAGTAATTCACCTTTTCTGTGTTTCCCACTATGATTTTGCTGAAAGACTGAGAAGTGGATGAGATGTACTGTTGAAAGCTTATGATAAGCCAGGGCAGAAAATTTTACCTTCGTGCATCTATATGATTAGATGCAGGTCCTTTCTGCCTCACAGAAAGTAGAAAAATGTAGAAAGCCTTTTTGTACAGTTTTTGAAGATCTTTGGCATTTCTTTTATTGCTGCCTTCATTGGCTCTATAGGGTATTTTTTAAGGTGTTGGGTTTTTTTCTTTTCAGGCAAAAGAGATGAAATTTAAATAGAAAGTCTAGGTAAATCATCTGTAATTCATGATATTCTCTTAGCTTTTCAAAAGTGGAAGGAAAGCTTCCTATTGTCAGCACAAGTAGGTGGCAGCAGAGACACATACATATAATGACACAGATGGTAGAGCATATAACAATATTGTTTAAGTAGTAAGGTTTTATATTTAGGAATCTCGAAATGACTTTTGATGAATCAATGTAGAACAACAAATGCCACACCACTTTGCAGATAAAAACCACTGCTAGTATTAGTTAGCATTAAAGATGCTTGCAAACCTCAGTTTTCAGCTATTTAGTTTGGACATTGAGGTGGACCTTTGAATCATTTAAACTATATATAAACTTGCTACATCACTGGTGTCTGTCTTAGCTGTTCCTTCCTTGGAAGAGGTAGAACTTGACTATGAAGCTTTGAATTTGAAATTCAGACTGACTATTTTTCTCTTTTCATAGTGAGTGCCAAGGCCTGAGCTTTTTGCACTGGAATATCAATACCAGAAGCATCAGGTATGTAGTATTTTCACCCTAAAATGCTGGACAAAACCAAACTCATTGGTTTAGAATTGTTCATCATAACTATAAATGAGTTTGTTCTTAAAAATGAAGATAAAAGTGTTTTTTTATTTATCATAAGTGTATGAAAGCTTAGTAGTTTCTAAACTTTCTCCATTTTAGAACTTCCCTTGTGCTTATTGTGGAGTGTGAACTGTGTGTAAGAAGACACACATATCACTTCTGTTTAAAAAAATAAACAGGATGTTTAAATTCAAACCAATGTCTACACATAAGTAAATGCATGTTAATGGAGGAATTCACTGTAATTACAATAGTGTTACAGAAACACATTTTATTATTTTATTCTATTCTTCTATTTTTATTTTTATCATTTCCCTAAAAGTAATGAAATACCTCTATAGAACAGAAAAGTTACATGAACAGCGGCTAGTTTTCTAGAATGAAGTTGTATCAAGGAAAAACCCAAGAATATGGCGGTAAAAGGAATAGTGGGAGAAAAAAATGCAAACCATCTACCAGCTGAGTTTGCCAAAGTGCCAGATGCTGCCTCTAGTAGTCTATATTCCATTGCTTTGGCATCTGGATGGTCCTTTGTAATGAGGCAAAACTTTGACAGTTGCTGAATTTTGTGAATGTATGTGCACTTGGTTTAACTCTGATGCTTTTTGCAGAAATCAAGCTTCAGCAGAAGCCACCACACGCAAAATAGATAGGTACAAACCTTTGAAAAATAAAAGACCAACAGATAACAGAAGTATTTCCCATACATTATTGGTAATTCCCCTGAAAAGGAAGTTTATGTAATTTTTGTCTCTTTATGGTAAGTCTTTATGGATGATATGTGTAAACTGCTGCAGTCATTTAAAGAACTGTGTTAAGATAAATAAAATACAGCATATGTTTAAGCAGGCATGCAGAGAACAAAATTAAAGAAATTTTGTTATTCTATTTATGTGATTTATAGAACAAATCAAAAGAACAGAGTTTGAGAAACTAATTGTCTGCCTGGGCTGAACAAGAAAAGCCTTAGAAAAAAAAGGAATATAAAAATACATATATAGTTTCACTCAGAATATTTTTAAAAGCTAATCAACAAACAGTATGCTAAGCAGAATTTTTTTACTTTAAAAAAAAAGGAGAAAATTCTAAGTTCCATGAGATCCTCTCAGAACTCCATTATTCCTGTAAATACATGCACTTAGAGGATATTCATACCATGATAACAGAGAGTATTTTACCATTTTGATATAGAAAGCTATATTATAGCAGAAAAAATAATGCTGAAATATAATATCATGTGTAATGCCATACAAAATTTTGGAGCTTAAATTTTTGTAAGCCCATCTAGAGGTCCAAACAGTTGACTGCTTATCTTTAAATAGGTTTATATTACTTTAAATAACTTTAAGTAAGTGATTTTAAGTCAGAAATGTAAAAATATGTTTCCTGATTCTCAAGTTAATAATCGTAAATCAGAGGAATTTGTTGTCTGAAAATCTAGATATTAGTGTTTATCACAAATGTAAATGCACCAAGTCTTCCTATCATTAAATGTGCTTGTGCTGAAAACCTGAGCTGAAAAAAAAATAAATTAAAAATTCTCCAGTTCTTTCTGAAAGTAATACAATAACTTTAAACTTCGTAGAATTGGGTATACTGGACTGAAAGCACCTCAGTGGGCAGACCTTTGTGTTATCTTTTTTTAATGGCTGAAATTTCAAAAATATACCATGCTTTGTGAAAGCCAGGCATGCAGGTACTCAGGGAGCCTGAAAAGAGAGTTGTGAATCTCCCTACTGCCATAAGGACAAGGAATCAGAGCATAGATTGTTGTTGTTGTTGTCTCTGAAAACACTTACAAAGGCTCTCTGAAAATAGCACTACAAACTCTGAAAGCCTTTCAAATGTTCTTTCCACTTTCATTTTGCAAGACCTTCTATGCCAAATGAAAACAAGCTCTATTATTTCTTCCTCAGAATGACTTAAGATGGACAGTCAATGTTGTGCATTAAAAAAAGCCAGGGGCAATGGGTGGGGACAGGAGGCAGCTGCTATTAAAACTGGGTGTGATTCTGTCTGTCTGTGTGTATGTATGTGTGATGTTTTGTATTTGTTTCCAGCTTTGTTGTTCATAAGTTTTTGAGTAATAAAGAGCCAGAAGAGAATGTATCTTCCCTCCTCCACCCCCAAAAAAATTATATTCAAGAGCACCTCTTCTTATTTTTCTCCTTTTTGTCCTGCTTATCAACACTGAAGAGTATATTCAGCTTTGTTAATCATGCTGAGTACAAAGGGAAGGCTTTAACTCATACAGAAAGGGACATGTTATTATAAATAAGTTGTTACATATAAATATGCAGAATTTGGACTCTTTTTAAGCTATTCAAAGTGACTGTAAATGGAGCATTGGAGGACTGGAGCAAACTGTAAGAATGAGGGACTCAATAGGGGCTGTGAGGAATTTCACTACTGGGTGGCTGGATATGTTTAAACAAAGTAATGTTAACTTACCTATGTCTCAGGAGACAGAGTATACATTTGTGGAATTAATCTGTAGTGTAGGCCAGCCAAGGGGAAGGACAGCTGTTAAGAAATTTGTAATTAAAACATCTGCAATTTGTGTAAAGTCAATTAAAGGGCAACAGGTGCATGTCTGATTTTAAAGCAAAATTAAAACTAATTCCATCACCTGGTCATTCAGCAAATAACCTGGTCATTTAGCAAGTAAGGATGACTTGTATTGTTTGTCAGCAGGACATCAGGAACCTTTTATAAGCTTTTTTTTTTTTAAACTCTAATCTGTGGATTAATGTGCCTTTTCAAAACAGTGCATCAAGGAGTAACTCTGGTACTAATAGACTACTAATATTAGAACTAATATACCAAAAAACAATACTAATATGGTTCTACAACTGAGGTTATGTTTTCTATTGGTTATATCCGGAGAATGTCTGGCTGGACTCTTAACAGGCTATGTACTTCAGTCAGTTCTTTCATGTTCAGCGTGTGATGTGAACGAACTGGTTAAACAACAATAGTTTGGCAAACAGGAGTTTTAAGTGGATCTATACTGTGCTTTAAATTAAAAGCACACATTGACCCTTTAAAGCTCAAATGTTAGTACAATAGTGTTTCTTTCCTAAGTAGCTCAAAGTAAATGCAGTAAGGGGTAACTCTCTTCAGACAAACAAAGGATAAGACGCTGCCCTGAAGTTACACTCAGCCCTGATATTCCTTCTTCTTCACCTCCTTTGCTCTGGTTTCTGTAGAATTCCTTCCCACTCACATCAAATACCTGTTTCAAAGGAAGCTCATCAACATATTTTGCAAAGACATCTATTTCTTCCAAATCCTAGCAATGGCCCATGGCAGCAGAGTGTAGGTTTGTTTCTTGTTTGTCTGTTTGTTTTTCTATTGTTGTGTTACTATCCAGCTGTCTTTCATTTTCCTGGATAAGAAAACAAACATGTACATTACACCAAACAGCATTTCCCAGCAGAAATTACTACATTTTAAAATATTTCCTCAGAAATTACTTTTGCAGAGCACGCTTTTCTTTCACCCATGCTCCCTCCTGTTGTATATGAACCCCTATGGAAATAAATTCAGAAAGTAAAGAGAGAGAAGTTAATCTAATTCAGTGAAATGCAACATTTCATGTGAAATTTGAAGAGCACAGCACCTGAACCTCTACTTACATTAGCTGTCCTGTGGTCCTGTGGTTGAGGCTGGTTTGAAGGCAGTATGTCACCTGCTTAGGCAACATTTTGTTCCTTTAAAGGCTTTCATGTTGCTGTACACTATCAAAAACATCTCTTCATTTCTTCTCAGGGGAAATGCTGTCGTGAGCATTGTATTAGTTTCTCCTCTTCAGTTATTTAGTAAGTGCATAATGTCAGCAGTTAGGATATTGGTTTCTGAAGTATATCTTAGATAAACCTCTAGTTTCTCATGACTTCAGTAACTGATCCTAAAATTCTGAGAATTAAATGCTGAGGTGAGAAATCTAAACTACTAAACTTTGATGCTGTTTGTGCCAAGTGGAGTTTAATGATGGTGTCTGAATCCCCCAAAGCAACACCTCTGATATTGACCCATCTGGGCATAAGTATAGCATTATGTTTAAAAAAATGGTACAGGGAATCCCCTTCTTCACTATCAAGACAGATACACGTAAGCAAACAGGGGAATATTTTAAAGCATACTGTGAATGTTATTCACTAAGGACCATAGAGTAGAAGGATTAATTCTAGTTGTAGAGGAAAGGTAGGTGCCAAAATCAGTGATAATTACTATAGTTAATTGGCAGGTTAAACATAGGACAGAGGTAGGTTGAAACTGCAATGATATGTATTTACTGTTTATGCTGCAAAGCCTGCAATTTAGTCTTTATTTACTGTTGAAATGAATGAGTCTTTTCATTGATAACAATTTTAGGTCTGTAATTAACAGCAGACTATGTATGGGAATATAAAAGGCTTCTTGATTTCAAACTTGACTGTGAAAAGTAGGTATTTTTTGTAATGACTGCTGGTTTGGGGGAACTCAGTTCTCCTTTGATTTTATTTCTCAGGAATATAGACTCTTATTTACAAATGTCTTCAGAGACCAGCCGAGTTGCATGTGAATGCCTCAATGCTAGGAGAGGTCTGCCCTTGACCGAGTACCTTAGTTATTCTGTGTGCTGATCTACGCCAGTTCCTGTGCAGCCAGCTGTGCTGGGCACACCTGGCAGGGCTTGGGCAGGGGGCTGCAGAGTGCCCTGCCTGTGGGGGGCCATGAGCTCCCTGTGCCGGTCACAAATGGCCCCAACTGGCTCTGACAGTGATGGGAACAGCCCTGCAGCCCATTAGAGATCCCTGATGCCCTGAAATATTAAAGAAAGAGCCACAGCCAGCGTGGAGAGGGGACATGTAAGGCGGCAGATGAAGAGAAATGGATAGGGCATTGCTGGTGTCATGGCTGGGGACATGGGTGAACACGCACTTTGTGAAGGATGTGCTCCCTGCCAAAGCAGAGTAGGGGCTGCTGAGGGGACCATGGCTGTGGACAACCCACACAGTGGAGATGACTCTCCTGAGGGACTGCAGGCATGGGTACTGTTTTGACTATGACCAACCTCCTCAAAAAAAAGAAGATGGGGCCCAAAGAAAGGGGGCCAATAAAGATGCCAATAATCTCTCCATAAAAAAAACATACTTAATTTCACTACTAATTTTTTCCTCTACCAATGCAATGAAGCAGGATCCAGTGTGCCTTCTGGAACTTTGACCCTCACCAGCCTCTTTTTCTGTTACCATAGACCCCATGGATGCAGCTTGCACCTGTGACAGAACAGGGTATCTTTGAGGCCAGTGACTGCTCTGATTAACTCAACAGATGGTTCCCTCTCCAGCAAAGGCATGGTGTGCTATAATCCTCCCATTTTGCTTCTCCTTTCTTATCTTTCACCACTTAGCTTATTTCCTCTGGCCCTTTTTACTTTCCCTGTTTCTTAGTTTCTATTCTCTTCTCTACCTGCAGATTTCTTCCCCTTGATCTGTACCTGCTATGACCCTCCTTTCTTGGCTCTACCACCAGTTCCTCTCTCTCTTATCTGCAGAAATGATGCTCCTACTTTTTTTTTTTTTTTGTTAGATTACCATAATTCTCAATCCTTTCATCTTCTCAGATACCTCAAATACTCCTTAGCTGAAAACAGGACAGGTACACACCATCATGAGCCATTCAAAAGTGATCCAGTCATTGCTGAATCTGTTCTTAATAATTTTTCTTGCTTCATACTCTCTCTTGTTTCTCCTTACTTCAGAGGAACCTCTGGGATTTCTAGAGAAGTAAAAGCAGAAATCACACTCTTTCACTTTTATTGCCTTGCTGGGCTTGACCAGGGTCTTAATATGTAAAATACCCTTTGACCAGTGACATCAGATGGAAAAAAACCATGCAATACAAGAGGAGGTTCTGCAAGGAGAAAATAAGCATTTTGCTCTTGATAATTTACTTGGCATGGAAACGTGTCTTCTTGGCTGAACTTTTGTTGCTGTGGCCAGTTCGTGGAACTCACTGAGTTGCCTCAGGCAGGGGCAGTATGTGAAGCATAATACTCTCCAAAAAGCAGAACATAGTTCCTGTCTGCCTGCTAATTGCCTAGCTGCATCTACAGAGTTTCATTTTGTATTTCCTCAATGGTCAGATTTCAAATTCCTGGTCTTCCCTTCTTCTGAGGAGGAGTAATAGCCCTGTAAGTACTTTTTTAATCGAATGACATGATTTTTGTCTCTCCTTACTGTATTTTATTTTTTTCTGATTGGACATATTCAACAATAAGATCTTGGATTTTCTCAACCTGAATTAACTATATATTCTAGAGGGGAGGAAAAACCCCACAGAAATACGGCACTGCTGTCATTGCAAGTAATTGTTTCACAAGACAGTAAGAACTGTAAAAGCCCTAGTGTGCTGTGTGCTAGTAAAGCAAATTAAGCCAGAGAATCATGCTTCTTCACAGAAAACAACAGTGTCAGGGTAAAGGAAACAGGTGAAAACAGGAGTCTTCCATGAGGCTGTTCTCATAAAGCAACTGCTAAAAAACCCTGATGAAGCACTGGGATATAAGTCTTACTTTGCACCAAGTCAGTAAGAGCTTTTTGGTGTGAAGGTCCTGAGCTGCCACCTGATGTTGATTTAAAGAGACAGGTGATTACCAACAAAGTGAAAAATAATGTGACATTATTCCCTAAGGTATGAACTCTGACAGCAATCAGAAAAGAGAGACAGAATAGGAGGCTAATGTATAAAGGAGGGAGTGCAGTGCTGAGAGTAGTGGAGATGAAATGAAGCTGTCAGGAGTTGCATTTCGGAGTTGGCTACACTGATGTGGCTTGGGCAGTCCCTGGTCTACATCTCAGCTGTCAGTACCACCAGTTGGTCCTGAGCCTGTGTTTCTTCTTCATCCTCTCCTCTGCTTCAAGCCTCAATTTACAATTAATGCTTTAAATTAATCCACTAATGCTTACTGTGCCTTGTTTCAAAATGTCAACAAATGGGCACAAGACCAATCATTATTTCATGGACAAGTTTTTTCCATTAGTTTAAGAAGAATGACTGTTTTATTGCAGGCTACAGTTCAGTTTTGCATGTTTTTCTTCTGTCCTCTTCTCTTCTCTTCTCTTCTCTTCTCTTCTCTTCTCTTCTCTTCTCTTCTCTTCTCTTCTCTTCTCTCTTCTCCTTCTTCTTCTTCTCTCTTTATCTTTCAGTGTCAATACTTTATAAATGATGAACAAAATTTCTGTTGCAAGAAACCTAGTTACTACTTATTTTCTGGCTTGGCATCAAGAAAAATTATACAAAGAAATGAATGTGAAAGAAAGAAAAACGGAGGATGGAATACTGTTAGAAAAAGAGGAAGATGTAAAAAATGGGCGCCTTAAAAATATTTCTGTCTCTGCTCTCTTCCTTACCTCCACTTTGTTACAAGTATACTCTCACTTGTATTCACTATTGAGTAAATTTTTCTGTGAAATACTCTAGACACAACAGGAATTTTTTTAATGGATATTCATTACAGTTATATTTAACTATAGACCTTTGTGTCCATACTTTAATAAAAAATTACTCAAGAATTTAATGAGATTCTATCAGCTGTAGTAATCTCATATCTTCTCATTACCATACATACAGCCAGTGTTTCTTTTTGCCAGCTAAAACTGGCCATTCTTTTACACATCAAAGGTAATTTAAATAGAGGAAAGTTGTTATTCTTACCTTTAATTCAGGATCTTTGTGTACCACCATGACTGCAGCTTTTTGCACAGATCCATGTAAGGTGGAGATCTCATTAATCTGTAGATTAGTTCTGTAGATTTGTAATCTCCAGTATATGGGAAAAAAGGAATAATATTCCAATTATTTCAAATGACATTCCTATAGACATGAACTTCAGTGCTAAAAAGAAGCAGTGTTCTTGTCATCCTGCTGGCAAACACTCATTTTACTTTAATTTTATTAAATGAGATGCAATACTATTATTTGCCCAGGTCAAGCGAGGATGAAGTAAACTGTCTTTAAAAGGGGGACCATAAGCACACAGGATTCTGATGAGGCTGGCTGGAGCTACTACCTGTCTCAAAATTTCATGTAGACGATTTATACGTTTTGTCTTTTTATTTTGGAGTTGTTTAGCCTGCAAGTTTCATCCAATTATACAGCCGAGTTAATGGTCTTGCATATTCTCTGCTGTCAGTCATAAAGGAGTGTTACACAAAGGCTAGTAGTAATAACAATTTTGGCTTTCAGTAGTTCTACACCCTTGAAAGAATTTAGATTTCCCCTGGCATTCTTAGTGCTTGAGTTCTGTTGAGACAGTGTGCAACGAAGGATTATTGTTATTATCAGCTATAACTTTTATTGCCTTGGGTTTGTGTATTTGGTAGGAAAACTTTTTTAACCCGTGTTGTCAATGAGTAAATTTTTCACACATCATAGGCAGAATTCTCATTAAGTGCGTGATATTTTTATTCCTGAAGAATTTTCATGCTGCTGGAAGCATATCAATTGATAACAGAACACCTTTGAAAAAAATTCAGTATTAAATAAACACCTGTTCATTAAATCTCTAGCACTCTCTATGCAGTTTGGTAGCAGATGCTGCTGCTGATAATGATACAGACTGACAGGCAAGTTAGATACTAATGGACTGTACTACTGATGAATCTGGATGCTCTAGAAGATTACATGGCAAAATAAAATCTCTATTTCTCTCTGATACAAAAGAAACTATATCTACATGGAGGACTGAAAAAATATATTTGATTTAAAACAATGTTAAGATCCCAACTATTATCTGATATTTGAACCAGGTCCAAGGATTATTCAAGGATTGTCTTTTCTTGAGTCTTTTATTTTGAAATGTATACTCTTGCATAAAACAATTTCTGGTTAAGGTAAATGAAATTTCAGAAGCACAGGTAGGAAATGGAGTTTGTTGTGATAATACTGAGCTGTCGAGATAAACCAAGAGATGCTGTTAGTCTTTTGTAAAAGGCTGATATGAAATGTCTAGAGAGGTAATTATACAAATGCCCAAAGTGAACCCAAAGTCAGTTTTTCTTTTTTTTTTTTTTTTTTTCCATGGACACAGGAGTAGCTTGAAAGTCATAGGAAGGGTGAATAAAATAATTTTTTTTTACCGAAGAATTAGGCCTCAGTGTTTTGCCACATTGCCAAAAATATGAGTGGTGTGGTCACTAAGGGTGAATAGACTGGACTAGACTAGACTAGAGGAGAATATTTCAGTGTTCAAAGTAAGAAAAAGCCTGTCAGAAACTGTGAAAGGGCTACCTGAGTCAGCGGGGGACAAAATGGCAGAAACAAGTCAATGTAGATGAATATGAAATGATATACAGAGAACTCCCATCCCAAAACCTAACTTTACCTATGCAGTGATGTAGCTTAACCAATTCAGGAATGAAATTTTGGAGTTGTAATAAATAGTGTGTGAAAAAATTATATGAACTCCATGCGCAGCAGCAGGCAGAAACAAACAGGATATTAGAAATTATTAGGTAGAGAAACATGATAGAAATACCCCTACATCTAAAATCATGGTGCACTAACACCTGTTATACTCTGTGCCATTACTTTTTTTTTCCCCCTCAAAAACACTACACCTTCAAAGTGTCCAGGACAGGACAGAAAGAAGAATCAAAGGTATGAAATAGCTTCAAGTAAGTGAAGAACTAGTATTGTTCTGGCCTATAATTTACACTGTTCCCAAGGCATTTCCTATAAGCTTTTGCTGGGGACAGGATGTTGGGCTATGTGGACTTTTGATGTGGCCTAATGGGGCAGTGCTTTGGCTCTGCTGTGTCTACTGTGGAGGGAGGAGTACGGCACCAGGACAAACCGGCAGAATTAAATTCCACTGAAACACAGTATCCACCACTGCTTTCCTTTGAAGAAGTGCTACTCTCCTTTTATAAGGAAGGTATAAGAGTGCATACAGCTGTAAAGGAATTCAGATTAAGCACGGCCTCATACTGAGGAGTTCAAACACGCACTTTCCATCTCTAAGGGAATTTCCTCCCTAACAGGCTTGAATTAAACCTATTCTCCAAATAAATATTTAATCTGACTTTTGAGTTACATTTGGATATGTCTTCATTAGCAAGCTACACAGCAGAACAGGAGCAGATCTGTATAGAGAGGCAAAAGGAACCCAGTTCATGTGCCAGAGATGTCTCCAGAGCGTGAACAATAGCATGGTAAAGGAGGGTTTCACTTCACAGCCATAACCCTTGTATTATGCTTTATATTTATTTTTCAGTTGTATTAAACACTTAAATGAATTGCTAGAAAGAGCTTTTCCTCAAGTATGTGTAAGCAGCAACCTGCTTTACAGTCTTCACTTGTATCTGGCCTAGATGATCTTGAGCTCAAGGCTGGCAGAAGCCATATTTTGGGGACCAAGAGCCATTTCAGCTAGCAGCAGCCAGAACATCATCACTTTACACTTTCTTCACTGACTTGAATTTTGTAGCAAGATGTGAATGGTAAACCCCATTTTCACCCCAGTGAAAATGTTATTCCTTCTTCCGTTATCATTTTGCAATGCTTAGACTGTGGTTTAAAGACTCATTTGGGGTTAAGGCCCTATTGCCTTTAGATACTGGACAAATACCTCTGAACAGTAACCCCTGCCAAATTTACAGATATTTACAGACATAGGCTTTGTCTAAATTGGCAGCCGTTTCCTGACAAGGATGGTGAAAGTAAAAGCTTTAGCTCTTACAAGGAATTTCTCAGCTCCTTATGTTCTGGGTTTTTCTGGTTGGTTGGTTTGGTCTGTTTGTTTTTTTTAACTCACAGCAATTTTCAACTATCTTTAATGATACAGTTCATTAACGAGCTCCTTTAAAAATATCACTTGAGAGTAGTATAAAATATATTTTGGATTAGTTGTTTTGCTGCCAGGAAGTAGGATGGTTAAGTGCAACCAGAGCATGCCCCAAGTTCCTAACCTATACACAGGAGTAATGAAGGCTTGGTGCACAACACAATGCTCATTGCATTAAGTGAGTAATGCCTCTAAACTTTTGTGAAGGCTTCCCATGGTAAGCAGCCATCTATCCTGTGTTATTACCAACTTCTTATGTGCTACTAATTTTTCCTTTGGGAGAGGAAGTTGTCTGGCTGACAAAATAATGCAGTCCTTTTGCTTTTGATTTTAGTGGAGAAATGAGCTGGCTAAAATATTTTCCCATTAATATGTGCTTGAAATAACTCAAAGAATTTGCTTCTAATTGCTCCCTAATAATGGTTTTGTATGACCTGTAGCTGAAAACACTTTTCTCTCAGGTTTCTCCTTAATTGCAGTATTAGCTTTTTCTGCACTGTATAACTGCATAAAACAAGGACAAATGCTGGATTCTGCACCTGAGACAGCATGATCCTGGATGCCTGGATGTACATAGAGAGCGGGAGACAAGAGGCTGGAGTGCAGCCTTGCAGAAAGGAATCCAAGGATTTTGATTTATGGTGAGTTTGATATGAGCCAACAATGTGCCCTGGCATCCAGAAGGGCCATCTGTATCCTGGGGTGCATTAAGCACAGTATAACTAACCAGTCAAAAAAGTTTTTGTCCCACAATACCCTTAGCACTGGTTCAGCCTCAACTGGAGTACTCTGTGCAGTTTGGGGCTCCACAATATAAACACCATATAAAAATAGAAAGTGTCCAAAGGTGGTCAACAAAGACAGTAAAAGGAGTAGAGGGCATGGCTTACGAAGAGTGGATGAGGGTACTGGGTTTGCTTGGCTTAGAGGAGACTGAGGTGTGGCCTCATGGCTGTTTACAGCTTCCTCATGATGGAGCAGAAGTGGAGGTGCTGATCTCTCTGGTGTCTGGTGATAGGAGATGACGGAATGGCTGGAAGCTGCATTGGAGAAGTTGAGATCGGGTATTAGAAAAAAGTATTTTACTGAGAGGATGGGCAAACACTGGAACAAGCTTCCCAGGGAAGTGGTCTTAGCCCCAAGCCTGCCAGTGTTCAAGAAGTGTTTGGACAATTCTCTTAGACATGTAGCTTAACTTTTAGGTTGCCATGTGCGGAGTCAGAAGCTGAATTCAATGATCCTTGTGGGTCCCTTCTAGCTCAGAGTGTTCTGTGGCTCTGTGATTCTAATGCAATGGTAAATCTGTCCATTAAACTTTCCTAAAGGAACTTCACCGTATTATGAGTATTTTTCTTACACTTTCACTTCATTATATAGTTAAGATAGAAATTGTAATCAAATTAAATGTTAATTAGCTACAATTTTTTAGCCTTTCTAAAAATGGCAACAATGCTCAGGAAAATGTTTAATCCTAAATGTATTTTAACTGCTCTTAATTCCAAAGTGCTTTACCTTCCAAGAGACATAAATTCATAGGGAAATACATCAATTGTCTGAAGATAGCTTAATATTGTTGCTTTATACAAATAATATGGCTTAATATTATAGCTTAATATTATAATATTAGTAAAATTATATTATTAGTTTATATAGTTAATATTTACAGCCTTTTGTGAATTTGTCTCTAAATAGTACAGTTACTGTTTTCTGCAAACTATTCTGTGCAGTCTCAGGGTATATAAAAGTCTTTCTCAAGAGTATAATATCCTATGAAAAGTTATAGCAACCTCATGGACAAGTAGAAACAACTCATTGATACTAATTACTGAGTTACCCCCTGATTTACAGAATTTTGGAAACTGATAAGTGAATGCATACAGCAAAACCTCTGAAAATGAAAATGAGAATAAAGCTATACAAAACATACTTTTTAAACTTCATGTTTACTTATAAGAAATAACTTTTGTGTTTCTTATTGCTTATAGCATTTCCATGTAAGCTTAATTTACAGTGAAGTTTGTTCTAGTAATTAGCATAAACCTTAAACACATGGAAGAACAAAGTAATGCAATTCAAGTTTGGAATAAAAAAACCTATATAAATGTTAAGACAAATATTTTATAATTTATAACATATTTTGCAAATTAAATCTTCTCTACCCATTTTAGTAAGAGCTTTTAACTCTTAACACTTTAATTTTCAAAATGATATGTAAATTATCTAACTCTACTTTAGAAACAGACTTGTGTGAAATATAGATTTTATTATACATATAGCTATAACCACAGCTCTTCAAAATTTGCATAGTTCCATTGAAATCTTTTTAACATTAAGAAGATGAGAAACTGGGGTCTTGAAGTGCCTTAAAATTAGTCTATAATTAATGAAAATATCACCAATTACATTAATCTAAAGCAACTCCTTTTCCATTTCAAAAACAGTTGTTTGTATAACAAAAGATAAGGAAATACAAATCCTAAAAGTTCAGTAAGAGGCAAGTGTTGAGATATATTAATAGTTTATGGATAAAACTAGCATTTACATTACATGTGAAGTCCTTTGAAGTCAAGAAATTGAACCTTTGTATTATCAAAGTCAAACTACGTTTGCAAAGAAAAGATATTTATGTGAAAGATTTTTAATTAGATATGAAAGGACAGAGGAAGAGAGGGAAGAGGGACAAGTCAATTCTTTTTCCAACTTGCTTTAATTCAGGCAGCTGGTTAGGTACCTTTAGCTATGTCCAGATTCTCTTTCAAGTGAGTCTCCAAAGGCAAGAGAAAAAATGGCTTTATTGTATGTAATTCATGCTTGCTTGGATAATGCTGGGTGTAGTTTGTTTGCTATAGGTATTTTTTTTTAAATTCTAGAGTGCCTATTTTCTTTGTTGTCAGTTTTCCCTCCAACACTTGCATGATTGGACTTGGATTGGAGAAGACAAAAATCCTGCTACCTTTGTGTGTCATGTCTTCCTTCTTTGGTACTTCAGCACTTCCCCACTACAAAAAATACACCGTTTACTTTCAAGAGCAGAATTTGCTTGAATAGTCAGATAAACTTGCATACAACAGAGAATTCTGAGCATGACAAATAGCTTAAAACATCTTTATTACCACTCAGCCTCAGGACATTACTACCAAAGGAAGGTCTGCACTTTCTCTCTCTTCTCATAGTTTTCTTTGCATATTATTTGTATTTATATTAAGTAATTTTTTTATAGCAAAATTGTGATATAAACCCTATCACTTTTCCAGCAATGCTGGTTTTTTTGAAAATCACTTCCATATATGTCATTCTAACTCAGAAAATGTTTTTTTCTAGAAAGCCTGAAAATACACTACACTTTTGCATTACTTGTATATAGTAGATGGATATGATGGTATGAACATACTAAAACTGAGTATGGAATAAATGCTATTGAATTCATGGGAGACTTGTAACTTTACTTCATCAGTATGAAGGACTTCTCTATTGATATAGAAATACTGTGTTAGATAGTTGACAACTGAAATATCATTTGGGAGAAGACTGTATTCTAGTACTTCTTGTCACAAAGTTATTGAAGTAATTTAACAGTTGATTTCTCTCCTGTTGCTTCTTTCAAAACATAATAACATTTATTAATTAATGGAATAAATTGTATTTAAAATATTGGATCATTTGAGTTATTCCTCATGTAAAGATCATGGACTCCTAAACTCTTGGAGCTACTAAAACAAAATGAAATTTGCAGTCAAGTTCTGTTTTCCTGCAGAAGAGAATAGTGAAGATAGTTTTTAATCTGCTGCTCATCTGGAAGCTCTGCTATCTTGAATTTTTGTATCTTTTTTTAATTCTAAATTAGTGAGAAAATCTAAAAGATTAAAAAAAGAAGGGATTTTAAGTATCTGTTGATAAGGATGCTCTAATTAATTTTGGTTTCAGCTAAAAGGTCCAATGAAATTAAGATTATTTCATATAATTTTTTTAGAAAATGTTAACTCTGTTTTACAGTCTGCTACAAAGTCAAATGATTTCTCATCTTCAAGAACACTATTCTGCAGTTCTGTCTTTTTAGGGAAAACACACAAAATCCACACAGCTGACTCTATTCAGCTTCACATCAGTGGTTACAATCACATATAATTGCTTTATGTAGAAGAGCTCCTCAGAGGATGTTATTCAAGTGCTGTGTTTATCTGTATTATATTTAAGTGTAGATATTACTGTTATATATCAATGAAGGTAATGCACAAGGTTTTGGTATTTCTCTAGGAGGTTTCAGGGTTTTCCTGTGTTAAATCCCTGTTATAGTGTCCTAAGTATTTAATTTGGAATTCTGTAGGTAAAATGAGTTTCTCAGGGTATCAGCTTTCAAAGACCATTTCAGTTATTGATAGCTAGATAACTATACTTTTACAAAAATTAAATGTATTAAACATAATCTTTAATTGTATTCTTTTATATATCTGTGTGGCAAAAAACAAAATAAAAAGCTCTCAGCTGAATAATGTTCTGTGTCATAACATTTCTGTGTCTCCCATACACTTCTTGGAATGTTATCATGAAATCTGGATACTCTATGCAAATATCAACAGTTGTTTTAGAATATTTCTGATATTAATTAAGAATTTACATTTTTTTATCTACATATTTGTTTAGTATTGCCTTTATGACTCAGATATTCAGAAAGAATAGTAAATAAATTTGATTCTCTCCTTTTCAGTTGTTCATTGCCCATCAGACTGACTTCAAATTATTTGCTTCTGATTATGAATCTAACAGATATATATATTGATGCTTATTACTTACAGCTTCGGAAGATTCTATTTTACTCCTAATTCAAAAATGTATGAGCCTGAACAATTGTTATGATTATGGTAGTAATTAGATTTTTCTTCATTTGTTTTGTTTTTTCTTTTAGATTGATATTAGTATTATTAGCTACAGCACTGAATTGTTTACAGAACCACAGTACAACAGGGCTGATAAGACAGTTTTTTATCTCTTTTTCTTTTGCTGGACATCTGGTAGCCATTAACAACCAAGCATTCTGATGTTATTCATCTGTGCTGATACTGCAGAAAGGATTTTGCCACCTGTTCGATTTTTATTCATTGCTTTAAATATATATTTAGAAGGGGAGCTTTTAATCCTTTTGAGGTAAATGTGAAGGACATTGTAACAGAATGTGTAGTTCAGCAAGCAGAGCTTATAAAACATCCTAAATTCCACAATTTTGAATCTCACAGTTTCTTCAGTTAAAGTTTGCTTGCAGTTATTTGGAACTGCATATTTATTTACAGACATTGAATACTGTGCTGATCAAGTCTTTGTCTCAGAAAGCATAGCTGAAATTTTCCCCTCTGATATTCAAAGGCTTGCATTTTTAGAATGAGAGTGATCACAGACACTCTGAAGATAATGAAGGGATAAACCGGGTACCAAACTTTAAGGAAATGTGGTTAGCGAGCTGATCTCTCTCTGTAACCTGTACATCAATTGGAACAAGAGGAGGTCTTTTAAAACATGATTCAGGAATTTATAATGGAAATCTAGTCTACATAGCTCAAGTAAAGAAATATCATATTTTTTCAGGATCCAGTGAAATTTGGTATTATATCTAAAATAATGCTGAAATTTCTTAAGTAGTTAATAGACATGGATGTCTTTGAGAGCTTCCAGAAGGAGGATGTGACCAATTTAGATGAGGTTTCTAAATGAAGGGGCTAATTGCACAGAAGATAATGCTCCTTTCTGATCAATGTTAATCAAGAAAAGATAAAAGTGGTTTAAAAAGTACAAAGTCTAAAGTTTTAAAATCTAAGAAGTCTAAAGGAAATGAGGCACTTGATATCTTGTGTACAAAAATAATCTGTTGTCAGTCTTTTTAAAGTTGTGTTCATTTTGATGTGCTCAGCATCAGAAGGATTAATGGCTTGGGAGAGGGTAATAATCATTAGCTGCCAGTGATTATCCCACAGCTGAAAATATATTTGTTTATGTGTGGAATTCTGAGATAGATGAAGGTATTTCCTAGATATTTTAAAAAATAACAAACATCCCTGCCCTCCCCAACTCTGAAATAACTGTAATTTCAGAAGCCTACAAATTTTACAGTAAGCTATCATCTCAATTAAATAGTCATCTTAATAAATCTACTCTTAGCCTGTCTTTTGCTATAACATAAGGGTTAAGGACAATGAAAATCTCAGTTAAATACAAAATTTCACTTGGGTTTAAGGGTATGTTTTCCCGGTATGGTTATAGAAATTCCATACAGTGAAACAATTTTCTGTAGAGAAATGACTGAAAGCCTTAGATCCTACAGCACTTAGGATGTATATTATCCATTTTAGAAACATTAATTTGCATTTAAATATATATCTATATAATAATAATAAACATTTTATGTCATGTGGAAAAAATAACCTTACTCTGTTAAGTCACCTATCCAGTGTAAATGACATTTGAAGACTAGAATGGCTTCAGATGTAAAGTGTGTGTTTCTTGCCTCCTTGTTTATATTCTTTGCTACTTACATTCATAGGAAAAAATAGGTCAAAAAGGGTATAAAGCCATTGCAGATCATCTAGTCCAAACTCAGCTAACTTCAAAGTTAAGTTAGAATGCTCAAGGCCATAACTACAGAATAAGTGATTCCAAGGTTACATTTCTTTGATGTTTCTATGTACTAAATAAATAACTTAAAATTTATTATGAACTTCACAAAAAAACCTGTTTGTTATTTTAAAAGTATGAAGAAGTCTTGCTGGCTTCCTAAGATTTCTTTTTTTTTTCCCCCTAATTGATTTCACAGTCCCACTGAATAAAATAAAAAAAAAAATTGATTTATGAAGACAGAAGCATACTGTTATGACCAAAGAAAGAGCAATCTCTTGATATCTGCATTCTAAAAGAAATGAGAGATCACATAGCAAAGTCCACAAGAAGTACAGTTCACCAAGCTAGACAGGTTTTGGTTAACTCAGTCTGAAGTACAATAGTGTCCTGGTTTCAGCTAGGATAGATTTAATTTTCTTTCTAATAGCTGCTGTATTTTGAATGTGGTATGAGAAGAATGTTGAGGAATGTTGATAACGCATATAGTTTTAGTCATTGCTAGCTAATTTTTATATTAGTCAAAGACTTTTTCAGCTTCCCATAGAAGCTGAGAGGGAGCATAGACAGGAAAAGCTGACCAGGGGTTTATTCCATACCATAGACATTGTGTTCACTATAAAAATGGGGGTTGAATAGGGTCAGAGATCTGTGATCACTTAACATGGGCTGGACAACTGATCATCGGACGGTAAGAGTGATTTGTATTGTATCATTTTATTTTTTATATCCTTTAACTAATCTTATTGTTGCTGTTACTCTGTTACTTTTCTATTAAACTGTCTTTATCTTAACACACGAGCTTTTTTTTTTTGCCTCCTTTTCTCCCTCTCCTCCCTACCTTACTGGCGGGTGGGAGGAATGAGCAAGCAGCTGTGTGGTCTGGGGTTAAATCACAACAAACAGGAATGCATCTTATCTCTTTCACAGATAAAGATAATAATTTTAGGTTGGTTAAAAATGGAAGGCAGTTGTGTCAGTTCAAATCTTCAAATAATACAATATTCTTTAAATAAAGGAGACAGAGAAGAGACCACAAAGAATATAGGTCAAAAGTCTTCCTTTCCACCAACAGAGGCACTTTATTTCTCTTGAGTGTTTTTTATCATAATTATTTATGTGCAGAATTACCTGAAAAATGTTAATTTTGGCCTCGTATACAATCGTCTGATCAGCTTCTACCACAGAACAGACTTTCTATCTTTGTGTCTGGCATCCAAAAAAAGATTTGTTTACATGCTGTCACACTGTCCTTCAAACAGTTCTGCCGGTATATGAATAGGGCTCCTTAGATGTTTTCTTCTGCTTCCTGGAACCTATGCTAAATCAAATATGGTATCCATTTCTAAGGGGAGGGGTAGGGGAGGGAGGGGGAGGATAGTTTCTCTAATCTTGTTTAACCTTTGAAATTTTAAATGCTACTTCAAAATCATATGATTATTGCCTAGTAAAAAAATCAGTAGAATTTAAAGAGTTGCCTTGGAAATAATGCAGAATTCATCTGGATAGCTGTACCACTCCCTCTTCATTTTCTTCCACAAAATTAATAGGAAACAGGGGGACAGCTCCATTCACTCCTCAGAACGGCATGAGGAACAAGATTTTAAGTCAGTATCCAGTTATCTACATGTCAAAGTATTTTGAAATCTAAATCTGATTTTAGATTTTGTTTCCTCTTCTCAGCAACCTACAGAGAGAACTATTTATTTATTTAGCCTGAGAACACAGGGATCTTACAAGGTGTTCAAAGTTGGATCATTGCATAAACAGTATTCAGTTTTTCTCGTTCTGGAATTAAAAAACAAAAAGATATATTTACCTGAAATAATGCTTAACTAACTTGCAAGTGAAATGAAACATGAAGGAACAAACTAAGACATCAAACAAACATTTTTCTTTGAGGTGACTTAATACTGGGTTATAATAGTTTTTCATACCTGAAAAAAGATAGTACTCTTAAGGAAAGATGGCATGAGACCTTTCTTTTAAAAAGTCACCTCATGACTATGGGAACAATAGATGTGACTTTTAATATTACTAAATAACGGGAAGTTAATTCAACGCGTAACACCTGAACTTGCTTTCCCACAAGTTGGATTTATACCACTGTATGTACAGTAACATAAATATGGTCATTCTGAAGATACGTTCTCCATAATCTGTCCTCAGTAACAGCTACTTTAATAGTTAACACTGGCACTAATATGTTCTTATCTGAGGTCATAGATTGGCTCATGATTCTCAAATCCATTGCTACTGATTTTGTGATTATTTGTATTTGAGTATCCTAATTCACTCTAGTAGTCATGTTGAATGAATTGTACCCTTTGCACCCTCTGTGAATAAAATTACTGCAAGTATTTATTTTTTTTCTGAATTGGTTTATATTTATTGTTATTGTCAATTTATAGCTAATATAAACTCTCTAATCTGTCCTGGACCCAGAAGATTGAGTATGATGGTTTAGCTCATATATTCCTTGCAAAGTTTTAAACTTTGAACAAGGAAAAGCATCAGTGGGGACTTCACTTGAGAAAAATGAACTTCAGGAATGAAACCCCGCAGATTTCACCAGCTTTAACCTGGATTCCATCCAAGATCTTGTGAGTCCCCATGTGATGAGTTTGGATGATAAAAGGACAGAGCGTATAAGATTTGTTTCTTATTACAAATGCGACACCAATTCAGTGTACCCAACAGCTGTTCCCCAGAACCTGAATTCTACTTAGGTGGCAGAATAACTTAAAAAAAACTTATTTCAATATATTTTTTATTAAAATGTATTTTTGTTATAGGCAAATTTCAATTCTTCTAATGTGCAGAACCCAATTCATTTATCACATATAAATGCACATATCCAGGCCATGGAGGGCACTAATAACTCATTTTAAAGAATAACTGACATGTTACAACAAATTTAATTTTACCTAAAGACCACCATATCCCTGTATGATAATACTCGAACATTTTTTCTTTGATTTTACATTGGGTTTTTTTGGCACTGTCTAATAACTTATTAAAACAACACTATCAAAAAAAGGTAATAAAATATTTTGGATGTGATAGGTATAATGGATAATTTTAAGCATTTGAATTATCAAGTTAATGCAAGATATATCAAGTATTATTCTGAGTTTCAGAGACATCAGTAAAGATGCAGACACATTAATTCCCTCCCAGTATGAGACAGACACATTCATTGTCCTTTTAAAAATAAAGCCTGTGTAACTGAAGTAACTATTAACCACAGCTTTAAGAACATATGTTTTGGTAAAATTGCTTTGACTTCTCCTCAAAAATTCCCTTCTAGCCTTTGCCTAACAATGTGCTTAGCTGAAGCATGAAACTATTTCTTATTGTGAAATCAAAATAAAGTTTATTTTTATGTATGTAGCAGAAGTAATGAAAATACTGAAAGAGTTGACTCACTTGAATATTCCCAAAGATGTCAGACTAATAATGTCATAAGTAAGGTGACTTAGAAGTGCCTGAAGTGTTGGATTTTGTTGTTTGTATCTCCTCACTCCCAAATAAGAGATAAAATACTTAGAAAAATAAAGAAATATGATGCTAAAATTATGTTGGGACACGCAAGGGCACTTATTTTCTCAGAGACTATTTTTACTTCATTAAAATACCCCTCAAAATATAGATATTGTCTTGCCAGTGCCCTTTATATTTTCATGTAGTTCTTTTTGCAGTAGCGTTCTGACCATCAGAAAAGGTAGTTTCTCAAAAATGTTGT
Source organism: Tringa tobata (assembly GCA_033628505.1). Classification (NCBI taxonomy): domain Eukaryota; kingdom Metazoa; phylum Chordata; class Aves; order Charadriiformes; family Scolopacidae; genus Tringa; species Tringa tobata. The sequence continues at coordinate 400,489 of JAHREE010000339.1, read as the reverse complement.
TAGTTGACACAAGGTTAATTCTCACATAAATCTAAATGCAATCAATAACATTTCCATATGGAACTGATTGAATTCCTTTTTGCCATAGGTACTCAAGTAAAGTACTTAAAATATATTTGCATCCTGAATAACTTTATCAGGAAGCTGGTTTGTTTTGCTTTGATTTGGTTTTCAGATTCGTAAGAGAAAGACAACACTTTTTTAAGACTTAAAGCTTTATTTGCATTTTGTAATTGTATTGCAATTGGCGTTTATTTTCCCAACACACTACAGGAGAATCTTACTTGGTATATATAACACTATCTGTAGTACTTACCTGGCACACATAGTACCGCTAGGTGTATAAAGTACGTGGTGGATTGGCTGAAGGATTATATTTAGGCAGTAAAGTGATTAAAAGACATTTTCCAGAAAATCTGGGTGAAAATTGTCATATGTTGGTCTCAGATTTACCTGACTTGCTCAATTGTGGGTGTTTTATGTAGGAATCTTATATTGCTTTTAAATCTGATGAGTAATTTCAAATTCTTTCACTGAAGAAATCAGACACCTAGGCTGATATTTAATATTAAGTACACCACCATGTTTCAGAGTATTCAGCACCCAGTAGCTTCCATGTAATTGATACAATACCCAGCAACTCAAAATGACACATGAAAGAAGGATCTGTTCTTCATCACTGATCTTTTTAAAAATTAATGGTAACTCTCCAGGTGGGGAGTGTTTATTAATACCTTCTTTGTCTACTTCAGTTTCTGGAATGTAAAATGTAAATTCTTGCTCTATCTCTTACAAAATCAGCATGCATCTTCCTTTAAATGTTGTTGAGGCTTGCCAAGACTTGATGATAGATAAAAATTAACACCGGATAATGACACAGGTCAGAGCAATTTTCAGTGCAAAGGTGTCCATAGGGAGATTCACCACATCTAGATTAAGTTTCTGATGCAAACTGCCATCCTTATGGGCCACTTTCTCCATTGACTGTCTGAAAGCCTCCTTTGTTTTCTATGAGCTTGTCAACACAGCTCCTCACTCCAGGGCTGTTAAATCTGGTAAACACCACCTAAAAGGGTGGACAGCTTTAAGATGGGAGTTGACCTGCTCCAGAGGTTAAGGAGGAGACTGTCATTCATTCTTCATATGAAGACCAACTACCATGTTCTTATGGAATAACTTTAAAGCAAGTCTGCTTCAGATTTTTGAAGAGCTTTTCCCCTTCTTGTACTTGCTTTCAAAGGTACAGCAAGGGTTTATAAAGTCAGAAACAGAACAGGGAGTTCTGACTAATAATATTTTATTTTCACTGGCATTGCAGGTTTTTTCAGATAATGGATTTAAGCACCAGAAAGACCAGATTTTGTAGGAGCTATATTTCCTTAAACCTTTAATAACTTAATCTAGCATTTTCTTTTGTGGTTCTTGTTTGCAAGAGTTGCTTATCACTGCAAGCGTTTCATCTACTAAACAAATCAAATTTGTTCTGTTTTCATAACAGTACTTTATCAATACCACACAGTGTCTCTGGCAATAGTTATTTTGAAAATTAGTTTAGAAATACCTGTGGTGTTTCTTAGTGAAATTGTTGTCAATAAAAGAGTTAGCAGTGATGACATTTAGATATTTATAAAACACACTGCCTTTCAATAAAATGAAATTATAGTCAAAAGAAACCCCTGTGCATTAAAAACAATGTGCAGCTGATCAGTTATGTCCTAAAATGTCCCATTATTTCATAATATATCTCCTGTTATCAGGTTTTGTGTTGCAAATCTATGACTATCTGACAAAACATTTCATTAGCTAAATAGAAAGTAGATGACCTATGTGTATTGGTAATCATTTATGTAGTTTGAAGTGAGACATGTTCCTGAATCACCATGTTGTTACGTGACTTTCCCTTATCACTTCTGATCATTCTAAAAGGTGTTGAAAAATACAGCAATCTTGGTTATAATAGCCTGGTTACTTTTAGCATGCAGGACATCAATTAGTGCTCCACTTTTATTAAGAAGTGGAGAAAAATTTTTTGTTAAATTTTCTTAGTTCTACTGGAAGTATCAATAGAGATACTAAACAGAATTAACAGGTTTTTCTATCAATTATTCCTTTTTTTTTTTTTTTTTTTGAGAAACCATATTTCTCTCTTTTCTCTTTTCTAGACAAATTATGAAATAATCATCAAAACAAGACTGAGGAATCTGAAAATTTCCCTACCCTTTGTTCCCAAAATTTCTTAGAGTTTTGCTGCTCATTCAGATGCCGCTCAACTCCTCTAGATCTTCCTTTAAGTAAATATCCCAGACTTGGTGTAGTTGTCATGCTAGACTTTTAATTAGCAGGTATAGAACAGGGTAGAATGACAACTTTCCCTTGTCTGTTATTCATTATACCAACAGATTCTTTCCTGCTATGCCACCACCCCCATATTTGTGCTTTGGTTTTCATCTCCTAAGGTAAAACAAACCACAGTTTGTTGAAGTTCAACTTATTGATCACTGTACTGTATACCAAGACTGCTTTGGATTCTGCCGCTGTCCTCCTAGTTAGGTCCATAAACATTTTATTCCACTACCTAAATTGTTAATAAGGCACTAAATAGAACTGGTCCAAGGCAGATTGTATATGAAGGTTCTTAGTCTAAGGCATTGAAGGTCCTACTTCCTCCAAGTAAGTAAAGTAGTTAAAACTTTGAAGCAAAAGTTCCAGGTATCTTTAGTTTGGTCTTGTTTATAATGAAGAAGCAGAGCCTTATATTTGAGTCAGAATTGTCCTTTTCTGCTTTATGATGAAATTAAAATAAGATTGAAAATTTTCATCTCAAATGGACTTAAACTGAAAACATACCACCAATGCGACTGTGAAATATGAATTCAAATGCACAGTAGTTGTTTTGAAGCATTTCATTACAATGGACATCATATTTACCTGTGAACAGTATTGGAACAAATAGGGAAACAGAGATTATATTTTTGCCCAGTATGTGCAGAAATCAGTATGTCAGGGCTGAATATGGATGCACAGTCTGTTTCCTCCACTGAAATGGTTGACTAAGAAGCATACTTCTATCTCACTGGACCTGGAACATAATTTTCCAACTGACTAGCTTGGGAAAGAGATTGTTTACATCAACATTGTATTTATAGGAATACACCTGGAGAAGGATTTGTATCTGACATCATATTCTTCTAGGACCTTCTGCTTTGATCTTAGTGGTTCACCCTTTAAACAGATTATTTCGATTTTATTTTGCCTTTAATTAAATTTAATGTCATCCCCTAAACTTGAGCAGTAGTAATGAAACACCAAATCAATTTATCATTTTCTTAGGCATTTGGAACACGAAATGCCAAAGCTGTTAATGTGTTTGGAAAATGTCTACAGATTTCACCACTGACAAAGTGTAATAATTCCTGTTTCAGTTTTTTATCGCAAATAATCTCTCCTATTAATGTTGTCTTGTTCTCCGAAGTCAGACCTATTTTTAACTCTTTAAGTGCTCTGAAGATCCTGGCATGTTGCAGTAGATATTTATGCATCCAACAGAAATTAAGTCATTTTTAATGTTTTAGCATTTGTACAAAAATTCTTACTAACAATGGAGTAAGAAATAAAACCAACCAAGCTGCACAAAATCAATCTGTATACTTGCACAAAAAATTCTGAGTGTAATATATGACAACTGTAGTGAGTAGTACTTTTTACTTAAATTAATAAAATCTGTGCTTTTCTATTCTCTGTTACTGCTTAGGAAGTCTTCTATAAAATTTAGAAATGTACTTCCACCTTCTTCTGTGCAGTTTTCTTCCCATTCATATCTTCAATTACCAAAGGATTTTAAGTGTTGAAATTAATTACTTGGTGTCTGCAGAGTTGTTTCTCTCGCATATTCATGTTTTGTTCTCTGGCTGCTGTTGTGCAGGTGTTATTTCCCTTTATTAAATATGTTATCCCAGATGTGCTAACACTGTTGCTGATGGGCTCCGTTTTGGCAAGTAGCTGGGTTGTCTTGGATCTGGCTGGTATTGGCTCTATTGGACACAGTGGAAGCTGCTAGCAGCTTCTTGCAGAAGCCACCCCTGTAGCTCCTCCACTACCAAAACCTTGCCACACAAACCCAATATAAATAAACACAAGGGTACCAAGTATGGAAATGTGTTTCACCAAGTCTTCCCCAAGTCAAGTCTGTTTTGCCATCACAGTAATTGGTAAGTCATCTCCCTATCCTTACCTTGACCCATGAGCTTTTCGTAGTACTTTCTCCCCCTGTCCTGTAGAGAAGGAGGAGTGATAAAGTGGCTTGGTGGGCACCTGGAAGCCAAGAAAAGTCAACTCACCACATAAAAAATGTTTCGTTTGAAGTATTTTAATTTCTGTAATATAAAAAGTGAGAAGAGAGGGGGAACTACGACCTAAAATGCAGAAGACTGACATTTTCTGCCTGGTGAAATCTACCAACTGTGCTGATTATTTTGTATTTTCTCCTTTTTGCCATTTTCCATTCTTCCAGTAGACTTCACATTGCATTGTGAACTGGACCATAAAAAATAACTCCTGCAACATGTATCCTAGAATCTTTATGGAAAATTTCAGTACTACAGGTACGACTTGCAAGACAATTTCCAAGCTTTTGATATTATCTAATACATTCAGTACAAGCTTTTCCACTTTCCCTTCATTCATATTTAATAGTCTTAACCTTAAGAAAGAAAGTCTTCCTTGGTTTCAGCAAATGAATTTTGACCACTACGGTAACAAAAGGGGACATTAGCATACACAACACAGAAAATGATAATGGCTAGCACTTATTGTTAGCCTTTTGTCTTGCATTTCTTTGCTAAGACTATGTGGACTATCTGACAAAACGCACACAAAAGCAACAGAACTCAGAGAAGACACTTTAATTCTATTTTAATTAAATAATTCTACAAAATATTTTGCAGTCAATATGGTAATCCCTTGCTCTTTTTGATACCCTGTGGGTAGAGACCTGAGTTTTATTTCCCTACTTTTCTGGTTTAAATTAGGTCCATAGTGTTACATTTATGTTTCCTCCATTTTTCCGTGAGTTTCCTTAAGTATGTAAGAGAGATGGACCTCCTGCTATTGTGGATTCATCCAGTCCACCAAGAGAAGAAGGAAATATGCCCACACTAAACATGGACTTCATGCTTGTTTGCATACTGATTTCAACTGGCAAACTTACTACATAAGGAAATAGCTGCTTTTTAAGTTGAAAATAAGTGTATAGCACATTCACTTTACATTTTTATAGTGTCATTGGGTCATTTTTTACAATATCATAGAACGTAAGTCATACACACTGTTTATTTTCTCTACTAGTTTCTGTAATTCAAACCAAATCGCTCCTTATTTTCATTTTTTAAAAAATGTAAAAACAGCAACAAAATTCACCACATTCCTTCTACTGAGGTTTGTTGAAATCTGTTTTATATCTTGTTACATTTGTTAGTGTATTTTTGAAGACTGAGAAAAGTCACTTGACAAAAGCTCACAGAATCTGAGTAGCAATGCTATGTCTCAGAATAAATCTCCTGGAGCAATGTATACTGATGATGATGTACTTGAATTTTTGTGCCTCAACTCATATTTCTAGATGGTGGGAAATTATAACAGGTATCATGACACATAATTTTCTTTCACTAATATTCTGCATTACAGACATTAGCTTAGCTTATGTCATTATTTCATAGATGATATAATAGTTGCTGCCTTTCTAATTAACTCCTGCACTCTGAACTGCAGTTATTACCTAAGCTGCAGAATGGAAATGACTGATGACAGACAAGACTCATTTCCTGACCGGGTTCTGGCTCTCTGTTGCACTCCTGTTGTCATGCTCTGCTGGAGCAAGGATATGGCAGCAGTGTCAGTAGTGGTGGCCCGTTCAAGTTAATTGCAGCTGCTGCAGAATAGGGTAAAGACTGAAGAGTTCAGGGAGCACTCTGTGCTTTCACCATCTTCTGCTTAGAAAATTTCTGGAACATAGTTTTGGAATATTCTCATAAAAAGAGAGATAAATAGAAGTTGAAAATCTCAGGAAGTCTGAAAAATGGAAGTGAAAACTGGCTGCTAACTCCTAAATTGTCATGTAACCAGAATTTTATCCTGCAAACAGTATGGATTTTTCTATGAGGCTGGATGAGCACCTTATGCTCCATGACTTTTTGAATAGAACAGATAAGACAAAGCACTTACAGAAGGGCTTGAAGTTTGTTTCCACCTTTCTTGGGATTCTGCAAATTCTGGGGAGAGAGGGAGAAATGAAGAGCATTTTAAACTGGCAGTTGAATAAGATATATTTCACACACTTAATACCATGAAAATATTTTCTAAAAAAGAGTTAAACTTTAAAAAAAAATGCTTTATATTTTTACTCACTTAATCCTTACATTGATCTCAGTGAGAGGTGCTGAATGCTCAGCAGGCAAATAGCTCTGAATTCAGCGTCCTGACTTTGAATGCGAATATGACTTTTTTTGTCCTTTATTTTTACTTCAGATTTTGCTCCTCTTGATTCCAGTTTTAACTTTTGTCCTTTTCTTTCATCCAGTTATGATCAGTAACAGCTTTCAAACCTCCAGCTTTAATGAAGAACTTTAAAGACTTGGTATATGATATTTATAAACATTTCTTCATCCTGTTCCATTTTTCTCTCACAATGCACAGCAAGAGAATACAAGGTAGAAAGGGTCAATAATATCTAGCTGCAAAAGTGACTTTTGTTTGACAATTTTCCTGAAGACTGGAGGGATGTATAAATATACAGCAGACAAATGGGATCCACAGGGACCCCTTTAAGATCTTTATGAATATTTGAAAGGGCATCTGGATCCATGGTTACACAGGGCAATCAATTGCAATGAATTTTTATTTCCCCAAGCACTCTAAGGGAATGGCATGACAGGTAGGTATTATCAGCAAGCTTTATTTAAAGAAACATGGGGCTTATTTTGATAGGACCAAGGGGGAGAAAAAAACTCATCCAAAAGTAATCTAATTTAAATTGGGTTGGCAAAGCCAGTTATTTAATTACTGCAATTATTGTAAAACTGAATGCTTCCTATTATTTTTAGATGCTGTATAGTCTTTTTTGAATTCCAGCACTGCATCTTTAGAAACTTGAAAAGCAGTCTCAGGAGCATACAGAAATGAATAATGAAAAGAAACCTTTTTATGAGAATTGAAAATCAAATTAGAAATTGGGATTTTGAAGGTGCCCTTCCTTCCTTCTATAGAGACTAATTTCCAAAAAACACTGAAGGAGAAGAGTTCAGACCTTTAAGCTTATCTTGAGAGTCATCAAGTATTCTAAAATTAGAGATTTTTTTTCAGAGGCAATTATAAATATTATTGTGTCACTGGAAAACCCATTGTCACTGTATTAACATTCATTTATGAATATCTTCTGTGGTATATGTGTAATAAGCTTAAACAGTTAAATATTAACCCACACGTAATAAACTTGTAGGGGAGGCAGCATTATATTTATTTAAACTAAACAATAGCACAGGGTACTTTCTATTTGGTCTAACCTTTTTTTTAGAAGTCTAGTCAGGCTCAAAATGTTGTTATTAACAAAGCCTAAGAAACTACATTCAGGACATCAGAGAGGAGTTTTCAGTCAGCTCAAATATTTAAGAAGGCTGTAATCCAGAACATATTGCTGGTGTGTCATCTGCAAATATTATAAAAGAGTTGGTAAATTCTAAGAATCCAGTAGGCAGGGATTAATATATGGAATAAAACGTTTACTTGGTGATTATTCAGGGTCCTCAGGGCATAAATTTTTTCACCCAAAAATCAGTTTCCTTGGACGTCAGTCTTAGAGAGAACTGTATTTTCTTTATAGTATTTCTTATACAAAGGTCACTGAATTTCACTGAATTTCACTAGCCATAAAAGGTACTGAAACCATTATAATAAGCTCACAGAATTTCTCAAAATCATGCCACAGCTTAGTTTCTTGCCATTCCTCCAGATCAGTTCCAGAAGCATCATTTCCATATTTATTTTTTTTTTAAATGCCTAAAGCTAAAATATGGAACATAGAGATCAATGATTTAAATTTAAGTGGAGAAGAAGATGTAGCTTGGTAGTTATTGTTTCTGAACGTTGTGTACTGAAGTTTCACCTTAAGTTATTTTTGATCTACAGATCACCCTTAAAAGATTGTTGACCTATGTACACATGAAACCTACTTCAATACTGAAATATAGGACTGACTCAGAGGTCCTTCTGATTAAGTAACAAATGGACTAAAAAAACCCAGTACCAACTATAGAAACTTTTAAACACCTTTTACCCACTATTTATATTAATTAATTTATATATTGGATTTTTAACATCACCGTTTTTGTTGAAAAAAAGATTGAAATATGGAATGCAAGGTCCCTTGCATTTGTAAAACATAAATGTTGTTCAGTTCAATGCTAGGGGTTTGTTATTTGTGGATGCTGAAGTTAAGATTTCAATACTGATATCAGCTAATGAGTGTACTGCATAGGAAATGTCTTGCTGTTTATTTCTGTTTGCTGATGGACTGGATACTTTGCCTCAGTTTGCTAGTAGCTTCCCACTGATTTTACTATCTCATGTTTTGAGTAGATAACTGTAAGAATGGCTTCAATACTCAGATTAGCTTGTGTATGCTCATTATTCTCACATGTCACTTTAGCTATCAAATTTCCCTTTGAGAAAATAACATAAGCAAAATTATTTATGTGTGATAACCGTAGAGTTGAGTAGTAAACCATGCTAATCTATTGAAGTCACTGGGATTCCAGTCTGAGAAAAGCACTCAGGACTAGACTTACTTCCTCTCTACTTGCTTGTGGTTTTATAAGAAGACAAAAATCTGCAAGGAAATTCCGACAAGCAAGACAAATGAAGAATTTTATCAAGAAAATTTTGGGGTGGAAGTTGGGATGAAAACCTCTGCTAACACTCTAAGATATTGATACATTTCCATTCATAACCACAGACGAGCTCCTCATACAGAAAACTTCTAGCAGAGCAAAAAAATGGCCAAAGGTCTAAATCCAGGCTAGCTTCCCATTTCTTAGTTCACCTTTATTTTCACTGTGGTCTGGGATATAGTTGTAATAGTACCTCTGTGTATAAAACTGTGCAGAGACAGAGATATCCTTTTGTAAGATTCCCTACACTATTTCAAAAATACATTTCAATGGTGGAAGCAGGAATCTGCTCTCACATAGACATAAAGATAGGGCCTGATTTTCAGAAGATCTGAAAAATAAGCAGTAGACTCTGAAGTTAGGTGTTAATATTTTAAAATACCAGCATTATGAACACCTGAATTCAGATACATTCATGTGAACCTTATGGCCTCTGAACACGTATTTTAAAGTTCTTATTTATCCTCCTTTTACTTGCACTTGTTGAAAACCAAAAGATATGCAAAATCATGGAAATATGTCCATTTGTTAACCTCTTTTACCCTCTGCCAATTTATTAAATATTGGTTCAGTTTGTATTTGTTGCAACAGGATTTTTTTTCACTGCAGTGAATTTTATTGTCTATAAAAAATATTTTGATACTGATTCTGACAAAGTAAGGAAATCGCAATGATAATGGATTTTTGTTCAGGTATTCCTCCCGTTTCCTCCTCCCTCCCCAATATTTTAGTTCTGATAAATGGTTTGTTACACCACTAACCTGAAAGATATTGAAGAGTACTGTGGAAGCTCTGATCTACTTTCCCAAGGCAGTATGACACATTAAATTGGAGCTGGAAATGCTTTAATCACCTTTATTTTCATTGTAGGCCAACACAGTAATTTAAACAAGAACTCAGCTACTAATCTTGTTATTTGAATCCCTCTATACCCTTTACTGTAGTTGGTAACAGAGTATGTCTCTTAAAAACTCTGTCATGTTCATATCCTTGCTTTCTGCTTCTTATTCTACAGTTAGCCTGTTATTAGTAACAAGTTTAACCCTTTATTTTCAATGATACAGAAAATGATGATTTATATTCCCATATTGCAATTACTCTGCATGGACAGAATTTGCCTTCATGGCTTCAATGAAATCTTATGCTAAAGAGCTGAATACTGAATTGTGCTCATTTCAGTGTATACAGGAGCCACAATGATTTGTGCATATTATACTCTGAAGGCTACATGTATCTAAGATTCAGGCCTTAGGACAGCATTTTTGTGTTAAGGTGACAGAAGGAGATGAGTGTTAAGATAATTAACATAAATAGAGCTAGTAAAACCAGTGCTTAAATGTCAAATTTGAAAAAAGTTTGAACATTGATGAAAAAGATGGTCTAGTCCCCACCACTTCAAGTATAGACGACATGCAGGCATAAGAAGAGTTTTCTCCCGCCTATGCCTGATGGCAAGACTGGAGACTCCTTTCCAGTCTCTCATCTGTCACTGTTATTGCTGTAGTGACTTTGCAGTCCCTTTGCTCACCCTAACTTCATGTCAGATGTGACTGATTTATTCCTCTTTCAGTATTCTCAACATTTAGTTACTTTATTGATCCCTTCGTTGTTCAGTCTCTTCTCATAGAAATTTCCTTAATCCTCTCTTCCAAATGAGAACATTAATGGTAGAATACAGCTTTAGTCTGGAGGATTTGGCATGAAGGCACCCTGTGATAAAATATACTTTAATATAGGAGACATTTTAACATAAAATGCCAATAGAATACAAAACAATAAGGTAAAGGCACTCTGATCAATGACTTTCACTACAAAAAAGTCAAATCCATTAATACTTTAGAGATCAGCAGTGCCTCAAGGAAACATCTGAAGTTTTCCTGGCTCATACTAACAACTGCAATACTCAGTTTTCAATAGTTTCTACACAAAACTGTAACAGACTGAGAAACTCAGATGAAAGAATAGCTACAAGGATAAAAGAAACCATAGTGACATGCAGCTCAGGTGAGCCATTAGTCCTCCTTGTGAGTGTGATGTTCTCACTACAGATAAACACAGAGAAAAGTTATGAGTTGAATTCCCATACCTGGGTATGTGGTCTTGTTCTTCTTAAAAATGCTTTTTTAGAATTATGATGTACCTTCATTTGGCAAAAACAGCTATCTAAAAGCCTCAATAAAACACTTGTTGTGGGACTATCATCATACTGCTCCTTTATTTTTTTAATTAAGACAAAAGATCTTTGCTATCTCTTTTTGTAATTAAGGACATCAGTAAACAGGATCCACCTGTCTTAATAACTGGCATTCCAAAAGAAGCTAGTGTAGGAGCTACAAAGCATCCAAGGAGCTCACAGCCAAGCTGATCAATTTAAATAGATCTGCAACCCATAAAAGAGGGATAAAAATAAATTCAGCCTTATTTTCAGGGAGAAGTTCCTCAAAAACGGCTAGAAAGGCAGTGTACTTTCTAGGTATACAAGTGGGTTTTTTCTTAAACATGTAGGGGGATAATGTTGCATGTCTTGCTGGGATACAGAAGATTTTTTCATTGTTTTCTGCCTTGTTCAAGACACGGACATGTCCCATCTTTTCATTAGACCAAGTACATAGAAATGATGTACATACCAATATGGCTGTGATACTGAGTAGTACTGGCTGGCAGGACACTAAAGAGACTCAGATTTTTGTGCTTGCTTTCATTCTGGATTTCTCTGACACATTTGAATGTTCCTTAGGTTGATCTTTCAAAGCCTTGAAAATCCCTCTCCTGCAAATCATCTTTTTTTCCAAACCTTGAAGTTTCATGTCCAGTCTTCAAGATGGTTTTCACTGTCCTCTTTTTCTCTAAAATAAATAATGAACATCCATGCTGTAGATGATCTGACTTTTAGTAATCTGCGTGAAGTACATGATGAAAAAAGAATTGCTTTTCTCTGCCAGGTAGCTATTGTCTTCTCTGAGCCTCCTCTGTCAAAGTGGAGAAGCACCACAGTTGAGCAATCTTCTGCTGTCAGCTCTGCGCTTTCTCATCATTCCCTACTGATTTTTATCTTAAAAGAGGACCATGATGCAGCAGAGAAGAAATGTATAAAGTGCCACTCTAGCCAGGTGCAAATTGGCAGGAAGAATCTGTACCAAACCTTATATGTAAGTTCTATGTAGACAAATTCTGCAGATTGGGAGTGTGTGTGCATGTGTGTGTGTATACACATACGTCATGTCTATGCATATATAAAAAGAGAGTATGGTGGAAATTAAGAGCAAAAGACAGAGAAAAACCCTTAAGATCTACACACAATAAAGACAGTACATCATTAACTACTTTACTTTACACATCCCAGTAACAGCAGTCAAGTCACTACAATGATACTATGATACTACCAAAAACTAGTGAAATTTTGGATATTTTTTTCCACCAGCTATGCTTTTTTGTTTTACTTTGTGATCCACAAAATAATGTTGTATCTTGGTGTATTTATTACACATGTAATTGTATCTAAGTTACTGTTTGTTTATAATTGGTCTATAATAAATGATGTAATCTAGGAGGAAATAACTAGCTCTGTTACAAACCATTAATTTTCATGGACCAAAGTTGACACTCTACAGGTATAATTTGCAAGTCTAATGTAAAATTTTTCCCCCCTGCCCTGGTTCTGTCTTATTTACAGGTGTCTTAGTTGAATTAATAAATAAAAAAATTGCTGAAATCTTTCATTTTAATTATCATAAAGTGGCATTTGCATAAAGTGGCATGTTTAGCAAAGAGATCTAAGGTGTTGTCAGGTGGAGGATTAACTTTGAAACAAAGATCTGAATAAATACATGGTATTTCAAACCAAATTCACTAACCACACATTGGATCACATTTTTAGATAGGGTTCTTGTATTTAATATGAGATAGTACAATCCTGCTGTTGGACTGTGATAAATTGCTCAGTGTGTGTCTGCTGGGATGTAAGAGGACAAGATTCCTAACCCCAGAACTGTCAAGCCTGATTATTTCTTAAGAAGCTTGACAGACTTGAGAGTGATAAAAGGAAGTGTCTGTAGGAACAAGGGGAAGAAGGAGAACAGAGGAACATTCTGCAGGTGTTTTTCATATTACTACTGGAAATAATGCAGGGCCTACGTAAATACAATTGTTTGTTTCATTTTGATTTTTCCTCATGGAAGACATATCTTGGAAAATTGCATTGGCCATAGGAAGGTGTAGCTTTTACTGTTTACATCCAGTGTCTGCAAAAGTAAGTCAAGAAAGTAGTAGTTAATTTGTAACAGAGCTAATGCAAGAGGCTCATACATATAGGCTGCCACTGACTGAACATCAGTTCTGTGAGGTCCTTGTGACAGAACTTTGCTTACAGTGGCTGACATGCAAGCAGGATGTGCTGCTTTGCTTTCAGACATTGAACGTTGAGCAGGCTTCTCAGGAGCTTTCTGCCCAAGCTGGCAAAGGGTTGCATGTGGGGTGCTGGGAAATGCCAGACTCCCAGAGGGGATGGAGGAGGTGGAGGTTGGTGGCAGTCCAAGCTCAGATTAGTGGCTACAGCAAGGTTAGACCTTGCAGGACTTTGACATTGTTGCTGTGTCACATATGGCTAGAGTGTACAAAATGCAATGGCTGTGCACAGGCTGGTCTTGACTAGTAGGCTGACTCAGCATATTTTTTTGTATTATTGGAGGTTGTGTCCTTAAAGAAGTGTTTTTTGGTTGGTTTTTTTTTTTTTTTTTTCCTGAAGCAAGCACGAAATTGATGGTTGTTCAAATATCCAGCCCCTCTGAAAAGAGCCTTTTTCCTCAGGTTTTTGGTTTTTTGGTTTTTTGGGGTTTTTTTGTTTTTTTTGTTTTTTTTCTGGACTGATTTCTTATTTGTGTTTATGTCAAGAAAGCTAGCTTCTCTGCTGCTCTTTGCTTCCTGTTGTTTTTTTTGTTGGTTGTTATAGTTGCCAGGAAAGTGAAAAGTCACTGAGGACATTCTGTGTTGTTGCCAAAGTGTACCTGTAGGATACCTGTCCCAGGTCTACTGTCATACTGGGAGATAAGAAGTATCCAAGACTACATTTAGTCCTGAGAAGAATTAGGGGTTGGTGTAAAGTTTGGTCAAATTTGTTTGCTTTTCAGAAGCAACTCACCTTTACCAATTCATTTCTTGATTCTCCTGCTTCAGTTACCTGTCATAACATAAAAAACGTTCCAGTGCAGATTTTTGTTGTCAACAAATTAAATTGTAAATTAATCAAAGTTTCTCAAGATATTTAATTGGATTATAGTTGTTAGACATTGGAAAAAAGACTTCTCATCTCTAACTTTGCTAAGCAAACATTTCTTTGTTCTTTTTTTTTTTTTTTTAATGTGCAAGAATTGCAGTAAAATTAAGCTATATCATTCTCTTCCCTCTAGGGCTTCCAAGAAGAAAGAACAATCCAAACAGTGTTGTAAAATAGTATTAAGAATAAATGAAATAAAATTAATAAAACCAGCATGTTTTAGAGGAAAACCTGTGGGAGAAAAGTAAAGATGCAGTGGAAATGTTATGACTACCAATTGGTGAAGGGGGTCCCAGGTAACATTTCCTGTAGTGCATCACTGCTCCGTTCCAGAAAAGGATGTCTGAACATGAAAAGAAATAGAGTCTGAGCAGCAAGAGATACCAATAAAGGAGAAAAGGGGCATGAAGAATTTGGGAGATGCGGACACAGTAATACATCAGGAAACATTTTTGAATAGTAATATTTCATTTTATGACTGAAAGATTCATCTAAACTCTGGGAAGGAAGTACATATATTATTTTTATGCATTTATATGTTAATATTTTCCATTTAGAGAGCAATATAACTCCTGCTTCTCCCCTCTTCCTTTTGTATTGAGTTGGCCATATTGATTATGTGTCTTTAGCTCTGGATAGAGATATTCAACCTGAAGAGATTATTTTCCCTTATCTCCTAAGTACTTATAATTTTACGAGCTAATTTTAAGATTTGAATTTTTGCTGTAGCAATAGGATATTTATAAGGAAGATGCACTGTTCTGAATTTAAGAGTTCAAGCAACAAAGAACACATTAGATACCTAAATAGGTTTCCTTATTGCAAAAAGACAACCCAGCAAAAATTCATGCTCTATTTACTAGCTTTGATAGAATCAGGTTTAATGAATGTCTAGGTTCAGTTTTTCATCCACTTGTAAGACTATGCTTGTGTGGTGCTTATACAAGATGACTTCAGCACCTTCAAGAGTAGATAAGCACTAAATCCACTCCTATTTCTTTCAGTTGGAGAGAAGTCTAGCAGTCTGATTACTCTCCCAAGAATATAAATATTTTTCAACATTGTTTTAGACAGGTCTACAACTGAAAAGCTGGGAGGCAGAAAAATGTTACACTGTTTGTTGCTATTTGTGGATTTTTTTTCTGGAGGAACAGCACCTTTTGAATTTTCTGATGAGAAGTGATATATGACATAAAGAATCTAAAAGATTCCTTAACTAATATATATAAATAATATATATAGTGTATACATACATTTATTTAAGGAATCTTTGAGAACCATGAGTATTATAATTAGGATGATGTTTAAAACAATCTAGCAAAATTCAGAATAAAGTAATGTAATGTAAACGTATGTATGCCTTCAGGCTAATTTAGATGCAGAAAATATTTACGATGATTCAGACAGGGATTTATGTTATTTTCATCTTTATTTCTTGTGTATTTTACAGTGAGTGGAGCAGACAATTCTACACAGCTTTTTTTTTTTTTTTTTTTTTTTGTATTTTTTAACATCACAATAATTGCTGAAGTATTTATATTCCAGATTTCATATAACAGAACTGAGATGGCTCTCTTATTGCAGCTTCCTATTTCATAGCTTGAATTCCTCATTGCTCTGGAATGGATGGGAATATAAATCCTAAAAAGGGTAGAAGAAAACCGAAATCTGGATTGCCAGATTTAGAGTTGTGTGTATGGATCAGATACTTCAGATTAATTTTGATTTTAAGAATTAACAATAGCAAGAAGGCTATTATCGTCCTTAAAAATTCAGGACTGGCGAACATAAGAGAACTGTTAATGAAGTTTCTGGGTCTTTTGGACTCTGAAATCTGAGAGCTGCTTAGAACCAGATTTTCCTTCTAGGTTTTTTGAGAGAAGCCAGAAGCTCAGGTCGAAATCATTGACCATGGTCTGAAGTTAATCTCAGTTCCTCCTCTTTATTTCAATCACTTGTTCTTTCAGTTATTCAACCGTTTGCTTGCTTGCTCTTCCCTTCTCAGACTTCCAGTTCGTAAGCATTTCTGGATTCAAATGGGGCAGTGTGACTAAAAAGTACTGGTTATTCCACTTATATACAGTGTCAGAAATTCCCATCTTATACTGTCATTTACAGACTATTACGGTAAATCTGAAAAGGCTTAAAACTAAACAAAATAAATTTGTATGTAGGTTGGGGGCCAGTTTGGTTTCTTGGTTGGTGTCTTTTTTGAGTGGGGTGGTTTTCTTCTTTTTTTTTTTTTTTTTTTAATTTAGCTCTACCTTATCTAGTCCTTAGTGCACTGGGCACATAGAGCAGTGGCATTAATTTAATTCTCATTGTGGGTTATGTTGAAAGCAAAGATACTCAGTATTATACTATTAAAATTGTAATTAAGGGAAAAAAGGGACATAATTTTCTTCAAAAACAGTGTAAGACATAGGCTTCAGTAAAGGAATAAAACTGAAAAAGGCAGAGCAAGATTTAAATTTTTGCTTAAGAGAACAGATATCTGAAGTCTACTGGTCCCTACCTTGAAATATATCTTACTGAAAAGAAAACAGAGAAAGATATAGGAGACATCTCTAATAAATCTATGACACTTGTGAGGGATGAAAAAGATTGAATTATAATGTAAATGCCCAGCAAGAAGTCATGGTGCCAAGAAATATTTATCAAGATCATAAGGAATGCAAAGAGCAGAAATTACTGAACTGCAATGGGCAGTTGAGTAATAAATAGGAGGAACTACCTACCAGTTAGGAAAATTCATATCATCTGCATATTAAAAAATATGTTCATAATCTATTTAAACAATATTTCGTATGACTTAAATGTTAGGCTTTCAAAGGGCCAAAGGGAGTTAGATTTTGGATTCCGTTACCTTCAGCTGTGAAGATAGTCCTATACTCCTTCTTTCACTTTGAAAATTGTAGCTGTCATTTATATAGATATCACACATTCACTTCTTAATATTGGTTTCTATGGATAGAAGGTGATTTTTAATACAGGCCAAATGGCAATAATATGCAAGCACTGAAATCACTTATGTGCTTTGGAAAAAATTGCCCCCTATAACCGGATGTAGTTATTTCTGATATTCCTTCTTTATATTTACCACATAGTGCATCAGTTAGAGATTTACAATTTCGTTAACATAAAATGACAGAATTGCTTATAAAATGCTAAATGTGTTGAAAATAATAATGTATGTTCATGTTGTACAGTATTATAAATTACACATCTATAATTATTTAGGAAGATAATAAATGTTTTAAAATCCAAGAGTTTTCATTTTTGAATCAGGTGATATGCTGCAGAAATTTGCATTTTAAAAAATATCTTTTGAAGAGTTATAGGGTTTTATCTTCAGAAAATCTTTTGATGTTTGAGCATCACCTATCTTTCTAAGCAAGTGTAGCATTTTCTTGATGTCAATTATTCTTATGAAATCGGAATAATGCCTTTCTTTGAGCTTCCCAGTGACAATATTTTTAATGATTTTGCTCCTGCTTTCTGTCTTCCATAGCAAATTTCAAAAGTGGGCTGCCTTCTTTTTCTGTAAAAGTTTCAGAACTTTGAAGGGAAATATGATCCTATAGTTTACTTAATGAAAAGTACAAAAGCACCTGCCAAACTGTTAAAGATCAAGGAGACAGCTGCAATTTCAGAGGTGAATCTTTGAAGCTTTAACGTATGTGAAAAGGAAAAAGCTTCCCTTAATCTGTTGTAAAACATCTTTTGTAGTAGCAAGTAATGAGAAGAACAAGACTGAGAATGAAGCACTACCACAGAATATACTTCTGCTGAAAATTAGCTGAAAAAATATGTTTATGCAGCCATACTGTCCAATAGAAGGAGTAAAAAAACAACCAACAAACAAACCAAAATACACATACTCATCAAGACACAAACTAACAATTTTTTTCAAATACAAGTTGTATTTTGGGCTAGATTTTTCATTTTTACTCATGAAAAATAAAGTGTGTCAGCTGTTCTGTTTATGAAGTGAGCTAATGTAGTTTAACATTAAATAAACACAGCAAAATTTGTGATTATTCTCTGAACATCCAACCAGACTGATTATCTAGTATAATTGCTGATGAAAAGACTACTTAAATATTGACCAAATTTTAGAAGAAATGGTAAATATTTAGAAGAGATGAGGAAAGAGAATTTCAAAAAGTATTACAAAATGGGAATAACTGGAGAATAACAGAACAAAGTTATCAGACTTTTCTAAAAGCTATAAAGAAGCAGGACTTTTAAATATGTTAATGAAAACTTAGTCACCTAATGAAGTTGTTAAATTTCAAGTCTGCTTTCAAGTAATTCCTGTATTATGGCTAATTCCCCTATTAATTCAAGTTTTGAACTACCACCCTGTAGTTGATGGCTAGCTGGTTGTCTTTCCCTTGCTGTGTAATTGCACTCAAAATGAACATTTCAGTCTAGAAGCAATATTCTGCTAAATTTTATTGTATCTGTTGGTATCATTGTATCTCACTGTATGCTTAATTCTTTTAAATAAGAAATTAGGATAATTTTGTGTTTATAAAATGAACCTATTACACCCTTGTATTACAGTTTTCCCATTAAAGTCATGCTCTTTTAGTGCTTTTTCTGTAACCTAGTAATACTACTTTCATTTTTGGTAGGGCCCTTTACATATATCCTGAGACTTAGTATATTAATAATTCATGTCATGAACCCATGACTGTATACCAAAATCTGAAGCCAAATGGTAAATTGAATTCTTTATACCTGGCCTAAGAAAAGTGGGTGAATGCTTTGGTAGTTAATGTAGGTAGAAGTTCTTGCTTTGCAGAGCTACTTATCGACATTCATGACAGATTTTTTCTAGTCCTAGGGACTCACTGATTTTGTCGAATTAATCTTGTAAGAAGCCACATAGTCAGGGTCCAAAGTGCCTGACTGTTTAAATCTAACTGGACATAACTTAAGTAAGACCTTTTTATTTTTCTTTTTTTTTTTTTTTTTTTTCAATTGATCCTCTTGTAAACAAGTTAAAATACAATCTAAGTGTAGCCAGGAAAAGAAAAATAAATACACAAGTGATTACAAAATTTAAATAGCATGGTTGTAGTACCAAATGAGGAGATAATCTATTCTGAAGGTGTCTTTTCCAGTTTTACTGAGTATTTTTGGTTAATGGCTTGGTAATGGAATAGGGTGCAGCTGCATAAAATTAGCTGATGGTTCTGTTGTGGGATGGGTTGCATTAACTTTGAAGGGCAGTGTCAGAAGGAAGTGGAACAAATTAATTTTCTTAATTGTGTACTTAATTTCCTGATTCATATAAGTATCCCACTTCAGATGGTTTGCTGCTCTTAAATGACAGAAGACACACATTCTTGTGATTTCTTTAATTTATTTGACCATAAAGGTAAGCAAAATATTCTCCAGCTCTCAAGTGTGTAGAAATACTTGTCATGTAGCATACTTCAGCTAAGGGATGAGCAAGCTTGCAAAGGCCTACATTTTCTATTGAATTATAACAATTCTATTAATGATCATTTTAGAAATATATTTAGGTTTCTTCTCCATAGTTAATAATGAATGTTACAGTTACCTGAGTTCAGTAAATTTATATCTACTGACTTCTCTTTCTTCCTTGTCTTCTTAGCTTTGTTACCATAAATAATTATTTTCTTTTTATATTGTGAATTTGACCATAGTAAAACAAATGTTACATTACAGGCACACCTTCAACAGAAACCTCTTTTAAATTTCATGGGAGACAATGTTTCTGAGTAGGGAACATAATCTGGTATTTTAGGAAACCTTTTTTTATAAATCCTTTGAATGTATATTCATGAACATTGTTGTAGCAAACTGAGAAAAGGGTTTAGTCTGAAATAGTTCTCTGTAGTCTGTAAATTTTAATAATGCTGAAACTAACTGCCATAGAGAAGATGGAGGATCTAGGGAAAAGATTCAAGAAAAGGAGTAGTTGGGATGTGCATATTAAGGAGACAAAGATAAATGAGTGGAAATTGATCATACAGAATTATTACCCACATAAAATAAAAAGTGATTGGAATACTCTGGTCTATTTATCACATGTTACACTTGCAGGCAGAATTTTGCTAAAAATCTTGTACTTCTTCTCTGATGAGAGGGTTTAAATTTAAATTCTCAAGTCAATAATTTTGCAGCATTAAATTTACCTTCAGCTAAATTAAATAGGTTTTATTTCACATTTTATTCGGAAAGTAAGGATGGAAATACTATAGATACAAATGTCAAGAATATATCTAGAGACTCTGAGGGCCAATTCAAATAGGTTAGCCCAAAAATGGGAGTTTTATTACATTACTCCCAAGAGATGGTGCAGTAAAAGCCACTTGTCTAGTATATATCAGGAAAGTGAACAGCACTTAATTTCACTTTTTGCTTGTAATAATGCAAATGTATAACACCATCAGCCTACAAAGAAAAAAGATATCTGAAAGATAAAAGGGCCAGCAAAAAATGTTTTCAGTCTTCTTGCAGAGTATTCTTCTTATGAATATACTTGTTAGGGATATTTGAATGATCTAATGAAGCACTGAGAGAAACAGGCTCGAAATACAAAGGACCAAACGGAAGAAGAAAGCAGATGAATTTTTAAGCTAAGGTTTAAATATAGGGAATCTACAAAGCAATCTGTCATAACAGCCTCTCCTTCTTATACAGTAGTGTTCTGACAGAGACACATATAAGAGAAAATTCTCTAACCAAGATTTGCAGTCAGTGACAAGTCTTCACTTCTTCCAGGAGCCTTAAGCCTTTGTATGTGCACCAAAGCGTAGGACCGGTATGACATTGTCTGAAGTATCATCCAGCATTTCTCTTCTAGACAGTAATGTTATGGACTTAGCCTTAGAAAAAGCATGTTCTGTACTTTCCAGTGAAAGTCATCAAACTCTAAGCAGTTCGTTTACCTGATTCATGTGTATATATGCCTTACCATTTAGATAACAAGAATCAGCCATTCAAAGCCCTCAAAACAGTTTGCTTATTTTCTCAGGTGCTGAGCAACAAAACTAGGTGTTTACATTACTGTCCCTGCACAAAGATCTATTGCTTATTTCTCTGACACTTGATCACAATGGCAGGGTGAGACTGTCCTAACAAAGAGACATAGTTAATTGGGTAGTATAGCCAATACACAGATCAGGTACTGTTGTTTTATGCAGTTGTACTAAAAATATGAGCTTTCGTGATAAAGTAAATTAGGAATGGATAAAAGTTAAGACTTTTTAGGCCAAAACAGTTTTCAGATGCAAATAAACCAATACTATAAAGGGAATACTATAAAGTGTTTGGTGGTTTGTGTTTTTTTTTTTTTTTAATAGTATTCAGCATTAGACAGTGAAAGGCTACTCTCTCATGATATAATTGGTCTGAGGTTACTGCAGTAAGTACTGCTTTTGATGAGAGAATAATGCAGAAAAGGTGTCTAAATGGCTGCTAAGATGAAAGACAGATAAGTGTCTAAGGCGCTGCTGTTGGTCCTTACGACTCTGAAATGGGTACATAATATTTCAGGTATTGTTTTCTCAGCATACTTACTTTCAACGGGCATCAGAGCAAGCTGTGGAAATTGCAAAATGGACAGGGTGTGCAACTTCTTAAACCCTATGCTATTGTGAGTAAGACATGCTCTTCAAGGGTTGCTTGTTGCTGGTTAGTTTAGGAGGAGAATGGCAATAATCATTAGAGTTGCAAGCACATAGGATGTTGTTGTTGATGCTTCATAATAACAAATTCCATGAAACATAACTCCCTGCCGAGTTATAGAAGCATAATAGTTTCCCTAAATTATCTGCAAACACATAAATGATGCTGAAGTTACTACATTTTTCATCTGGAAAAGGAAGTCTCTTGGCAACTGCTTAATTTTTACTAAGTATTGTACATAAGAGATTTATTTATTAGATTTTTTTGTTATCCTTTAGGAGTGAGGACCTGCCTGCAGAGCACAGATTGTTACCTTGACTCCTAAAATCAATTAACTTTCTCTTCTTGTCAATAGCTGTACTCTACAAAATAGATTTAGAAGAAGCCCTCAGATTCCTACTTCCTTATTTCTAAACATAATTATAAACACTCTAAATGATCAAACAATCTTAATGTCTTCACGAGTCATGGATTACCTGTGTCAGTATTTCTGAAATTAACTCTTTCCTGAAATTTCAGAGTAAACAAGGAAAAAGCATACTACAGAGTTAATAAATACTAACTGGTGGTATGAGGAGTGAGGTTGAAAGTGGAACAAAAATATTCAGTTATACACATACATGCTTTGACCCTTGCTATGATTTGCTTGATGTCTAGTAAATTTTGCAGGATGCAGAGCACAAGAACAATTTTAACTGATTTGCTAAGGACAATTTTAACAGTACAAAACTTTTTTAGTGTTGCATTGCAGCAACAACGTTATATGGTATAAACTTGAGCATAACTGTTTGTCTAAGTCCCAGGGACTGTGTCAGACATGGGAGGTATTTTTCGTTTGCTGCTGCTGTCAGTTCATTTCCTACTACCCTGGCTTGAAATTGTCCCTCAGCAGGCAATAATTTGCTGGCATTTCCTCTAATTGACAGCAGTTGTGGAAAAATAACACTGTAAAGCATCATGTTGCCACATAATGCTGTTTTGGAGGATCTTGCTGAATACTTGCAGCCCTTTCAGAATTTTTGTACTTTTCCCATTTATATTGTGCCTGGCATCATGGTCTTGTTACAAAATCTAAATTATTTTTTCTTCCCTGTGGTCATCCACACTGAACAGGAAAATACCTTATACGTGACAGGAAGAACAAGATTATTTTTTTTTTACAGCTGTAATCCTTTTTTACCTTCTTTAGGCCAAATAAACGAAATATAAGTATTGAGGTGTATATACATGGTGAAAGTATTTCGGAAACATTTTCTCCCATGCTCCTTTTAAAGTAAGCAGCATACTGACAATTGGTATTCAAATATCCTGGTATTTTAAAAAGTATATTTCTACAATCAGTGCAAATGATGTATACTAGTCAACAGTTATTTGACAGTGTACCAATATATTTAAATAACATGGAATGTTATTTAAACTGTAGACCCTATCAGCCATATTTTCTTCAGTTTGCATATATTTTAGTAACAGTTTTGTGTTCTTAACATATTTTTTTGGGCCATGGGTGGGTTCCTTCTTGAATAAGTAATACTTAGTTGCATATTAAAAGTATGTGCAAGAATGCCAAATGTAGTCCATTGGGCCCTCAGTCAAAAAGAGAAGTGGGGGTGGTTTGAAAGTTGGCCTACCTGTAAATTAGTTCAATTCATTTTATAATTTAGATGAAATTGAATCGAGAAATAAATACATAAATATATATTTGGAAAGACTGAACAGTCATAAAAAAGTCTTTTACCATGAACATTTTTCAAGTTACAGGGTAAACTGAGGAAACAATGGCACAGAATGACATGATCTTTCATTGAACTTTTGGTTGGCTGGATGTACCGTTGTCAGATATAAGGAATATTGTATGTTCATAGATAAGTTTTGTAGGTAGATTTATTTTATTAATAGAAAAGCTGTTTTAGTTCATCTTAGAGCTTTCATATCTTTATATACTTCTTATTTATCTGAATGAAACACATTGCTACAACTTTATTTACTATCAAACACAGAAGTGTGTGGGGGGAAAAAGCAATGTTTATTTATTTTCAAATATAACGAATATCTGTGTACCATAGACATGCTACAGAACAATAATTTTAGTACAAAAATTTCAAATGTCAAACCTGTGTTTTATAGATATACATATGTATATGAAAACATATTATTGATTTAGTCCTTCAGATTATTCCCTTGTATTCAGGAATATCTCAGGAATAACTTCATTACCTTTTTGTCCTGACAGCAACTAACTTCACTGGCTCAAATCAATGTACTGAGGAGTCTTGTTGTGTAAAAAAGCCATATAAAAGAAGCTAGGAGATTTTTTTTTTTTCAATCCTTACATTTGTAAACAGACAATGCAGGCATAGAAAACATTATGAATATCAGCTCCTTTTCACCTGGAAAGACAAAGGCAGATGGAATTAAGCATTTTTTCCAACAGATGATAAGGATTAAGATTCAAACACATACACGAAAATGTATTCTTCTATACAAATGAAAAACATGTATGTGCCATGTGAATATTATATACATGACTAAGACCTAATTTTAAAAAGTAACTATAGTTTCAGTTCTCAGTGGAGTAAAGCAGATGCTTATAAAGATAAGATGATACTGCTGTTCATAAAATTTCCCATATTGGAGAGAAGGTTAAAGTATGTATTGTATTACATAAAGTAAGGTAAAACAACCAAAAAAGAGTATTTCCTGATTCTGGTCTTTTCAGAGTTTTAGCCTTAATTATCCATTTATTTGCTCACTATAAATTCTTCATTGTGTACGTAACACATGGCTTCTATTGATTTCAGTTGGGATGCAGATTCCTTAGAATTAGTGATTCTGTATTTGTCTATACCTACATTTCCTATGAAAGATGATGACATATACATCTAGGGGTGAAAACTGGATTTATATGTAAATTTTAATGATAGTACCTTTAAACTCAAAGATGTTGCTAATATGAGCAAAACTAGATGTGCAATTAATGTGGCCAAAAATAATTAAAGTGTATTTTGGATTTTTCTTTAATGTTGTGTTTATAAAGATGAAAGGGCTCATGCCTTTAGGGAGAAAATCTTTTTATCTATAGCAGGGTACAGACTGTTTAAATTTTTATGCAGTAAATGTTTCCACTTGCTCCTTTAGGTTTTCTTATATTTAAAATTAGCACACATTTATATACATTTATGAAAGAGGGTTCTAATATGAAAGTTGCCACCTGCTATGGTTGATACGCCACCTAGAGGTGTCTCTGATTTTTATCAGCCTATAAATAACTCTTATACTAAATTAAATTACACAAACACACAATCATCATGGTTGGAAAGGACCTCTGAGATCATTGAATCCAACCACAAAAAAAACCCAAACAAAACCAAACACCAACCAACACTACACACAACATCCCACCACATCACACCCACCCACAAACCAATAAGCTTGGGCACTAGAGCATGCCCCGAAGAGCCATGTCTACACGTTTCCTAAATACCTCCAGGGACGGTGACTCCACCACCTCCCTGGGCAGGCCGTTCCAGTGCCTGACCACTCTCTCAGGAAAGTAATTCTTCCTAATATCTGATCTAAACCTCCCCTGCCGCAATTTCAGACCATTTCCTCTGCTCCTGTCATTATTCTCTTGGAACAAGAGGCCAGCCCCCACCTCTCTAGCCTTTTTCACTTCTCAACAGTGTGCTTGTCTTATGTCTTATTAGCAATCGTGAGGATAAGTGAGACATCTGTACTTTTTATTGAAATATTCTCTTTTGTCCTAACATTCTTGAGCTGAACAGTATCTACTGGTTCATGAGAATTTATATGGATTGTTTTGGACTGATTGATCGGTGTGATACGGCTCTTCAGCAAATGGTTTCTTTCTGTATCATAAAATACAATATAGCATACCTGAGTTTTACTTGCAAAGTTGTTGCAATTTGTTTGAACCAATATTATACATGTAGATTTGTGATAAGATTTCAGTCTTTTAATGTGTATAGTTATGGTTTTATTTTATTTTGCCTGGTTTCATAAACTGACCAGCTCTTGAAATACTAAGCTCTATTTTCCTACGTGATTCATGAAAAGATTGGAAGCTTAGTAAATAAATAGTGACTAGATTTCAATGTTGTTGAAGGAAGAAATATCTTGCTAGCAAGTCCTTTCATCTGCCAATATTTCTGTTTCTTAAATAGTCATGTGTTTGTTAACACAATATCTAAGTTTAAAAAAAAATCAGCAGTGAGCCTTTGAATCACAAAGGAAAACTAGAGTCTTTTAAAAATGTTATAGTAAAGCAGAAAATGGCTTGTTATGATTCAGTAGACCTCCTTTTCCTTATATCAAAGAAAATATTTTGAGGGATGAAGATCAAAATTAGAAGCCCATAAAAATATTTCTGTTTTATTAAACATGTGGTAGTTGTGCTATTATTTTACTTACATAGCATACTTTATTTTTTCCAAGGGCCTTTCAGACCTACTTAGCGCTTTTCTCTTGAGACAGAATGTTGACTCGAGAGGCAATGGTTTATGGAAAGAACATCTGTACCTTGGCCACAATTGGACCTCCAGACTGCTAGATTGATTATGTGCAAAAAAAAAAGAAAGAGTGGATGGCAGAGACACAGTTTTTTTGGGTTCCTAAACATCAATGAATTCCTTCAGTGTAACCTTTTGCTTCGGTCCTTGGCACAGCCTACTTCGGAAGAGCTACCATTGTTGAATGTAGAAACTCCTTTACAGTAGACACAATGCCTTCTCATATGTCTCCCTATGAAGGATCAGTTGTGCATGTATTTCACCTAGAATAATAGATTCAACAGAATCATGGAATAGTTTGGGTTTGAAGGGTCTTTTAAAGGTCATCTAGTCCAACCTCCTGCAATGAGCAGGGACATCTTCAACTAGATAGGTTGCTCAGAGCCCCTTCCAACCTAACCATGAATGTTTCCAGAGGTGGAGCATCTACTACCTCACTGGCCAACCTGGTCCAGTGTTTCATCACCCTCACTGTAAAAAATTTCTTCCCTATTTCTAGTCAAAATATTCCCTCTTTTAGTTTAAAGCCATTACCTCTTGTCCAATTGCAACAGGCCCTGCTAAAACCTTTGTCTCCATCTCTCCTATGAGGCCCCTTTAAGTTGCAAAAGGTCACAATATGGTCTCTATGGAGCCTTCTCTTCTCCTGGCTGAACAACTCCAACTCTCTTGGTCTGTCTTCACAGGAGATGTGGTCCAGCCCTCCGATCATTTTTTGGCCCAGCTCTGGACCTACTCCAACAGTTCAATGTCTTTCCTGAGCTGAAGGCTCCACAGCTGGACACAGTACTCCAGGTGGAATCTCATGAGAGTGGAGTAGAGGGGTAGAATCCCCTCCCTCAACCTGCAGGCCATGCTTCTTTTGATGCAGCCCAGGATGTGGTTGCCTGTTAGCACACATTGCTGGATCATGTCCATCTTTTCATCCACTGGTACCTTGAAGTCCTTCTTGGCAGGAAGGCAGAATCACTTCATCGTCCAGCCTGTATTGATACTGGGAGGTGCCCTAATCCAGGTGCAGGACCCTGAACTTGGCCTTGTCAGACCTCATGAAGTTCACATGGGCCCACTTCTCAAGCCTGTTCAGGTTGCATCCTGTCCCTCAAGTATGTCGACCACCCCACTCAGCTTGTTGCCAGCAAACTTGCTGAGGGTGCACTTGACCCCACTGTCTTTCATTAGTGTAGATATAAAAAGGTACTGGTCCCAATACAGGTCCCTGAGGGACACCACTTGTCACCAGTCTCCATCTGGATATTGAGCAGTTGACAACTGCTCTCTGGATGCGACCATCCAACAAATCCTCATCCACTGAAAAGTCCACTCATCAAATCCATACCTCTACAATTTAGAGAGAAGGATGTTGTGGGGACCATGTCAAATGCCTTACAGAAGTCACAAAAGTCCAGATAGCTGACATCTGTAGCTCTTCCCTTGTTCACTGATGTACTCACTCCATCACAGAAGGCCACCTATCACATCTCACATAATTCCAAAAAATACTGCACACAATAAGCCTCTCAGAATCCACAGTGACTCTTCTGAGTGACAAATTGCCCCTTAACAAGCTTAACAGGCTAGTAAGCATTTTCAATGCAAAATTATGCAACACATCAAAACTGAGAGTTTGGGAACAGTCTATAGTAAGCAGAATGTAATAAGAAATTAAATCAAGCACTGTACTGATTATGTTACTCATTTGCATGTATAATTCATTAAACCTCCTTCATTCTCAATGTAATGGAACTCATGAAAAATTTTCATCCTCCTTCAGTGACGTACAGCACAATGGCTTATTGGCTTACTCCAGAGAACTACCAGTCAAACTCAAAACCACCATTGTGTATTCCAGTTATGATACATTTCACAAAGACGGTAAATGAATAAATTGGAAAATATTTAGTAAATGGAAAAAATGTTACTGTTTAGGGGAGGAGTTAGGTTTTTTTCTTTTAGTTCATTTATTTGTTAGCTTCAATTCTTGAAACACCGCACATGTTGACTGGAGAAATTTGAGACACTGTTCTGATGGCTTCGGCAGCCAAACTAATGTTTCAGGACTTTTGATCTTGTGCTCACCAAAACTTAAAGATCCAAAACAGTATGTATGATTTTCTGTAAGCTTTCTTGCCAATGATATACTGGAGGCTGGAGCTGGAAACTCAACATTTGAATTATAAAGGTGGATAAAAATGTTCTTTAAGACTATACTCATAACATTGTTATGTTTTTTATCTACTAACTCCAGGTGAAGTGGAAGTCATCTAGGAAAAAAGAAATTTAAATATAATCCCATCTTCTGTTAAAGAATAGTAAAACTATATCTTCAAAATTATTTTACTGAGCTGTAGAATCATCCTAGTTATTTTAATTAATATTTATATAATTTATATATAAAGCATTTTTCCAAACAGAAAGCTCTATCTGTGAAGCTCACTTGAGGGCATTTATTATACTCACTGAGTATACTTTTCTACTGCATATAAGATAAGGATAGACATAGAACAGATTACATTTATCATTAATTTATTTTCAGTTTCATTCCGCACATTAATCTGACTCCTGTAGAGCTGGTCATTGAGATGCTTACCTAAGCATCCAGTATTTTAATCCTGTCTTTGGCAGAGTCTTGGTTGATTATCTCAACTAATGGTTTATAAGAATCTTTATACCTGTACGATGTATCACTAAGAGGAGGACTGGTATGTTATGGGATGATGGAAAGGTTGCTCCCTCCTCCAAAAATCTGTGGGTTGTGTTTTTCCCTCACAGAAGCCCCAAGCGTATTTGTATTTGTTTAGATTTTTCATGGCATACAAAATGTTTCTTTCAGACAAAATGCAGTGAAGGAAGTGTTTCAGACAGAAAAAGCCACATACAATTGGATTTGGGTCATCTTTCTGTGTTTGGTTGCATTTGCTTTGTTTATTTTGGTGTTTGTTTGGTTTGGTGTTTCTTTGGTTTTTGGTGGTGTTGTTGTTGTTTGTTTTTTGGGGGATTTTGTTTTTTGCCTTTTTTTTTTTTTTTGTTTGTTTGAGTATGTGTCCTTTCATTTAGTGTGGTTTCAGAAGGTAGATTGAAAATCTGTTGAAACCTGTCTATTCGCTGTTCTCCTCACATAAGACTGTGGAGAGTAATTTTTTGTGCCCAGGAATATCTCTCCAAAAGACTTTTGAGGCTTGTTAGGAAGTTCACATAAACTAGGTATAGCTCTAAGGGAGATAGGTTAGTGGACAGAGTGAAGGTTAGGAGACATACATTATGAACCAAATTTGGCTCATGGCTACCCTTATCATAGATGCGTACAAGAAAATGTATTCACTGAGCATAATAAAATGCAGTCACCTTTGCAACATTACTTATGCAGCAGCTGTTTAATTGTGCACAACAACATAGCAGTAGTACACAACCACTTTAGTTGCAAAATATTCCCTTTGCTATTAGAATATTATGTGGAGAGATAATAATAAGGGGCACAATGCAATTAGGAACATTTTATTTGGGTACATGAAGTACAGAGCATCCAGCTGAAAATATGCTGTGGGACATATAATGGCCATAATGGCTACCACATCAATTTGTCTAAAAGAGCAACCCTAATTGTGGTTTTCTTAGGTAGTGTGAAGAACTCTTAAAAAGGGTGGAATCCAGAGCACAAACACCCACACATTAAAAAAAGAAAAACCAAAACCATAGGCAAAACTTTGCTTAGTGGAAATGTGAGTCTGTCCTATACTTCTGTGTATGTGTGCAGTTAGAAAAAAAGTTTCCCATCACGTACTTTTATATGATATTTTAGTTACATAAAAAGAACTAGAAGCTCCAAGTCCCAGTATAAAGCAGCTAAAAAAGATCAAAGTGTTTGCGGTTATGTAATAGTAAGGTTTGGAAAATTAAGTAGGATTTTGAACTTTGAAAGCTTAGATTTTCAAATCAGCCTAAACTTCAAAGGATTTATTATCTTCTTTCAGAAATACATTTGGGAAAAAAAAGGCATAGGTTGACATCTAGTTATTGTCCCCATACTGGAAATTCTTTTCCTTTGACATGGCTTGTCTCTGAGGCTTGGATTTACAAGCAACTAGACCCTGCTACACAGCAGTTTTCAAACCCATAAAACTTCCTTTGAAGAGAAACTAATATGTTAGTCTAAAGTTTACGCTTTCAAATGGACTTTCTTCCTCAGCTGTTTCTTTTCATTATTTCAGAGTTAGTGCTTGACCATGCTTTTCTGGAACATGAATCAGGACTATATTGAGTCAAATTATTCAGGAGGCAATTATCCAATTCATCATTAAGCACAGATTTGTAAAATAAAATATAATTTTTGTCCTAGAGTGTGAAATAAGTAGGTGTTATCAGTGTTAAATGTCAATCAGGATGGAAATGGTTTTGCATTTGTATCACTGTAACAAAACTACTCTCCTGGAATTCCATAGAGCATCCTGTAAGTACAATGGCTTGAGGGGCAAAAGTTACTTTTGGCAAATATTAAATAAGAAAGACTTTCAAGGGGGACTCAATAAAACTGAAATTTGAGTTATTATTTACATTTATTTACAAGAAGTAAACGGCAATGTTCTATTTATATTGTCACCAGTTTTTATGGCTCTGCTACCTCTTTACTCAGATGCTACTTCAACATGATTGCAAATTTAGCTTCCTGAGACCATTATCTTTTGCTGGGTTTCTTTTTAAGCTTAGCTAGAAGTAAGTAGCAAAAAATTTGTTGATTAAGCTTCCAAAAGGAAAAACAATTGAAAAGACTGAAGGTTTCCTGGCTGTGGAAAAGCTTAATGTCAACAGCAAAACTGTGTGTATATGCGTTGTCAGCGCTCATAGATTTTTGTTTGCTACTGTGTGTAAGCTGTAAAATTGACTTTTTAAATTCAGTGTTAATTCAAAAATAAAAGCCTCAAGTAAGTCTGGTAGTAGATGATAGACATGAGATCTTATTTTTAAAATTAAGGAAGGTGATATTTGTGACTGGTTGCATGCTTATTAGTAAATATTGTGGAGTAGTATGAGCAAAGCTGTAGAGTGAAGCAGTTTGTGTTGAGGATCCAAAATCCACACTGTTGGTTGGGTATTTTACTTCAGAGTAGATCTGGTCTAGTCTAGTCTGATGTTGGATTTACAGCAGCTGAAGTACGTTAAGTTCATTTCTGTAGCGCATCTTCCAGTTAAGTTTCCTCTGAAAGGAAACATGTTTATATGCCTCAAGATTTTTCTCTGATGTGAACCACAGAGCCAGAATGGGAAAAATCAGAGTTCAGTTCTTGAGTGTATTCCTGATCTGAACTAAAATGCTCAGGCAAACACATACTCAGAGCAGCATTTGATTTCTAATGAGTTATTGCAGCAGTCTACCTTTCTACTGTGTGGGCTGGCAGGACTGTGGGATACTCAACAGTAGCCTACATGAAGGTCCATCCTCCTCCCTCCCCCACAAAAATTGTATGGATAACTAAATGACTGTACTAATTCAGTAATTCAGATGCTATCTGCAAAACTGCATAGAATTTTTCAAGTAACTTGAACCAGAAAAAAAGTCCTTAGGATTAAATTTTGGATCAAAATTTTAGCACAAAACCATGGTAGTGGTAGAACTGAACTCAACTTCTACTTATTTACAAGGAGTTTTTAGTCTGTCCTTTCTAATGGAGTCTTATGATCATTGAGCAAAGACTACTCTCAGACCCATTTTTGAAATTTTTCCACTTCATATAAGTAATTAAATGCTCATTGGAACAAGGATTAGAACCCAGTTGTTACTTGCTTTGGATAAAAGTACAAAGCCTCAAGCTAGGAAGCCAGCCTATTTTCTCATTGTTATTCTCCCTCCCTTACAAAGACTCTGGATAGTGTTTGATTTACTTGATCTTCCATGACAAGTTAATTTTTTTTTCATGGATAAAAATTCTAATTTGAACTGGACATTGTGGTTTCCTTCACTCTTCCTGCATTAGTTAAGTGCTGTTCCTTGAATTCGTAACAAACCTATTTCAGGGGTTTTTACTTTGGGTTAGTTTTATTCTTAATGCCCTTTTGCATTTAGAATACATTAGGTGGACTCCTGCAGTTTTATTTTATCCATAAGAAATTCAGTTTGCATCACAAATCAATGGATAGCAAGACAGAGATGACTGCAAAATATTTCAAAAGTGCAGTCTGAACTAGAACACTGATGGATTTGTACCTCTTATGTAAAAACTCTACAAATGAAACCCAAGCCTAGTCTCTGTTTGAAAGAAAATTTAATGTTTATATAGAATCAGTACAACTGGCTGCATGAGGTGAATAATCAAGTCTTTTATTGATGGTTCCTTGGCATTTCTTTCCCACAGATATTGCTGTATTTTCCAAAACATGGTATTCAAAAGATTGGCTGATCAGCCTATGTAAAATAGTAACAATTACACTGTGCTTAATATGATTATTTCATCAGATAAAATGCAGGCAGAATTAGGTGTGTTGGTTTAAATTTGAGAGGAATGTTGGAAAAATCAGAATGTTTTTAAACGTGCCTGCTCTCAATATAAGCTTTGGTTCAGTGGTTTTCTCTTTTTATTGTGTGAGCAATTTTTATGGCTTTCATACTCTATGATGAAAGCACAGGGGCTGAAGATCAGAACTGACTTTTGTAATCTTTTGTAATAAACTTTCTATTCTGTAATTTTATCATGCATGATTTACCACCGTATAAATTCCAATTTGAGTTAAAGAGTAGCTTTCTTATATTGATACAGAAGAAGTAAGATTTCAGTAAGATTGTGCAGAATTATTGTATAGTATCACTAATTGAATTGCAAAACATGTATATATCTCTTTCCCTTAATTATTCTCTAAACCGAATCTAATATTTTTTAATCTTGTTTTCATTATTAAAAAAATGTAGTTTGTTAATGAAATTAAACTATCTTTTAGTATTTTCTTTTACCAGCTAAAGAAGAAAAAAAGTTTGCCTTACCAGCAAGGTTACTAAATGTATTCACTGTTTAGATTGATTGTCTGGAAGTATTTTTAGCTTACATTTCCAACATCGCTCATCTAAGAAATGGGATGGTCATTTTTTTTCAGATGATCAGACTGCCCTTACTTGTTTTTCACTTGAGCTCTCAGGATGGATGTCATCTGACCTCATTATTCTTATCACTATGGAAGACTAAAAAATATCCCTCATAAGTCTCAAAAGTTTTACTGAAGGCTTCTTTCCCCCTTCATTATGATTTCCCACAAATTTTAAAGCCACCTTGCCAGATAAGAACTGAAGCAAGAAAGTCCACGTTATTTTAAGAAAATGTTTATTTGGGGCTTGAAATAAAATAATCAAAGAAAAAAATTAAACACACTTATTTTTGTTTTGTTTTGTTTTTACCACTGCAGATAGTACTAGTAGCTAGCATGTGATTATAAACTTGCATGAGTTTTTAGACAGCACTGTAGTTTGAACAAATACTGGAAGGGAAATTTGGGAAGAATAATAATATTAAAGTGTATCATTATGCACTGAATATTTTTAGACCCCCTTTCTTAATTGTTTCAGAAAGTGCCTACTGATGGAATTACTCAGAAAGGGTAGCAGTACAATTCCAAATTTTTTATATTATCAGTCAGACTACTTAAACATGGCAAGATTATTTTCTCTTTGCTAAGTTTATTTGATGCCTCAATAAGTGGCTTTCGCCTGTAAAAAAAAAAAAAAAAAAAAGTCTAGAAAGAAAAGTGAGATCACTCACCATAATCAAAACTACTGATCAGCAGGCATTTAAGTATTTGAATGTAAAATGGTGAGAATCTTTAGAGCGTTTTATCATAAGTGCTGCTTTTTAAGGAGTAAGAGTCAAAGAAAATGTAATCTCACCTAATTATAGGCAACCTTATTTAATCATTCATAGTGAGGCATACACCTTTATTACTCACATTACATGTGACACTACTGCTCATGTTAATGTGTATCAATCCTACCCTCTCACAGTGTCTGAAACTTAGCCAATCACCATGATAATGATATTTCTAATTGCAGCTCCTGGCCATCAACCGTTACATAATTTTAATTTATACTGTTAGCAACCATCCTATATTTCTTTTGACTATAATTTGAAATCTAATCACAATAAGAGATGACGGAATCACAGCTTCATGATGCAGTTTCATGCTCTGGTACTGAATGACCGAAATGAAATCTTTTAAATTCTGACCTTTATATGTTCTTATCACAAAAATTATGTATCGTTATTTACTCTTCTCATCAGGATAGCCAGAAAAATAATTTTCTCTCAGTAAGAACTTTATACAATGAATATCAAATAGTTTCTTCTTTGAATAAGTGAGTTAGACAAATCAGTCAACCTTATACTCAATCATTATTTTAAAATTCAGGATCAGATTGCAGTTTCAAGGTTAGGTCTTGTCCAAATGTTATTTAAATTTGGCAATTATATTTCTTCTCTGAAAGAGCTATTATTAAGAAACCCCAAAACCTAAAAACAAAAAATCAAACAAAAACTGAGAATTGTCAGTACATGGTCTTAAAGAAATGTTGATAAAACTCACTATCACTGTCAATTCAGAGACATAGTGAATAGATACTATAGTTTTATCATTCAGACTTTGTTAATTAATTCAGACAAATATACTCTTTGCGTTAAAACAACCTACTCTTTTCTTCTTAAATAATATACACTATTTTATGACACAAAAATTTCTGGTTGACCTGTGTCATATGGAAGGAGGAAATATACACTGGTTGCATGAAGATCTGAGTATGTTTCCAACTTTAAATCACAATAATGCACTTATCTAAATACAACATCTTACTCTGAAATTGAAGATGCCTGTATGAGCATTGAGTAGTTAAATCACTTCTCATTTCTTCTGGAAGATGATGTTAAAAATAATATTGTGGGTTTGTGTATTTGTACTCAGAATCTATTATGTAGTCAAGGAAAAATAGCCCACAGGGATATTAACTTTGTCAGAGGTGCTATTGTAGGCTGGCTTAGTTAATGGCTTTTCAGGTCATATTATTGTTATAAGAAAGATCCATCTCCAGTTTTGCTGTCATTAGATTGTAGTGTGTATTTACTTTTTTGAGGTGAATTGATTTCATATAGTACTTAAAAAATAATATCAGACAGGCACAGTCATTCTGGTCTTTTTTCCAAGTACGTATTTTATTTAGACATTAACTTTCCCTCATTTTCAATTTATCTTCAGTCTTTTTTTGGCCAAGATGTAGATATTAAATATAGCTGAAATGATAAACCCATTGTAAATATATTTCCAGCCTTAGAATCATACCTGCCTATTCAGTTAATGAATACGTTAATTTCCTTAACAGTCCTGTATTTGAAAAGCTTATCCAGCATTAGTAAAACATAAAATTAGGATGTTCTTTTATTATGAAATATTTTCATAATATTAAAATATTGAATTGTATCAAGCTTTAAACCATTCCCAGGCATTTTTCATCACAAACTCGAAGACTTGACCTCTAGAGGATGTAGTTTTCTAGGCTTTTAGCCAATATAAAGTACTTTTCCAATATACGTATACACCTCATCAATACTTTTGAGTTTCTCATACACTGGGTGGGAAATGGGAAATTAAAATCAGTTTCAGCCCTGAAACTGGTTGACTGAATAATTTCAAGCAGTAAAGGGGCAAGTTTTTTTTCTTCCAGTAATGTAGGTTTAATAATAAGCTTGCTTCTAATTTTGCATAGCATACCTCCATCATCAGTATTTGTGCATGAGCACTGGAAAAAATTGCTAGTGACAGCAAACAGAAGTAATGTGCAGAGTTGACATTTGCTATATATTTTCTGTCGTAGAGGGAAACGAAGCAAAGATACTGTTTGTGTGATGAAAACATGTATTATTGTTTTAGCTGTGTTTTAAAATATCTTAAATTAAAAAAAAATGACGTACTTTATTTTTTAATCTCTAAAGCTTTGACATAAGACAATTTTCCCAATATTCTACAGCTATTATTTAAAAAGATGGGGAAAATTTTGTGTAGTTTTGCATCAGCAATATTATTTTATTTCCCAAGTAATATTACTACTTTCCTTTCCCCAAATCCATTTTAGTCTTTCAAATTGAGATTATGGAATGAAGCAACATTTCAGGAGAGATTTTTTAGTTTCAAATTAATATTTCAATCAAGGGACTACCGTTCTATAATTAGTAAAAAATTATATATTTAAAAATCTACTTGATTAAATTATTCCCCACACCCACCCTGCCTTGCTTTAAGGAAACCAAGCCAAAATGAAGCAGAAAGAAATATAATTTCTTCAACTGTAATAATTGTTTTGATTTTGTGAAGGTATCTATTTGGAGAAAGTGAGTAACTTGATTTTAAATGAAATGTTTTAGTTTTGCATTTGAAGTTATTATTTGACAGCTGTAAAAAAGGTCATAGTATGAGTACATAAAATGAAATATTTTACTCTGAAGATTTTTTAAATAACTTCCTTCACAATGAATTTTGTTGGTTTTTTTTAATTAGAACATAGCAATAAGTTTGATTCCTGAAGTTCTTTGCAAAACTGAAATTTTGATTTCCTTAGTTTGCTGAGAAATTCTTAGCTATTTTAAACTTTTATTTAATGAATTTAAAAATATCACTAATAAAATCTAAAATGTCTCTGAATGGCTTACATAAGACTTTACATAGGAAGCAGAAGAAACTAGATTTCATTCCGTTTGCATTATATTCAAACAAAGAGAGAGATGAATTGAAATTTATAAATCCATACAGCATAAATTTCACAGCTCCAAAAAAACTGTTTGTGTTAATTGCAGTGATTGCAAAGTGGGTTGCATAGCGCACAACCTAACCCTATGCAGCATTTCTTCGTTATAATTAAAATGATTGTGGTTAATTACCTTCTAACTGCAGAGTCCTAGGACTTTGAGATTTCTACTATGTTAAATATCATTCACTTGTGTAATGCAAAGTTCTCTTTGCCTCAAACAGCATAACATGGCATATAACTGTAACACAAAAACTGTTGAAGAAGGACAGTGGAGATGCACTATAGAGAACCAGTGGGATCATGTTGGTCAGCACAGTCTTCAGTATCATCTTGGGGTAACAGTTATACAATATGATAACCTTCTAAAGCACTGCTTCAAGGAGAGGAGAAATGAAAGTAGGAGAAAACAAAACTTTTTTAGCTGGCATGTTTTGGTTAACCCCAATGGAAAGCCGTCAACGGAAATTTGATGATAAATTCTACAGTATGATAGAATCCACTGTGTATGAAATGCCTATGTTTTCTTATAGTTTTCAATCATCTTATAGTAAAACTAAACATTTTCTCTAGCATTTCAGTACAGTGAAAAATAAAAAGAAATGAACACAAAGTAGTAATAAGTTGCTCAACACAAGTTGAGCAACCTGGTCTAGTAGGAGGTGTCCCTGCCCATGGCACGAGGGTTGGAACTTGATGATCCCTTTGAATTCAAACCATTTTATGGTTCTATGATTATATGATTCTAGTATAACACTGGACTTACTTTCAAGCATTATCTCAACATTATTTTTATTTTTAATTTTTTTTTCATTTCTCAGTTTAAAACTGAATCTAAGGGAGTTGACTTTGGAGATTTTCTAGGGAGTGGTGGTTTAATGCTGTAAAACTTAAAACTTTCCTGGAGAACTGAAATAGTGTATGATGGGTTTTCTTAGACATGTGACATACTATACTAAAGTTAGTTATTTCCTTGACACATGTAGCAACCAAGAGTACTACTCTTGCTATTTAATCTGCTTAAGGTGCTTACAAGTGTAAGCAGATAAATTTATGACTGAAGGAGAATTTAGGCATGGAAGGAACTTTAATTATTAAAATTGTCAGTGTTTGCAAGTTTTTCCGTGTCTGAAGGATCAAAATAATTATATTTTTGAACTAAATATCCAAATCTTCCCTAAATTCTGCTTTACAATATAATCCTTTTGAGGTCTGAACCTATTTGTTTTCGGTGAGAACTGTAAGGCTTCCTTTCATCCCATAAATCTTTATAAAACTGCAGACTATTTTTACCACAGGATTGTTGATTTAATTGATCAGCAAGGAGCTGGTGGGGCCATATTTTACATAACCATAGTTCAAAGTTTTCATTCCTGACTCTGTTGTGACATGAATGACTCTTATAACCAGGAGTGTTTTGATGATTCAATTTAAAGTGAAGATGCCTAAATAGTTGCATTGGCACAGCTAAAAAGTAATAGGCTCAAGGCAACAAAAGAAAAGGGAGTGAGTAGTTGGGAGTAGTTGCCAAACCAGCTTCATCATAGAACAAAACGTTCATGTAAGAGCTTGAATTATTCAGTACTCTCAGGACTTGAGAATATTTTTCTTTCACATATGTCCTTTATGAAAATTAGATCTTACAGTGAGAATTTAGGCCTTGGACTTATAAGTAATGAAATTACTAGTGTATGAATTAATCTGAATACTTGGCAATGAATATAAAAGCAATTTATTCTTTCCAATGATGAGAAATTGGCATAATCTAGTGGAGTATGATGCTTTGGAGTTTTTAGATAGGTTTCTAATAGTTTTTTTTTCTTTTTGCAGACTTGGAGGCTTTTGTTGGATTGTCATTTTTTTGTTTTGGTGGGCTGTTTTGTTTGTTTATTTGTTTTGTCTGAGCTCTACCATTTGCTCAAGCCACTCTCTAACCTCCTTTTATATCAAGACCACGAAAAACTACCATCATGCCACCATGTACTCTTTTTCCTGTGCTATTTTCCATAGTAGAAAGCAGCTGTAAGCCAGTCTTACCACCAGCACCAGCATCTTAAGTCACATGTTGCTGTTTCTGTTAACTTTATGATTGAGGGTCCATTAGAACTTGATAGACTGTTGACTATTTTGGTGCTGTATCTTAAATGCTGCCTATCAAAAAAGGCCAGTTCATTACTTGTAAGAAAATTGTTAGAGAATGAGTTCTCAGGCCATGGTGAGCAAGATCTCATTCTTCTCAAGTCAATGGCAGTTATCTTTGAAAAAAGGAATGCACTGTTTATGCTTAGGTTTTGGGGTTTTTAATATAGTATAATATTCATATATCTTTCCTGTCTCTCCAAGCCCTTAGATAAATGCTAAGCAGTTAAAATTAAAAAAAAAAAAAAAAAAAAAAAGCTTTGTAAAGAAAGGTAAATATGACAGAACTGAAAATTGATATAACTGCAAGCCCATTCAAGACCATAGGACAAAAAAAAAAAAAAAAAGAAATCGGAGTGGTAAGTTATGTTTTGAGGGTCAAAGTTTCTCATCTGAAGTCAGTGGGCATCATTTTAAAACTAAGATACTTTCCTGAATAAACAGGTCTAGGTTAGTCAGTTGTTACTTTTCTGGTTTGACTTTGCCTGAAACCAGAGTGCACATACCACATGCTAGTTGTGAAATGCGTGTGTGCTGGTTGTGAAAAGGCTTTATGACCAATTAGTCATGCCTGGTTAAAGATATGTATACAGTAAAAAGAATAATTATTTCACAATAAAGACCCCCTGTGTTCATGCACATCAGGCACCTGAAGTTCAAGAAGCTGCTTATAGAAGAGCGGGGGGAGGGAAGAAATCAAACTAAAACTGTTAAAATGGTTCAGTAATTATACTGTGTCTCTCTGGGCTGGCTGAGATGTTGTTTTAGGATAAAGTAACATAACGTCATACGTGCTATGGAGTGGAATATAAAGCTGAAAATTAATAGGATAGATGATATATGCACTGAATGTTTGACCTGGAAATGCATGAAAGCGGGGGGTTTAAAGAGAAATAAATGCTGAAACATCTGTTATCTTTGTAATTTAGTCAACACTTTTGTTCATTCAAATTCAAAATGTTTTTGATCATTCAAATTCTTTCTGATTATTGTAGTCTTCTCTAATGTATACCAGTAGCTGAAATAGTGAATGAGTATTTGTAAAATGTCAGCTTGTTTTCTATTTAAAAGAAGAATCCTTTTATGTTTCCTCAGCTGCTGCTAGATCTAATAACTCTAACAGATGTCACATTTAAATTGTATTTTGCTTTTAAGGCTTTGAAAGGCATCAGAGCAGTGACAGCCTTTAGAATTTCAGTCGTTGTACACCCGTTTCTTAGAGTTATCTAATTACATTATAAAAAATCCTTAACAATTAAAAAATATGAGGCTTAAATATAATGTAAATATGCTACAGTGTACTTGACAAAACTATGAGACATTATTTGTTACAGATATGCAAAGGGATGTATATAGTTGAATCTAGTTTTCTGAACAACAGAATTACCACTTTATCTGGCACTTTGGGAATGGAAGGAAGGCTAAGCACCATTAAAAAAAATAATGTATCTAGTTTAAGGCATTGGTAGTATGAACAGTATTCTGCACTTCTTACAGAAAGACAACATCACTCTGGCTATGTGGCTGGTGTCATTGTGGGGGTTTTGGCTTTTATGGCAACGGGATATTCTTTGATGATCAAGGGACTGGAACACCTCTCTTATGAGGAAAGTCTGAGAGACCTGGAGAAGAGAAGACTGGGAGGGGTTCTCCCCTCCCCTTGATAGAACAAGGGCCACCAGGCACAGATTGGAACACAGGAAATTCTTTCTCAACATGAGGAAAAACTTCTTTACTTTGAGGGTGACAGAGCACTGGAACAGGCTGCTCAGAGAGGTTGTGGATTCCTCTTCTCTGGAGATACTCAAAACCTGCCTGGATGGTTTCTTGTGCAACTAGCTCTAGGTGAACCTGCTTTGGCAGGAGGGTTGGACTAGATGATCTCCAAAGGTCACTTCCAACCCCAACCATTCTGTGATTCAAGTCTTTAGCAGCTGACTATCATTCAAACTCTCACTGAATAAAATGGAAAATGGATTAGGAGACCACGTTATCCCACAGAACTTTACTGAAAAAAAGTCCCTGAACTTCAAATCCATTAACAAATACCTACCTAAACAAGACTACTTGATCTTGATTTGAGAAATTTTGCACTGACTTTCATTTTATTTGGCTAATTTTATACATACATATGTAGGAAAGGTGCATATGCATTCCTGAAATATATTGCTATTTTTGTTGCATACTTAATCAACACACTGCTGAAATCTTTTCTGTTCATTGGTTTATTTTGTGGTGGTGTTTGGATTTTTTCACCAGTCATTTGGTTTCTAATGCACCACCTGTCAATGTCAGGTTTTGAAACCTCTACAGGGGTTGCAATGGGCATACAATATTGGTGTTAGCATTCTAAATAGTAATAAGCTGCTATTTCTTTCCTTGGTGTCAGGCAGTAAACTCAAAGTTCTTATCTGCTAGGGAGTGACTGAATCCTCAGATGTCTCTGATATTATCATGCATATATTACTATGTGTTCATTTTCATTGTGTGCCAAGCAACACCATGAGTTAAAAAGATAACTTGTTCAACTTCCCAGGTTGCTAATTTTAAAGCAGTAAAGGAAGTATTTTTGCTTGATATTAAAATATTTCTGACAAAGAAAAGTATTTTTGATGACAGAGGCTACTTCTTACTGGGAGAAAATGAAAACTCTGTCTGTCTAACTTGGTAGTTATTGTACTTTCAAGTTTAGTTTTAGTTGCATGTGCCCCTGCAGGGAACATTGTAGGAAAGACTTGAAAGAAGTAGGAAAAAATAGTATGAAATCAAATATTTTGATTCGTCCCCTGTGTTGTGATTTCATCTATTTGTTTATGCATTCTATTGAGCTTTAAAGTAGTTGTACTTGGTTGTTGATTGGAACACATTTCTAAGGGTGAAAGACAGGTAGAAGAACAGTACTAGAAGTGGGATGTTTACTATTTAATGTATGCATTGCAATGTTTCTCAGTCTCAAGTTTGATGTTAAGCTTTTGGTGAGATATCACTGAGGTAGAAAGATGAGGTTCATTTCTCCTAGCCTAGCTGTCTGTTTTCTCCTCTCATGCTTTTTATTGAATAAACAAGTTAAACCTACTGAAAACTTTATAAAAATGCTTTTAGGTGTTTTAAATATATAAATAATCATGTTTTATATAAATATGGATGTTTTATGTGTCGGTGTGTGTTGGATTTCAGTTGGATGAGTAGCCTGACCTCATGTACGCTGTGACATCACAGTCCCCAGAGCTGAAGCAAAGGAGGGTGAACTGTCATTCAGGTCCTGAGTGATCTGGAATTAGTGTTGGCCAACAGTGAGACTTTTTTTCTTGTTCTCAGCACTATAAATGCTCTCTGTGCCAGATGAGTGATACTGATAGATGTTAAGTTTTTTAATCCCTGTTCTGGATAAACTGGCTGAAAGACCTCTTTGTGATCTGTGGAAGTCCATTAAATTGACAAAGCTCTGAACAGATGTCCAATTTTGTTGAAGCAGTTCTCAGTGCAGAATTGAAATTTAATCTTTAAAATATAGCAAATGGTACACCTGAAGTATGAAATTCTGATTCCATTTGAATTTAACTATACCACTGCCATCAGCAAAGAACGGATATCATCTTGTCCCTCTGCTTTTCAACTGTCTCTTGTTTGATGGCAGAAACAATATCTACACATGAAATTGTATCTTTTTATATGGTGGGGCAGAGGGGACAAAACTGTCTCTGGTTGTTCTGAAAGCCAGAAA
The DNA here is from genome assembly GCA_033628505.1 of Tringa tobata. NCBI lineage: Eukaryota > Metazoa > Chordata > Aves > Charadriiformes > Scolopacidae > Tringa > Tringa tobata. Next base: position 357,459 of record JAHREE010000339.1, on the reverse strand, counting down.
CTTTTGAGCTTCTCACTGAATTTCAATGTTTTGTTGTCTTTACAGCCTAGGCATCTATAATCTCTTAATAATCGTGCAATGCTACCACCTGTATACTCTTGATAACTATGTCTCTGTGCAGAGTACAAATCTGTGAGAGCTAAACTACATGGGGGAAATAGAAACAGGGCATATCAGCTGATTCATTGTAAGACCCCATCAGAGGAGTCCTTATTCTTCTGTTGCTATTCCTACTAGAGAAAAATATGTATTCAAACTTGTCAGGGTTTTTTGAAAAATAGAGAATTCTAGTGATGATTTTGTGTCTAGCTTCACTGTTAGGTTTTGGCAGATTTTGTTTGGTTTGGCTTATCCTTAACAAGAAAAAGTAAGGTATATGAACAACAATAATTGTTCAGAGGGATAGCTAAGTAAATGCATGTAAGTTGAGGCTAGGAAACAAATATCCATTAGCTATTCATAGCACATACACTCACAATATACTCCAGTCTTGCACATGTTAGCAGTGCTGCAGTACTCTTAGAAACACAGACCTCATGCTATGCAAGCCACAGTTTCTACAAAGAAATCACGTAATTTGTTCCCAATAGCAAACTTGCTGATATCATTAGGATTTTCCTTTTTTTTATAGTAATCATGGGAAATTTCCTATGTATCTGAGCAACACTGTCTCTGAAACTGAAGATTGTTGTAAGTCTACCAAGACCTTTTGAGCTACCAAATAATACGATACTGTTTGGTAGGTCTGGTGGGGTTTGCAATCCAACAAGCTGCTTAGACTGGAAATGACGAGTTGTGTCTGGGGAATTGTAATCATACCAACCATGCAGTAGCTGCAGCATTACACACATTTACTCAATATATCCATAGATTACAGGTCATAAATTTTTATCATGTAGAATATAAAGAATGAAGGCTATACTTTTTGGTAGGAAGTTTGGAAAAGAACCAATTTTAAAATTGCTAGCCATATGTTATAACTACATAGATAATAAGGCAGATACCATACTCTATATACACACTTATTTGAGTTTAACTGGCTCAATATGCTTTCTTTAGCAGCTTGGACTTAACACTGTTTGGCTTTCAGCATGTATACATTTTTTTGCACACATAAGGATAAAGTTAGTGGATTTTTTCTCCTTGACTGTTTTGTAATTCAATGTATTTAATTGCTTTTAAACTAAGCATAAAATTAAAAACATATGGAACATATTGCATAGAGTTTATACAAATTGATTAGAATAGCTGAATAAGATGCTAATATTCACTGCCCAGGTACTAGTACATATATGATCAGAGAAACACCAGAAAACTCAAAAATACTGAAGAGCTTGGAGAGCTGAGTTTTTAGAAGAAAGGAAAGAGGTATTAGTAATAAGCAGAAAGCATTTCAGTATCTCATCTTTTTCTATGATTTCCTTGCCTAAATGTCCCCATGTGTTTCTTCCCTTTTTGTTGTAGCAAGTGGTAAGCTTTCTGTATAGGAATTGTCTTCTGTGCTTAGATAGCGTGTATACAACAGACTTTGCATTCATGAAGGGAACTACTGCTACTGCTGCCAAGAACTGAGTATAACTTTAAAAAATGAATAGTACACTAAATCAAGAAATCATTATTGCAACTAAAAACTGAAGATCATAAGGGTTAGTGAAAAATAACATAGGATTTAACATCCATTTTGCACTGCTAGCTGCTAAAGGAAGGGGAAATCCATGAAAAGAAACACCTTGAAGATTGTTTCCAGCAAATCAGATGTATATGTGGTTCTTCCTACTCAGCTTCCAAATTCCTAGTAGGAGGAATGGTGAAAAACTCCCACCCCCAAGCTCTTCAGTGCAGTGACCACCTTAGCCTGGCATTAACTTTTTCCTTCAGGCATTTCCATTATTGTGTTGTCTAGGAAGAAGATTATGTAATTTTCTCCAGGAACCTTAAAGCTAAGTTAAATGTGTGTTTGTCTTATATAAGGTTGATATAGGTTTGCATTTAATGATAGAAGTTGTATGTAATGTAAATTACATCAGCATTTTAGTATCCCATTTATAAAACTACGAGAAAAAAAATCCTCTGTGTGGGTTCATCTTGTGGCTGGCTAAGTTCACACAGATATCATCATCCCTCATGACAAAGATTCTTAGTGACAGCATATTTTACAGAAACCACCCTGAACGCTTACTGATTCTTTGTGTTGCATTTTGTTCTCTGTATTTTTACCTGTCTGTCAGCTGCTGATATGGTTAAATAAAATTAATTTTAAGGCTGAATGGAAGCCGAGGGAGACTGTTCAATTTAGAAGCCTTTCAAAAACTTTTAATAATACCAATCTCAGCTTTAATGTATTTGAAATTTGCAAACATAACATAATATTTGAATAACATAATAATATTTGAATATTGCAAACGTAACATTCCCAGATAGTCTTTGCAGTTTGAGTTCTTTAATATTTCACTTTTCTAATCCATTTTCTGAAAATTGCTTCATGTTTCATCTGGCATTAATAGCAATTGAAATTCTGTTGCAACGAAGTACAAATGTTGTTTATTAAGTTATATTCTGACTTCCATTACTGTTATATTGGATTTGTAAAGAAAAATTATAAATTTGAGTAATATTTTAAAAACATCATCTCTCCTTTGATAAACCACTTTTCAGTTTTGGTAAGTAAACCACCTGGCTATTCCCAGTGCCTACCAAGATAGATATTCTGTACTGCAACTATATAGTTGTTTTTAATTAGTAACTAATCTAACAACATCACTGTAATTTTACATTGTAATGTTATCTTTTAACATTATGGAGTTATAATACAAGTTTTCATTTAGATAAAATATGTACAATTACATCTTTACCAGTTGAGAAACATTCTGTAGTTTGTAGTCCTGAACTGAAAAATGAGTTGCATATGCTACGGTATCTGTGGTTTAATTAAATCTTTTAGTAGTAATGGTGCTGTAGGCATAGCAATGAAATACAATTAGGCTTTTGAGAAGCCTAGCTAAATTCTGTTTCTTCACATCTACTTTAACAAGTAATGAATGGCATCAGCATTTAAGTTGCTATGCAAAAAACACCCATCAACCTCTATTTGATAGCTTTATTTCTTGATCAACACTAGATGCATTTTGAATGATTTCACCTTATAAAATAATATTTAATATATAAAGAACCACATTTACATCTACTATTGTGCATTTTGAAAGTGGGGCTTAGGGAAGGTTGTTTGGTTTTTTGGAGGAGGAGTTTGGTTTTGTTCTCCTGCCTGGAGCACCCTCAGGGAAAAGTTTCCTCAGAGACTTTTTTGGGGGGAATTTGCACGGAGGAATAGGAAACTTTAATATAGTGGTCACAGCTAATACTTAGAATCCAATGCATTCAGGATATTAATATATGTGTTTCTTGACTTAAGGGTTTGGGTTTTTTGCTTTTGCACTTTCTCCCCCATGAAGCTTTTAGCAGATTCCTAGCATTCAAGTGCTAATAATAATGAACAAATGTCTTTGTCAGTAGTTTGAAGACACCCAAGGTGCAAATCACCCCTCCAGCCTCTCTTCCTCTCGCTGTGGTAATGAAATACTGGTTAATGCCTGCCATTCATCTTTCACAAGCTTCATTACAAGGTATAAAACACCTTGACAGATTAGTGAATGTTTAAAAACATGTTAAGATAAAGGTGAAATGTCCCAAATGTTTCACATTGTTGCCTTGCTATGACTGATCAAAAAAAGGACATATCAATACTTCCTGACTGGATACTTACTAGTTCTTATATATATGCATTCAAATTTGATTGTAAACTCAGCTGTAAATTGAAATTCACCTTTAAAGCACCCTTCCACAAAAATTTGTTTCAGAAAACTTGGTTACTTGATTGATTATGCTTTGAATTACCCAGTTACTTGAATTAGTTTATTGAATTTGGGTTCACTTCTCTTTTTTATTTTGTGTTGTCACTTCAATTTCCTCCCCTTACTTTTCTCAGCTACTAACTGCTGTATTCATTTTATTCTAGTTCTCCCCAAATCTCAGAACAAATGCACAATACTGAATGTGCTACAAATTCAATAAGTAAACCCATTGACTGTTTTCATATATGCTCAAATACAAAGAAAAGAACTTACTGACTATTGAGATAGGTGCAGTAAGTTTTAGATTGTGGACTGAAGTGATGTGAATCAATCAATAAACTAACAAATATCTGTCTTTATTAGAGGAAAAAATATGTTGTCAACTATAGGAAATACCTGGTTCTCCTCATAATCCTATTTTAGCAAAACAAACTACAACAAAATTCCCACCAAATAATACACTGAAATTTTTATCATATTGAAGTTACATAAATATCAAAACAAGATTGCTGCCACATGGTGTGTCCTATGATGCAACATAGTTAGTCATAGTTAAATAAGGACCTGAAAAAAAGTGAAGCAGATGAAAGAATAAAATCACTGCGTGCCATTCCAGATGGTATCTAATATCTTGACCTAATCTTATATTTAGGAAGTGTTTCTCATAAATGTGTAATAAATCTGTATTTGTCTCTCTCTCTGTCTGATGCACACAAACAAAAGAGTGAAACTGTGGGTGGTCCTGCTTTGGCAGGAGAGTTGGACTAGATGATCTCTACGGTCCCTTCCAACTCTAAAAATTCAGTGAAATTCAGTGAAACTAGGAGCATTTTTTGTTGGTTTCTCAAACAGTCATTATAGCTGTTTCTTTGCTATGAGCAAATAAAGTAATTTAGAAAGCGTCTGCATCTACTTTGCCTCTGAGAAATGTGAACAACCTGTAGGAAACTGATGGAGAGAGAAATGATTCCTCTTTCACTTATTGCAGTGTTGGCAAGGAATGACAGCAGCAAGTAGTTGCGTTGCAGTGTTTTCAAGGCAGTAGTGTGTTTTGGGGGTGTTTTTTGATGTATCTATCTGATTTATTTTTTTTTTAATTAGAAATTATCACTGTCATGCAAGTTAGAAATATATGTTAGTAGAATACTCACAAAGTTCCTTGAGTAAGAACTAAAAATGTAACTAGAATACAGTTTTCATGTTCAAGTTATTTATCCTAGCATTAGATGGTTTAAAGTTATGTTACCTCTTAGCATCAAAGCAATAGCTGATTTTCAGAATATGCCACAGATTCAGTAAACTATAAATTTCTTAGAAAAGGTGTACCTTATGAAAGGATTCATTTACAGTCAGTTCTGATCATTCACCCCACAGTTATCCATCTCATTGTCAGAAGTTGAGAAATACTGTTATTGTACTCAGGCTTTGACCCATGTTTTTACTGCGTCCTTGAATGACATCTGAGACAGCTTTTATGCTGTAGATATTTTTCTTTTGGCCACACATGGCTCCCTTAATCTTCTTCAACTCAAATAGCAAATATCCTGCTTCGGTTGTGAAGGTTTGCAGCTTAGAGCCCAGCAGGGGCAGGTTTCTCTCATTGCAACCAAATTTGAGGTTTCAGCCCCCTCTGAGTTGTTGGTAGAGTTTATCAGCTAGAGTACCTGCTGAAGAGGCAAACGTGCCAAGAATTCGCTCAATTAGAAAATGTACCTTGCTGTTTGTAAAGGAGTGGCGAAGGGCATATTGGTATTATTACCCTCAAAATTAAAAACTGGAAAGAGGAATATAGTCCTGGCAGCTGACCTAGGCTTTCTTAAAATACCAGTGTCACTCTTTGGAGGCAGAGATCTCAGCCAGAATCAATTTTCTGACACAAGTGCTGAAAACAGTCTTGCCCTTCTAATGTAGGTTCCTTAACGTTTCTCTGTCCTCATCATTATTTCTGGAGAGCAGGTGTTAGCAAAGCTATTGTTTGTGGCGAAAGGCTTTATATTCACAAGCCTGAAATAAAATTTTAAGAACATGCTTAGATAACACTATTTACTTATATTAGGATGCCTCTTTTCTTTTCCTAGTGCTAATCTGCAGACTACTGCTTCTGAGTTTGCTCATCTTGTGTTTCATGAGTCAGATAATCTCTTTGGTAAGTTCACTGATAATAAAATCATTAGGGTGTTACATTAAGGATGAATTTGACCCAGCATCTCACCCAGCAGAGCACAGAGCATCCTGTGCTCAAACTGCATTCTCTAATTATGTTTTGCTTTCCTGGTATGTGCCTTGCTCAGTAAGTACTGTTTGTAAGCTCATATGATCTTGCAGATCTGCGTATTTCACAATCCTTTCTATTTTTCCTTCATAAAGCAATACGCAGTCAAAACATTGTATGAACATTGAAAACAAAAGCATTAATCTTCTTTGACTATTTTTATAAAAACAACAAACCTTATGGAAATACACATATTTTATTGAAAGGGAACACAATGTAGTTATTATGTATTAGTCTAATGATTATGTCTGAATCAATACAAATGTGACAGTACGTTATAAGGCTAATCTAATTTTAACACTGCTGTGGGCTGGAGGTAATCAGGATATTGCTAACTGCATTGACCATTTTCCAAATTTGTTTTTTAGAGGGGAAGGGCATTGGTTTTGTTTGTTTTATGTTATCCTCACAAAAATAAAAACCATAAAACTCAGGAGAAAAATTATAATCAGCATAAGCACTTAAAGCTTTCTCAGATCTCACATTCTATCACCCAAAACGGTGACACAATAGGGATGCATGTATGTGTATGTATTTTCTTTACATGAACATTCTTTAATTCGGATATTACTCCAGTCCTTCCACTAGTTATACCTCTGCTGGTAGGACTCTGACAGCGTATTTGTGAACATCCTTGAAGGACGAGACTGCTGGTGTGTATAAAATGACAACTTCATTAGTTCTGTACTGTCACTCTGCTTGTGGCTTGAGTTTACATTCAGTCCACCTCCTGATTGTACTCCCTAAGTAGTAGCTTATGCTATGGATTGAGTATGAAGGAAGTGGGTCTGGAGTAAGTCATTTGATCAATGAATGTTCACATGGGAGGACCTGTTCATATGTGTTTCTGTTCCTTCAGACAGCATATACAGAATGGGCTTCAGCAGCTTGAGATTTGAAGAAGGGACTACCTAGAAGTACTATACATACAACTTCCATGCATCTTCACAGAGGCCGAGTAAATAATGCCATTCATCCTTGTTCTTCCTTTTAAAGCTCAGTTAACTCAGTGAATTCCTAGGAATGGATTGTCTTTGGATCATTTTGGGTTTTTTTGTCTGTTTGCTTCACTGATGATTCGATACCCAAACTCTACTTAGGAGTGCTCTACTACCCAGAATTAGTAGGGGAGGTGCTTCTGCATTTCTGCTAGTCTTTCAAATTGCTCTTTCTGTTTCACAATCTACATCAGGTCCTTCTTTTAGACATTCAGCTCTCTGTTCTTGCATGCAGTGTTTTTATAACAATTATTCTTTGCTTGACCATTGTACAATACTGTATTTAAATTAATTGCTTTCCTTAATCTTTGCATTATTTTCTCTTAGTTTTATAAATGGAATACACCATCTTTTCAGTCTTTTTTGTAATGTCGCTAAATGAACTGCAATTTCATTTTCTATCATATAGATTGGATCCAGTGATACATTTGCAATGTTTTTGATAATCAGTTTCCACCTATTTACCAGCTGCTACTTCCTGTTCTGGTAAACTTCCAAGTTTGATTCCTTCATCTCTAGGAGTATTGCAAGTTTTCATTGTCACATTTTGCTCAAGAATTGTAACTCCATATCGGCATACAGAATTGGCTTTATCCCAGGACTCTTTGAATACAAATTTTTTTAGGTCCCTCACCACTTTCTGTTTCTTAGCTTTGTGCTGGCCAGGTCAGACAGATTGTTAGATCTATGCTTGTGGCTTGAAAAAAGTTTGGATTTGGTTTAGTGGCAAATTTAGTTAGTCTTGATTGACTTTGGACTAATGTGCTTTCTGTTTGGAGCTCTGGCTCAAAAAATAAAGGTATGTGTCCTGTATGGGGAACTATAATCATTCACCAGCATCCATAAGACTTCATTAAACATTTACCTACTTGCTTATCAAAATGCAAAAAAAAAAGTAATAAAATATCAATCATTTTATAGTCATGGGGTTTTTTTTCTTTCTTTTTAGAGAGGCAATATGTTGTTCCTTAAAATATATATTATATTACTTTAATTTTCACATAAATATCTGCAGCCTACTCCTTGCTGGCATGCTTTACCTAATAGAAGAGATTTATTTATACTTCTCTAGTGAAGGATAGATTTTTTTTTTTATTACTCTGAGAGGAAGATATTTGATCTGTTGGTGGAACAGATTATATAAATGGCTTTGGAAGATTTCATAATTTTTCTGATGCCACTTTTTTTTGCATTTTTTTCTTTCCCTAATACTTGAACTCACTGAAGACTAAGAAGGTGCACAGAAAAAGATTTTTATTTACCATTGTATCATTCAAATTTAAATATGTTTTTATATATGAAACATTGAGTGATAGATATTTAAATTGACTTCTGAGTCAATCTTCTTAACCAAGTTCCTTGATTGTAGGGTTCATGTAGTTTGTAGGGCTTAAGTAAATAATTTGTCTAGTCAAACATAAGGTCAAGTAACAACATGTTTAAAACTACTGTTTTAACAGATTATTCCATTTATATGTTCTCTAGCATTTGGTCAATGACTAGAGCCTTATATAAAATATGAACTCTTATGAGCTCTACTTATGAGTTAGTTTACTCAGTTAAGTAACCAAAATATACAATATATAAAATATAAATTGAAGAGTGATGACCTGTTGATATTGATCATTTTTTTAGGCTTACTTTCCATGACAGCATTTAGTAATGTAGCACACAGAATTGAAGAGCAAAGGAATGCTTGGCTAACAGCATGTGTGGTTACTTGTGTAATGATTCCCATTTGTGCTAGTGTCTCTGCCTCTGACTGTAAATGGATCAAAGACTCAAAGTAGGAAGCTTTATGCAAAACAAAAAGAGATAGATGAGGACTGGAAGAACTGAGTGTCAGAATGGCTGGGCTTTACCCTGCAGAGCAAACTGTGCCGCCTTTGTTTCGCTTTCATACTCATCACACATTTGACCTCTTTTTCTCTTTTGAATATTTTATGTCACGGTTTTCAGAATAGCAAATGCTTAGTCCTTAACTTGAATGGGAATGTTTTGTCTTATAGTAGCATAAATAGGAAGCGTAACAGAAAACACAAGCTTTCCTTTCTGATTTTAAAATAGGGAGGCTAAATCTGATTTCTTATATCACTTACATTTCCACCTTCATGGGAGGTTTTAAAGGAATCTTAGCATTTTTCTTTTATCAAAACAAATTATCTTATGCTCTTCTAGATTTGATGTGTCCACATTCACTTCAAGATTGATGCTCTGAAGTGCTTTAAGTAGAACCATTAGTATACTCATTAAGGCTACGCTCAGGTCCTGGCGCTCTGGTTGTGCAGTGTCTAGTAGTAGCATAAAAAATGTAACAGAGTTCTTAGTGAAAAAACTTGCCTTCAAAAAGTAAAGACCCAATCAGAATTGTGATTTAAATATTTTTTCTGTATGTATTTACATATTTTGTGGATCAGAACACATAGAACTTTCTCTCAAGCACATTGTGCGCATTTCTGTGCTTGATGTTAAAGTAAAGCTAGAAGAGAAGGAAAGGGACCTCAAGAGAATTGCCATGGCACAAAAGTATATTTAACAGGTATCTCAAAAAGCTGATAATGATAGCTTAGGTACCTCTCCTATTGTAAAAACTGAGATCTCCAAACTAGAAGCTTCCTGTTTTGTTTTGGTTTTAAGTCGGTTTTCATCTATTTCATGTACGTGTTGCAAGAAGTTGAGAGGCATTATACTTCTGTCTTTCTTCTTATGAGAAAATCTTGTTTTTCATGTTTTACTTTTCATTTTTTAATTGAGTGAAAAAAAAAAATTTCAGCCCTAAAAATTCTGGATTGGAAAGAATTTCTTGTGTGCTGAAGTCTAGCCATGGGCTGTCATGAGAACCATCTTATGTAATCCACAACATTACTTTATCAAGTTCCATTTAAAAGTACAGCCTTTTATTGTACTTTTACCATCCCTGCTGGTTGTAAGCCTTTTAAGAGGTCTGTTGTCAGCTTAAAATAACTTATTGTCAAGCTATGCACATTTGTTTCTGTGCCAGTATTGTTCTTTAGTTAAATAGTTTATTTTCCCTGCAGCCTTTGTGTGTTCTTGACTGATGCACTTATAAAACAGTAATCGTATTAATCTTTTTGCTGGACTAAGCAAGAAGAGATTTTAGTATGTTGAGAAAGTAGGTTCCTGATTCTCCTGATTGTTGTTAGCCCTTCACAGCTGCTTTTTAAAAATATTTATATAACCATATTGAAAGGCGCTTTTAAAATTTACTTTATTGTACATATGCTAGAGCAATAATATTGTATGGGATAATGAACTATGAAAGTGAAAAGTGCATTTGGATTATAACCACTTTGCACAGATTTTCATTTGGGTGTTTGGGAAGAGAAGAACACCTGCTCATCTGTTCCCATTTTCATCCTCTCACTTTTTCCCTTGCTTTTGAAGCTGCTTAGACGACAGAGATTAAACTGAACCTCTGAATGGCATCATGGCACAGTTCTATAAGGATTTCACTACCCCAGTCCCCAAATAACAGTGGGATTTTTTTCCCTGTTTTCTGAAATATGATCACTGGTGAAGCAGTAGTCAACCCACAAAATGTTCACCTTCCCTCCTTCTAAGGCATACTGAAGGGTATGTTAATGGTATGTATTGTTGCCCAAAATCATACTGTCAAATCATTGTAGTAATCAGATAATTTTTTTCTAAAAAAGCTGAGGTTTACAGCAGTTAATAAGAACATATTTCTTGTTTGGGGGGTTTGCTTGTTTGTTTTCCTAGGGTATAATAATGGAAGGTTAAAATAGTTGTGAATGATTTCATTTACACTTTTATTTTCAAAAGAATGGAGTTTTCACAACAAGCCATGAAGCTGTATCTTTGATGCAAAAAAAAATCAGGTATAGTAAAGGAACCTAATGGAAAATTTTACAATTTTAGTACAATATAAATAAGGTGTCCTTATAGCTATGTATCACAAGCATGTGTCTTGTGAGATGTTTTTTAATTGTCTCTGCTGGTTTATAATTTATACAGTCAGAAGTTAATGCAAGAAAGTGCCATAGTAGCACATTTTAACAAGGAAAGGAGGAAGTTGGACTGCAAAGTATGCATAATTAAGATATTTTTTTTCCCCAACTGCCAGAAAATTTATATTCATGGTTAAATTGGTTTGTAATAAATTATGCACAGCCTTTATGAAGTTAGTGAAAACATGAACCATATTGTCAGGAGGACCAGCTGCTTTGCAAGAGTTTCCACAAAACACTATATTTTTGTTTCCTCTAATACAGTTAATACAAGTATTTATTTTCACTCTAAAGGTTTTCTTTTTCAATTTTATCATATTTTTTTTTTATTCTTATAGCTTTAACCATCCTACCAAGATATTATTTTCCTTTATCTGCTTTTCCTTTTCAAAAAAATCTTTTTATGTAACTACTTGATAAATAGAGAAATAGCATATTCTTGACTTTGTTCAACTTTGAACAGCATGTCCCATGCAAAAGTAACAGTTACTGTTGAGAGAGGTCGGTTGGTTTTATAGTTTTTTTTGTTGTGTTTGTGGTTATTATGTTGTTTTCTTTTGCCTTTTTGAGGGGAGAGCTCAGGATTGTTGGGGTTGTTTTTTGGTTTGGTTTGGGTTTTTCTTAGGTTCTTGTTCAAGTTTCGACTGGCAATATTATTGCCAGGACAGAAACCATCCCTCTTGAGTTCAGTTTTGGTTGCTGAAACTCAAGACAGAGAATTCTCTCCTGAAACAAAACAGCTCATACTGCTTTATGGAGATGACACTGATGTATATGGAATATATGCACAGAAGGTTATAAAGTTATCCTAATAATGACACCAGGCAGTATCCTCTGTTCTGAATTTCTGCTTATTTGTGTTATTGTTAACTATTACTGAATTGATGCTCCTAACGTAGGGATGATGCTCCTATCATTGTAACTTCATTATTATTGAAAAGACACATGAAATAGATTGAATAGATGAAATAAGGATTAAAGTCTCTTCAGAATTGCATATTTAATTATAAATCAACAACAAAAGGGAGTTAATGCACTTCCATTTAAAATACAAATAAATACTGATTACACAAGTAAACATAAAATTGAGAGACACACGAAACAATAAGTTTGGCTAAACATTGCTAGTGAAAATGGCAGAAGGGACTTGGGAAGAGGAAGAAAATACTTAACAATCAGTATTTTCAGGAGATTTTTGACCAATATTTCACACTAAGGAAAAGGTCTGTGATGTGGAAAGAACTGCCAATATCTTTCAATCTGAGGGTACTATAGAATGGTTACCTTGATTTTTCAGATCTTTTTGAGCAAGACTATGTAGCAGAACATTATGCAGCACATAACTGTGTTTGTTTTAATGCAGTGGATCTTTGTTACTTTCAGTGACAGTTAGTAGGTCAAAACAGCCACACTGCACTGCCTGCTCTCACAGAAATTTCAGTGGATCATAGGTCATTTCTCACATAATAAATTGAAACATGTTTTTCCCCTGAAAAGTATTGTGATTTGTGTGAGGTTTTTTGGTTTGCTTTGGCTTTTGGGGGATTTTGGCAGGGGGGAGGGTTGGGGGGGGGTGTTTTGTTTTGTTTTGTTTGGGGGTTTTTGTTTTTTGGGTTTTTTTTGGGTTGTGGGTGGGGTTTTTTGGGGGGGGCAATGTGTTTTGATTTATTTTTTTAAATACTTGCAGACAACTGCTTTTTCTTCAAAGAAGGTATTCTGTTAAACTTCATACCTGTTCTTGCTTTTGCTCCATTATTTGAAATGACTTTAAGAAAAAGTATGTAAGATTTATTAAACTCTGCAACTAGACAGCCAGTGAAGCAGTCAGTGAGAGTTTAGGAATTTAGGATTTGATTTGGGAAGGATAAAATATTCAAATGTTGCAATTTTGGTGGAAGAGGGAAAATATTTTAGTAGTATTATACAGAATCAATATCAAAATAGTTATGCTTTTTCCTGTGTGAAGTTAAGTAAATCAAGAAATAATGTGGTTTAAAGCACAAGTGGGAGTAAATACCATGGTGTTGTCAAGACGGTATTTAGCAGTTGGGGTTTTTTAATTTAGTTTTATTTATTTATATCTTTCACACTTCTTCTGCCTCCAAACAACCTTCATATTCTATTTGTAAAATGGGATCTTAAAGTATAAAAACGAAAGTCTTAGACTATTAAGGTCAGAAGTTTGATTCTATGTATCTTAATGTTTCAGATTCTATGTATCTTAATATTTTGGTGAGAAGAAAAAAAAATGTTTAGCTTCAAAGCAGTCCTTCTGGTGTCCGGGAATATCTGAAAAAGATTATATATTTCTACTGAAATAGGATTCACATTAGAAAAAATTAGGAATTTTCAGTTTCTGAAATGTGATACTGACTAGTAGGAAAATATGTAAAACAAATTATCTGTGAAAATTAGTGGGTTATGGTAAAGGAAACATAATCTCTTTGGAATGATGAACATGGTCATGTCCAAGTTCAGACAGTATTTGATGTTGGAAGCATGAGAAAAATTACGGAGGCATGAGGCAAGTTACACAATATGGCTTCATCTTGCAAATCAGCATACTGCATCAATTCTAAACTAGCAGGGTAGTGTGATGAATATGCAGATTAGACCAAATGGGAAAGTTATGAAGCAGGGAGCAGTTTAATTTTTCATCTTTTTTCTATTTTTCTCTAATAGCTATGCTTGAACAAATAAGAGTGATTTCTGTGAGTGACATTGGTTACATATTTTTAGTGTGCAGGCATTTTTAATTTTTTTAATTGTTTTTTAATTCTTGATGCAGAGATTTTTCTAGTGAACGGATTGAAAAAAAAACCACATGAAAAGAAAGTGAAGACACAGTCTCTTACAAGAGTAGTGCACAACCTGAAGTGAAAAGAAATTAAGAACTAAACCAGATTTAATACGTAAAGGAAAGACTAAGGCAAAGATGAGAACAATATCAATGTTAGTAAGACAGGTATCTACCTTTACAGTTGGACTTTGTTGTTTGTTTATGTATTGTTATCTGCTTATGTAAGGTCTTTTCCTTTACTTGTCATAAATAAGGAGGCAGCAGTGTTTGGAAGTAGATTAGTGTTACAGACAGCATAAGGATGAATGTGTTTTAATACTTAGTCCAGCCAGTCACTGGAGGTTTCTGCATGTAGACAACATTTCAGATACAGCAGGGAAAATATGGGTAATAGTTGTGTGCCAGACACAGTACCCAGTATCCTCTGTATGTCTCAACACATGTTAAAATATGCTTTTCATAAGAGGAGTAAAACTTTCTCTCCTTGTCAGGAGATTTGGTCAAATGTAGGTCCATAATTTCTCTTTTCCTTAGTTTTCTCAGAAAGTTTCTTAGAGAGCAAAGTTAATCTAGTTCATGGGAAATACAGACTCAAATCTAATTCTGTCATGAGCATCCTAGGAATAGAAAGTTGGAACATTACATAATTTTGAAAAGTACTTAAACATTTAAAATGAACTGAAAATCTGACTCAGACCAGATTAAGAAAAACATGCCTTCGGAGCTAAGTAATTTAGTATTTACAGTGACAAACCCTGCATATTTCTGTCTCAGTTCCCCAAATTTTACCTGTGAAATGAATATAACAACATTTTCAAGGTATTAGGAGGAAAAAGTAAATAAAAAAGATGATGCAATGACATACAGAAGGATTTATTTTTTCCCCTTAGAAGGTTCTGCACTGGCCCCGGGAATTATCTGAATTAATGCAAAGCATGCTCCTTATGGAGACTGAAGCATCTGTAACAAGCCTTCCAGATATAAGTCTTAAAGCTTGTATGCCATTTGCTTAAATGCTTAAAATGGGTTAGTGCAATACAAGAATTACTGTCATGCAGGAGGTGTAGATTGGTGCTCCTATAGACACAGCTGGGTGTTCTCAACAAAATGTGGCTTTAAGTTGTTGTCATTCAATAGTTTGGACTTCTAGAAACAAAAGTAAATTAAGCTGAACATAAAAATGAATGTTCCCCAGCTGAATCTAGTCTACCTTTATTTATGTTTGAACTAAAAGTAACTTCACTAAAGAGTTCACACACCAGTATGAAGCTCATGTCTCTAAGCTCAGGATAATCAGCTAGATATGTACATCTGAGTGGAAAACTCAGTATGCTTACAAATGAAAAGCAGACTGCGGAAGGAAATGGCATGTAGAGAAGAGTCTCTTTCTTCAAAATCACTTCTTTCTTCCTGCTAATTATAATCATTAGTTGGTTATAGCTGGTGAAAAGCGCCAAGTCTTTGAAAAGTTAAGGTGACCTGAAGTGTGTTTTGGTTTGGGTGCTTTTTTGGGGAGGGCCATGGGGTTCTTTTTGGTAGCTGTGTTTTTTCACACACTGAAGATTGCCTTGTTTTCCTGTCACAACAAAGAGGCTAGTCTCCCAGTAGACCTTCTCCTGAGTAGATTGAAGACAGGAATCTTCAAGTGAATCATTATGATATACCCAGTAGATTAATTAGTTATATTGTAGTCTGTCACTTAAAACTCAGTCTGACCTTATTTACCTGGGACAACCTGGTTTGGGGTATTTAAAGATATATCTTTCAAAGATGCTGAGAGCCAAGTAACCAAAAATATTCATTGGAGGAAAATGATATCTAGGATTAAAAGTATTTAGATGCGATTTTTAATGATTAATAATTACTAGTAGATTTTCATTGTATTATTTCCAGAATGTCTAAAATTAGATTACTGATTACTGTTTGTTATGGTAGTAATCCTTATAATATAGCATAGTATTTGGCAAGCACTAAGACATACCACAAGAAGAAAATGTTTGCATTTTTGTTTTGTTGTGTTTTTTTTAAGAAAAAACCTGAAAAACTGAACTAGTGGCATGTTGTAAGTTGTATTCTACTTTATTAGTTGCACTAATAAATCAAGATCTCCAAAAGATGGTGAATTAGGTGCACTGTTTAAAAAGAATGAGCAAGGGAATAATGCATCATCAAAACAACAATTTACTGTGTAATCCTTGAGCATAAAATACAATTAAAATAAAGCTTGATTTAGTGTCTTTAAAAATTTAAAGATAGTTTTTAAAATTTAAGATAGTGCAAATGAGAACTTTCAATAAATAATGAGAATCAGCAGGATGGTATCCGATTACCCAAAACATTACAAGCATCTCGTAGCAATGGGATATTTTTTTTTGCTATGCTAGTTGAGCATCTTTAACGTGATACAGTAGCAATAGTAAAAAATGTAAATACTGTGAATGTGACATAATATTTAAATTCAACTTCATGATAATTCTCTGAATTGGGAAACGGTTTTTATTCAACTGATAATATTAAGTTTTAATTTTACAATTTCAAGAAAATAGTATATGAGAACTTAAGTCATCTGCAATTGCAATGGATTATGCAATTACAGAATGCTTAGACTTAAAATTACTAAAATAAAGAAATCAAGGTCTTTTTTTACAAAAAAGAAAAATAATACAAAATATCAGTCAATGAAAGGTAAGAAAACAGTTTTGTTGTGTATAAAATTGAAATGTGTGTTTTGAATCAACACTGATAAATCAGAATAAATGTGTAATTTGCATTAATTTTCCTAAGTCTCAGACAAAACTTCCAATGACAGAATATTGAAAAAGATTTAAATGCTAGAATAAGCTATTAATCAAAATTACATGCAGAATAAGGCTATTAGTATATACGAGAGAGACTAAATATTGACATCAATTTTTATTTAAAGTTATGTCAAAGACATTGATCCAGAAATCTTTTTTTTTGTTAAACTTTCAATTGAATAAAATATGGTATTGCAAACTACCTTGTCTTTATCGTTCACATGCAGAGTGAACTAAATTATCAGTACTAATATAAATTCTAAATTTACCACTGCTCCAACAAAAAAAAAAAAAATCTTCAAAGAAAGATCTGTATCTGATAAGTCATAAAGCAGATAACAATTTGAGTTTGCAATGTTCACAGTTTATCTGAACGTCACTTAGACTTTCCTTTCATTCACTAAGTATACATATAACTCAAAATATTACATATAACTCAATTATGCATATTACTCAAAATTATTTATTAACTTGATAATTTCTAAGTTAAAAATAAAAATAATGTATTTAGGGATCCTGGGCTACTGGCATACAAAAGGTCTAGAATAACCCACAGAAGGAATTAGCTTTTTTGATATAAGCTAAAAATTTGTTTAACTCAAACTTTTATGATTAAATTTGATATGTGCTTGGCAAGCAGGATGACTGCACTCCACCAAACCGGAGACTCAGTCAGATGCAATATGTTTGTCTTGCAAAGTTTCACCTCAGTTTTGTATAACATTTGTAAATGCTCTATCACAGAATGCAAGCACCTTTGGGATATGCTGTAAATTATCAATGTCTGTATACAGACTTATAGTGTGCCTTTACAAAGCGGACAGGATGTGATCGTGACAAAACTACTTGCTTTTTTCATTGTGAACAAAATCCTAGAGCACTGTCTCATTTTTCTTATTTTGTATTTATGTATTTTATATTTTATTTTATTTTATTTCACTGCTGTAGTAGCAGAAAGGCACTTTCCTTCCTATATTTCTTTCTTAGGTGCTTCAGTATATGATAATGAAGGATCTTTAGGTAATTAAATGACTTCACATAAACTCCACAAGTTCATTATTTGGAGACTGTGCCTGAACAGGTTGACTGCTGAATAATGTGATGCTGGAAAATAACATTTTCCATGTAAACTGTGAGTTGTCAGCATTGCACTGTGTGCTATGAAAACTTCTTGCTGAGAACTTAATTGCAAAGCTATGAAACAGAATGACAATGGCAACCTTATCTGAAATTCTTGAAGGACCTTCTTATAACACCATTATTACTAAAGATAGATGTATCATTAGGAGCAGAAAAGTCAATATTATTATAGTAAAGAGTAAGGTTTTTATTACTGATGGTAAATTACAATGTTGTGGTGCATGTTTCTTCTAGTGGTGTTATTTTATTTTTTTCTTTGTCAGTAAAATCAAGTAAGGAATTATGTTTTCTAAGCAAATGGTTGTAGTCTGTGGTGGGTTGATTCCAGACAGCAGATAAGCCCACCCAAACGGCTATTCACTCACTCCCCTGAGAATCAGGATGGAGAACACAAAGAACAAACACAAGATAATTCATGGGTCAAGGTAAGGACAGTTTAATAAGAAAAGGGAAGAGGACAAAAGCAATTGATCCAAAGGCAATCTCTCATGAAACTCCACAAGCAGACCAATGCCCAGCCAGTCTCTGCATGCTGGGCACTTGGGAATACAACCCCTGCTCCAGTTGTTTTGTTGTGGTTTTGGTTTTGTTTTTTTCACGTCTTTTGGGGGGGGTTGTTTGTTTGTTTGTTTTTTTAATTACTGAGCATAATGTTATACGGTGTGGAATATCCCTTTAGCCAATTCAGGTCAGCTATCCTGTCTGTGTACCCTCCCAACTTCTCACCCAACCCCAGCCTAATTGCTGGGGAAGGAAGAGGACTGAGAAAAAGAGAAAGGGTTGGTGTTGTGCAAGCACTGTTCAGCAGTAGCCAGCACTAGTGTGTTATCAACACTGTTTTAGCAGCAAATCCAAACCACTGTACCATATGGGCTGCCATGAAGAAAGTTAACACGAACAAAGTTAATATGATCCCAGTCAAATCTAGCTCATAGTCAAAGAACCTAAAAATCACCCTTGTTTTGGATAATAATATTTTTCCAAACAACAAGGAATAACTTTTGCTAATTACAAACAAAGATCTGATGCAGTCGATGGGGTGACCCAATTGATTTGGCTTCAAAAGCTTGAGAAGCAGAGAAGGAAGAAGGTAACAACACTCTTGGGTAAATGTGGAAGGGTGGTACTTCTTGATAAGCAACATGAGTGCTGGTTTAGGATTAGTTTTCCCTAAATACACTTTTAAAAATTAGTCCTAATCTATGTTCAGGAAGCTGACACTGATTACCTGTCATTTCCCATTGAGGAGGGTTACCTTTTCAGCACCTCCTGAAGTAGTGGTGGCTCTTGCGTAGGGACTGAAGAATGCCTTAATTGAGTGAAAGTGTTACAAGATGTAAGTAGAAACTTCATTACACTTCTTCAAGCCCAAAGAGACTGACTGAAGAGACTGAAAATACTAATTTATGATGTCAGTCTAATCTTTACTGGATAATTGTGTAATTATCCTGTCCTGAATCCAACATATCTTTATCTCTAAAAATGTTCTATTTGGTTATTGGTATTTTTAAACTACTTCAGGTCAAACAGATGTTCTTGAGTAATTTTCAGTAGTGGTTTAAGCTCAATTTGGCCTAAAGTAGCTTCTATAAAATTGAGCCCAAGTTGGTTTCTGATGGATTTACCATATGAATTGCAAGGCAGTTGCCTTTCTCTGATCTTGATTATCTAATTTAGGAAAGAAGGGTACGCTTTTGGTGATACCAATAAGGAATGAATTTACTGGTGACTGTTCTGGAAAGCATTTGAGCTTGCAGTCAATTTGCTGAGCTGATCTCTCTTTTTCTATCTTTATTTTTAAAAAAGATAGGTGCTTGGTACAAGTAACTTATTTGAGACCATTTTAAAAAAAGCCTTATTTCTCCGAGATATATTTTCTCATATAAATGTAGCTTTTTTTTTTTTCCATGGTTATATTTTCATTTAGACATTTATTTTTTTAGTGCTCAGAAATGTCATTTGTCTTTTGTTTGGGCTGGTTTAGTTTAATTATTTAAAAGCTGAATTTTAATCCAAGTGTTAGAAACCTCCAGAGGTTGGGTTTTCAGCTATTAGCATGTTTTTTGTTAATGGGGTAGTGGTGGAAAATCTGATTTCAGTTTCATTTAAATATTCTATTCTTGTTCACAACCTGTTTTTCCTTTTGAGATAGCCGTAATTTAAATAATTGAATCAATGAAAAAAATCCAGAAGTGTAAAACTTAATGGTCTATTCCAAAAAGGTCAGATACCAATTACTGTAATTTTGCATAAAATGAAAGAAGAAAGCCTGCCCCTTTCACTTCCAGGCAAAACTGTTCGGATAATCAGGATTCTCATGGTGCTTTTTCAATCAATAAATGTTTCAGTGAATGATTGCAGCACCAAAACTGAAAAGCTTTGTTCTTTCTCTGGCAATTATACTAATAGAACACTCCTGGATCTGATTGAGAGAGGAGGGGTGGAAGAAGGGATGGTCAGTACAAGAGAGGGAGAAAGAGAAGGAATGGTTTATTTACCTTAGCCCTTAGAAAGATTGAGGGGTTTTTTATTGTAAACAATGCTAGTGGTTTCATTTGTTTCTAACACTGCATTAAAGCTGCTTTGTGCATTTTTTTTTTAGTTCTTTTCTCTTATTTGCATTTGTGGTTTCACTTTTCAAAAATACTTTTATACGGTTTGACAGGCAGTGACTACCTAGTTCTGGTATCTGGAGTATAAACAGCAGATAATGTTTCATACCTTTTATTTTATCCCTTCACTCCATTCAAGTCCAACTACACATCACAGGACAGTGCCATTTGGAAATAGCAGAGCAAGCCCTGAGCCAAGTAATTTCGGTATCAGAAGCCTAGTTGTGCTAGCGTGGCATTCTGCCTGGATTTGTTAGACTGCTGAATAGTTAGGTATGCTATTCTGGTAGAGTACTGTTCCAATACAACTACAGTACTTTCAGCATGCAAACTGTTTTCAGCATCTCCATGCAGTGCAGGATTATGGTATTGAACATGTTCTGTGTTGATCCTTTAGGTGAAGATAGCCTGTCAACTCATTAACACCATAAAGCCTGACCTCTGGCAGTGTTCTTACCTTGTTCAGAAATCCTAACAGGTAAGAAGTTGAATTTGGTCATTTTTCAGTTTGGTTCATTCAGATCACCCAGAATTTATCTACAATTACCTGGGAGAACAGAATGATAGAAAGAGATATTTGTTCATTTGTAAGGTGCATGATTAATCTTTTTCTGAAAGATTGGATAGGCAGCATAACAAGTAACACCTACAGTATTTTATTTTACATTCAGACTAAGGAGATTCTGCATCTCATTGTTTATATCCCTAATTTTTGCATATTTGAAATGAGGGGTAGCATATGGTGTCCTGTTCATAATTAACTGTAGTGTAGCTTCTAGTGACCCTGTGAAATCTGAAAGAAAAAGTATCAAACTATATTCCAGAATCCTTTGCTTTTGTGGTTTGTAAGGAACACAAAAGCCTGTGAATTCATTTCTATTTCTAAATAGAAAACAGCACTTTCAGTGAAAGTGAATAGTTCTTTCATCCTCTAACAATGTTGGGTGTTCAGGATTCTGAGCTCTTTGCTTTTTGTGATTCAGCAAGACCTGCCAAATCATGATGGATGTCTGAAGCACTGTCCCCTCTTTCCTCCATATGTCTTGTTGATTGCATTAAGGTTCAGTTAGCACAGGCAAGGACTAGATATATAATGCACTAGCATACAGCTGAACATACAGCTACGATGATGAATAGTGGTTTTTAACTTCCCTTAATAAGACGAATGAGTGAAATCTTCCTGGCTTGTACCTATTAATTGACACTTATTGATCCAGTACAAAAGACTGCATTGCATGTGGTCTTTTCAACAGCAGTCTGATTTGTCTTATCATTCAGAAAAGTGAAACAGTGACTACAGTGCAAAATAGTCATTGGCCAGGA
This sequence comes from Tringa tobata, assembly GCA_033628505.1. Classification (NCBI taxonomy): domain Eukaryota; kingdom Metazoa; phylum Chordata; class Aves; order Charadriiformes; family Scolopacidae; genus Tringa; species Tringa tobata. The sequence continues at coordinate 335,679 of JAHREE010000339.1, read as the reverse complement.
CTGGATTATAAGTGATCTGCACAGGCAATGCAAATATTGACATATGGATGAAATGGTATCCAGGTGCTACAGGAACTGTACTCTTCATTTTAATTAAAAAAAGGTGAACAGTAACAATGCTATTTTGCTTCAATTGTCATTATTATTTTTGTTAATCAAAATAGTTGAGGCTAATGAAAGCATTGTTGACGGTTGGTGAGGCAGTCACTCCACACTATTTTTTTAACATCTCAACTGTACAAGAGGAATCAAATTGTTAATTTACTTTTTTTGTTGTTATTGTTTTGGTTTTGCTTAATTCTGCTGTGGTAAAACTCAGGAGCTTTATTCATAGCCAAGAGTAAACAACTGCAATTCAGTACATTGGACTGAATGTGCAGAGTCGATGACTGCTTATTTGCAACCTGTGGACTTGTCAACTGAACAACCCTTAAATTATTTTTCATAACTGTTTCTTGTGAGCAGCTACAAATCCTTGACCTCATCCTTGGAAGTAGGGAGATCAACACCTCTTGTCTGGTGAGGTCTTGTCTTATCTGCTTCTCTGTGAGAAAAAGGAAAAACAAAATAAACAAAAAAGTTGTGTGAGTATCTCTTTGACTGAGGGAGAAAACAACAAAAGATTCCTTTCCTTGCCAATTCCTGTAAGTCCAAAAAGTGACATCATGTTTTAAAAGCTCTCATATTTTGAAAGCAGAAGCTGCTTGTGTCTTAGCCCACTGGTAGATCAGGTAAAATGACTGAGATTGAGTAGAAGTTCTGGAGTCAATGAATCTACTTTTGGGTAAATGGGGTATTAACATTTACTACTTGGCTGCTGCATTTTCAACCTTCTTTCAAGCCTTCTTCTTTTTCCCTGACTCAATGAAGCTTGTGCTCTTTTCTGCACAATTGCTTGGTTTCCACATGGGCAATGGAGCATGACTCTGGCTCAAATTAGGCTTGATATTTAGGAAGCTGTTGTGAAAGTCATGAAACATCTTAGGTGAAAAAAGATTTTAAACAGTCCTGCTCACTCCTGGGATAAATGTTCTGACAAGTAGGTCCAGTCCTGTGTGTTTTCATGAGTTACATTTGGAAGAGAGAAAATGGACAAGTTTGCTGAGAAAAATATAAAGCTCAAAACATCTTACAAAAGGCAAGTTATCTTTCCTCTGTGCAAATAATAGAGATCACTAAAAAATCAAACAAACAAACCCAAAAATAAAAAGACTTTTTTTCTATACAAACTTTTCTATATAACTCCTTAAATGAGGTGGCAAATGTTTTTTATGACTGATTAAAAAAAATTATTATACCTATATGGTCTGACTTACCTCATCACTATTTCATAACATTTTTATCAGTGGTTAAAATATCAGACTGAAATTGAAATGCATGCAAATTCTTAGGTATGAAAACCGAAAATAAAAATACCTTCTGGTTTGTTTTTTTTTTTTGATCTTTGCTCCTGAAATGAAGTATATTTATACTTAATATACTGTGTAAAATATTTTCCTTCATTAGCTTACTAAACCTATGAAATGAAACACTTGCTACTAGCTTTTCAAAACCATAATTGGCTAAACCCACAGCTGGAAAATAGTCTGAGTAAGGACTACAGGATAATGAACTCGGGGTTGTTTTATATCACTGTCAAGTCCAGAAAACAATTTTCTTCTTATTTTTATTTTCTCCAGTGTGTTAGGGGCCTAGCCCTAGTCCCACTGGAGTGTGAGATACTTTCCCCTTAGAAAGGTGTTACAGTTCCTGTTTGCACCCTCCTGAAACACTCTGAAAGACAGAAGCTTATATGAAAGATTGCATCAATTCTACATATATTTCTACCCACACAATATAATAATTCATAAAGTTCTTATCAAGCTTTTTTCTAATGGGAACTACGCAAAAACACTAAGAACTATGCAACTTCTGAAACTTGTACTTTCAGTAGTAGGTGAATATTTGTGTTAAGCAAGAGTTATTAATTCAGTCAAATACAAATACTAAGTCATTACCATATTGCAAATCTGGATTTATAATAGTAATCCTGCTGAAGTAAATTAGGCTTAATTATGATTTCAGATCAATATTGCTTCAACAATAGTGATTCTTTAAAAGATTTGTTTACTAACGTGCTACTTGTTTTTTTACTTGAATTGTAGATGATACAGGTTCCATCAAAATCACTTAAATAGTTACTTTCAGACCGCTTGTTAGGATGAAGAATTCTGACATTGTTTTTGCAGTGACAATAGAGATTTGCTCTGAAATGGTGCTCAATCCATTTGAAGACAGTTTTTAAAATTTTTTTACACTGTAATTGAAAAATCTTGTATTTTTCTAATACATTTAATCGAGGTTAATGTTAATTCTATATGAGAAGCCACCCTTCAACTGGAGCTTGAGAGGGTTCCTAACATTTTAGATCCTGTTTTTTAAAGATTAAAACCCAAACAATTTGACAGCAAAATTACAGCAACAAAAACAAACCATTATTTAAACTCCTTGAAGAGTCTTGCGAATTTTATAGTGGAAACATATTTTCTGTGAAGATAAGAATTCTAAAGCCACAATGAATGTATAAATGCTTGTGAAAGTGTTAAATATTAATACCAGATTCTTTCACTCTCCTACAAAATCTTAGCAAAACAGTGTTTAAATAACTAAAGAAGACAGGCTTTTATGGATTTAAGTGTTTTGGGTTTGTTTTGGGTTTGTTTGGACTGCAACTGGTAGTTTTTAAGATCTCTTATTTGTGAATGCATAGTTTATTTCCCCCAAAAGACATCTGCACATCAAAGTACTTAAACAGTATTTAGTATCAGCTGGCGGGTGGAGGTGGTAAGTGGGTATGGTAGGAGGTGTCATGGAAAAGAGATGTGTTGAATTGATTTGTTCTGAAATTTTTCAAAAGCCTTTTCTAATTTATGTGTTGGGTTCTGTTTATGAAATGGAGAATGTCAACTTGGTGTTCTCCCTTATATGATTCTGCTTAGTAAAGAATGGGATGGGAAGTGTAAGTCCATGGTGTGTATCGGATGTTGTGTTCATTCTTTCTCTGAGATTCAGAGCAAGGATTTGAATTGCAATGTGCGGATCTCATCCACTGAATTTGGGATCGGTGAAGTCTCTCTAAGCTTTTCCAAATTGTAGATATGTGATATGCTTTTCATTAGATTGCCTTGAAACTCACATACAAATCTGTATTTTATGGTCTCATCAAACATAACTGGTAGATGCCGACAGGCCAAATGAGTTCTTCTTTTGTGCCGAAAAATACTTTGTGGAATAATTTAAATTCCTACAAAAATGGATGTCAGCAGAGCTGGCTTAAGAGAAACCACTTTGAATGAATAAATATTATCCTGATACTTTTCACATGTTCTGAATTCAGAGAGATGGTGTCATGAAGGGTGGAATGCAGAGTAATTCCCTCTTTCTATTGATATGAATGAAGTAAAATTGTATTAATTACTTGATAATGTATTGTTACAGGATGCTGAAGCAACAAAGGGTGCTTCATGAGTGATTTTTCTTATGGGAAAGAATATTTATGCTCAGTCAAAATGTTACCCTTACAATTGCTGCGGTGCAACTCAATTGCCTTTCTGGATCTCCAAAAAACGGACAAAGAAGATAGAATAAAGGACTCTGCATTAGTTTGCTTAACTGCCAGCTAATTCCTTCCATGGCATCTGTTGAAACTGTCCCAAAATGAGTGTGAAGAACAGATATTCCTATATTCTGTGCTGTATGTTTCACTTGTGACCTCAGTAAATAGTCAAATTGGAACAGATTTTGTGCAGACCAGTACATGTGTGCAGAAGCCATGACAGGTTCAAGATGTTTCAGAGTAACTCAGCCAAACTGGATGGATAGCAGCCAGTTACCAGGCTATTGCAGCTTGAATACGCCTGGTGTACTTGCATGTGAGCAAACAAGGATGTGAATGAATCAAAGCCATGGGAAGTCCCAGCCTTTTCTCTGCATTGAGGCAGCAGCAGTTTGATGGAGTTCATGTGAAGGAATGCTCCAGAGGAATATCTTTCCGTTATGGTGGTGTTGGCAGGCAGTGAGGAAAGCTCTTTGAAGCGGTAGCCACATCACTCATAATCTGTGGATGATGTGGGGCTCAAGCTGTTGTCAGGTTTGTAACTTTTCTACTACTAAATTGAGTCAGGAGATGCCTTGGAACAGGTCTATCAGTGCAGGCAGAAATAAAAATAACTTTAAAACTATTTAAAGACATGATGAAAACCTTATGAGGCAAATATATCAAACTCCAGCCAGAATGGGGGTTATGTCATGACTGTAATGTTGTTTTATCTTATTTTATTTTATGATTTTGTTTTACAAAATTCATTTAGCTCTCTTTGCTGCAGTGGTTTAATGTGGTTGTGAAAACCAGAACAGAAAATTTTTGCACAATTACATTTCAGCATGTGTTCCAGTGACTTCTGGACATATGCATCCATTTATTTTTACTTATATGTACTGCTTCTTGTTGGCCTGAAGAAGTATTTTCAGTGTTTTTGAATCACTGAGAGATATTATATATGTTGTCTTTGATGTTTCAAAAAAAATCAACAGGAGTAACTATGTCAGTTTTCTTAGGAGCCTTAACAGGAAATCAAGCAGTCCTTTGTAGTCAAAAGAACTTCTCCAAATCCAAAGGGAAGGTGAAATACCTTATAAAATACCTCTTGGAGAAAATGTACGTGGTTTTGAGGGTTCTCTTCTTTCTTCTTGAGACATTTCTTGCTTAGGGTTAAGATTATAAGTAGCTCTTAATGATAAAAAGATGTAAATGAACACAGTAAGTTCTTGAATATCAGACAGTAATTTGATGTTTTATTTTACTACTTCTTTCATTGAGTCATTTTTTTTTTTTCCCTTGGGATCATAAAACACAATTAATGGCTACATTGCCTCCTTGTAGCTCATAAGGAGAAAACAGTGCATGCACTAACAAGTCCCTAGTCATCTCTGAGAGATGGTTTGAATTTTGGGAGTAGATAGAAACTATGCAACATGGAATTACTGTCAACACCTTCACCTGTAAACTGCACAAGCAATTGAGAGAGAGGAGTTTAAAAAAGATTCCAATATCTCCACTGTAAGCAAGAAAGCAGATCTATCTAGATTTCAAAAAAGAAAAGTTTTAATGTGCCAAGTAACAGTCTGAAGGAACATCCTGGCTGGGTGCAGTAGTTGAGGCAGTCTGAGGTTTTAGTGATTAGATTGCACTGTAATTTTGGATATCTGGACCAAAACTCACATTTCAAGTCAAATTTCCAAATTTCCGTCAATAATGGTAAGAAAGAAGCATTGCATAATTTGAGTACTTTATAATTGACCAGGAAATACAGTATTTAGAAAGAATACTCTTCCTAACAGTTTCAAGAAGCTGTTTTCGCAGTCTTTTAGTAGTGCTACTTTAACATTTAGCAAATGACAATGTGAGCAGATTACTCTTTATCGGTGTTAACCTGATGAATGCTGCCCAAAAATAATTAATCCATAGACACCCTAAATGTCTGTGGGAGAAAAGTTAATTACTCAATTTGAATTGATGTTTTTTACACCAAAAGATTTGAATCATACTGTCGTGATCAGTGGAGCAGTTGATACTCTCTAAGATACCATCATCTTATACCTCTGTAAATTGTCTCTGAGCTTTTTCTAAGGAGAAAAATAAATGAGAAAGTATTTCATAATTGTTTCTCTTTCTCTTAGTGGCAGAGATAGTTTATGTCAGCATAGAATGTATATAAAACTATGGTCTAGGTAACTGTGCTTACAGTAATGTAGGTAATACTTTGCATTAACAGTGGAGAATATAAAATCGAATTTACCCCAGAGATCCTTGGTATAATTACTTATAAGCAATGACATTGGTAGAGGACAATATGAACATCTGAGACATATTTATAATTACTAGTATTCCTTTGACTGTCCTTTGAACGCAAATGTTTTCCAATGCATTTTTGAGTTCTACGCCTTCACCATTTAACTTCATGTGCTGATTCAACTTATGGTGTCCTAATTGTCGTTCATCACTCTCCCCTGTATAATTTTCTTCATTACATTTCATAATTGTAACATGAATTAAAAAAAAAAAAAAATAAAAAAAAAACCACCCAAAAAGTCTTAAAACCAGGACTTTGAAGCCTTTGGAGTGAGAATTGTTAAAGACTTCTGAGACCACATAAAGTGCTTATGCAGATTAAATGAGTTCTCAGAGGGATTCTCACAAGTTAAAAGACATGTAGAGATAAAATTTTAAAGGCTTTACAATCAGTTTCAAATTAAATTTGAATTGCTTTCAAACTTTTAAACCCCCTCCTTTGTTTCACTCTCTAGAAGTATAGTTATCTCATATGCTATCTAAATTGCATGTTTTTTCTTCAAGGTACAGTACATTGGGAATTAGACTTTTTCAGGTGAAATGACCTTTGGATTTGCATTGCCTAAGATAAATGACACTTGCCACTTGCTTTCATTGACTCATTCTAACCACAGTAGGGTTGGCTGTTCAAACTATTAGTGCTGCAGATCTCTATAGCGCTTTCCTCAGTAATCTAATAGCATGGCAGGAGGCCTACACTGCAGTAAAATATTGAAATAAAGTATTGTTGTTTCTGTAGCAAAAGGAAGGTGCAACATTTTAAGCCATTGACTGACCAAAGTAATTAGAAATATTGGACAGAAGTCAGTTTTTGAGAGCATTGCACATTTACTTGATTTTATACAAATATTTATTTTAAACTGAAAAGAAAAATAATCACAACTTTTGCATAACTTATTTATTCTGAAGTGATTTTTTTAATTAATATTATTTACAGTACACAGTATTTTACAATTGTTAAAATATAGTACCTGAGTGACTAAGAGGATGTACAAAAAAAAGTTTCCTCATAGAAGATCAGTTTTGTTACTATTTGCATATATGAAGGTTGAAGTCTTAAAATATTTTGGTTTATTTATATTTCAAAATTGATAATCACATAATTTTCTTCATATCTTATCTTCTGCAAGGCTCTTTTCCCATTATGTGTTTCTTAGAAGAGTGGTTTCTGGTCTGATACTAACAATCTTTCTCAAGACACATTCAAGAAAAATCACTCTACCTAGTATTTAAAAGAAAGTTAGGAACTTTCACGATGCTTTCCTGTAACTAGCCAGATATTTCTGTGTTAGAGCAATTGCCGGTTTAACAGCTAAAAGAATTCAAGGAAATGTTGAATGGTAAGAAACTTATTTTATATTTTGCAGCTGGGGATGTGGTAGGAAGATTGGAACTTGTAATGATGTCAGACACAGGATATTTTCCTCTAATGTTATCTCAATAGAACCTTCATATATGAATGTCATCGGTAGCTTTACCCCCTTATCCACATATTATATTCACTGGGGGATGGGAACTGACATGCCTGAAATATCTTTTCTTTTATTCTCCCAGTGACAGAGTTTATGTAGCTGACAAGAATCAGGTTTCTCTCAATCTGTAGGAAAAATATATAGTTGTGATGAAGACTCTGCTCAGATGTACTCTCTGCAGGTGAAAGATTGGACTAAAAGAGTAAAAACTTAGAAACACAATCTGGATTATGTGATGCTTTAGGGGTTCCAAAGATTAATTTTTGAAATTGGGTGAGGTTGTTTTTGGAAAATTATTCCTGCTGTTATACACAGAATTAAAAAACAAGGGTCTTTATCTTGAAAGAAATACATGTACAGATATACAAATATCATATTCATAATGTCAAATCAGAAGACTATTTGAACTTGAATTAATTTCCATTCTTATCTAGATAAGTGTGCAAAAAATCCCACCCACATGGGATTTGACTATATTCTGGGGTTTTGGAAATTCAGCAATATTATCTTTTATCTTATCTTTAGTTTAAAAAAGAAAAAAAAAATGGCACCAGTTATTTAAAGATATCTCCCCTTCTTCCAAAAAAAAAAAAAATGGTTAAGAGATGTTAAACTGATGTTTGCTTTAGGTTATCAGCTATCCGCAGCACTGAAGTACACGGTTCTGCATTACGTTATATCGTTTTGTCTCCTCTAAGAAATAAAAACAGCAATGAAAATAGTATCTTACATATCTACAGTCACAAAGAAAAGAAAGGGAAAAGTCAATCAATTAGAAATCCCCTCCCCTCCTCCCCCCCCCAACAACAATAACAACAAACTAGTATCCAAAAATTGAATATAGAAGTTGCACACCTATCTGAGAGACCAATATGGTCATGTATTACAGCTTCTCCATATAGACACGTAATGCAAAGACTGCAAGTTTGGATCCACTGAACTAAAAATTATGGCAGAAATCAGAAGAACCTTGTGGTGATGGTATGCAATGGAGACTTCACTACAAGATGTTGTCTTTTGCATCTGCCCTAATGTACTGTCAACAAAATAAATAGGGCTGTGGGATGGCTGTTATCATCTTGATACCAGTCACTTTACTTATTCTATCATACCCAGCATGTAGACATCCTTGCAGCTACAGAGGACAAGATGTGTTGTGCAGAGCTTCCACTTGTGTTTCACAAGTTCATTCTGAAAAGAAATTATAAAGAAAACCTAGCAGGGAAAATATATTCCTTATTCTGAATGTCAAATGTAAACATCTGATGAAAAGTTTTGCTTCACTAGGATGTTGTTCATGATGATTCTGCTTACCCTTTTGGGGGATAGTGCTGAGGTCACCTTAATGAAACAGCTCTCAGGCTGGAGACGACTTAGGCTTGCCTATGGGTGCAATCATGCACTATCTATTGTCATTATTAATCTTTTTTTGTGTGGTGCTCATTACCTTTTTTCTTTTGTGGATGAAGGATGTAGCAAAAGATTTAGGCAGCTGAAAGAGATGTGCAGAATAATAGATACTAATGTGAAAAATGAGCTTACTGCACTGAGAACCTAACCAAGAAAGATGAAAAAGGAACTACAGACCTTTGATTCTAAATTTGTATCTTTCAGAAATAAGGAAAGAAGTCATTTCTTAACCTAAGGTCTTGTTTTTGTCCAATTCTTTTGATTATTTGTTAAAGTTTTCATTATACTCATTCCTTATACTCTCATTATTCAACTCTATGCTATTTTCACATCACTCAGTCTTGGTGAGTTGTCTTACACCCTTTTTAACCCCCTTAAACTCTTTCAGATTAATATAGATTTCACATATCTGAGTGACTTTTCTATTCAAGACCTTGTCTATTTTTTTTTCATGGAATCACAGTAAGTTGCTTTGAAGAAAAGGGTAGGCACTGAAATGATGATTCCCTTGGCTTCAACTCCATACGCCATCTGCATTAACCAACTCTGAGATGTGTTTAGTTCTGCTAAATAGAATATGGAGTATGTCTCCTGCCTCAGAAGACACCCTGAAAGCATGTATAATTTGTATTCTGCCATGCTTCACTTTAGAGCATATATTATGCGTTTGTTGATCTATGATGTTATTTCCTCTTCAAGAAGAAAAAAAGAAAAAAGTTTCCTGTAGTGTATTCCTTAGCTGTGAATTGGAATTCTATACACATAGAATTGAAGGATTCTATGTGTAGGTATGTGTCAATGCATTTTATGTAGCTGCACTCATTTTCTTGGAAATAATGTAAAAGTTTCCATATGAGAAGGGTATAATTTATTACCCTTTCTATAATGGCTGAGAAGTTACCACGTTTGTTTACTGTATTCTCAATGCTTTAAGGTGGGTTGTAAGAAATTTAGAATTGATAAAAGCCTTGGAGATCTATGCTTTAGTTAAAGTTATCACTAGAGGGAAAATGATACCGTACACCAAACAAACAGAGAAACAACTGTGTCTAGGATCATATTCACAACCCAGTGAATCAGATAGCTAGAACAAAGTGATTCATATTAGCTGAGAATATGGCTTCTTTGTTCCTGATTTCATTTACTTTGACTATTTTGAGAGCATATTTTTTTCTGTTTATGCACTGAATGCTTGTATGGGTAAGAATGGAGGCAACCTGAGGAATTTTATATGTATTATACGTATCTGTGTGTGCATGATTTTTTTTTCATAAAAAAAAAAGTTGTTCATGAAAAGGTGCTTGGCTGTATGAGAAGAAGAGAAAATGAAAGTCTTTATTTCAATGATTCTTTGACTAGGAAAAAAAATCTGTGCAAAGAATGCTAAGACATTTAAAAAGCAGCTTGTCTCAAAGTCCTCTTTAATAACACATTAACACTGCTGCTTTCAAGGGTGACACACAACCGTGAAAAATACTGGAATTCTTCAACTGAGCTTCCATAAGAGTTGGGATAGTGATCAATCTTCCTGAAATGCATTAACTGAATGAAGTTTGCATGGGGTGACCAGAACCTGTGATACACCACAGGAGACCTATCAATGGAGTAATAGTACCCACCAGGAATCAGATTGTTGAAATAGGATTTTGTTTATAAAGAACCCTGTAGGAAAAGTACATTAATGTTATCACAGGTAACTCTTTGTTACAGTAAACTCTTTGTTTACCCTGACCCTGGCCAATTCTAAAATGCCTAGTTGAGTGCAAGACAAGCATTATATAAAACGTCATTCAAGCCTCCAAAAATCATCTATAGTAAGTGACCTGAGTTAATAATCATTGGCAGCATATTATCCACCTTTGCCCATACAACTGAATAAGAGATTTCTGAAATTCCAGCTTTCTGAAAGTAGTTCTTTTTGTGACTGATTTTTTTTTTCTCAAAAGAATGGATGAAGAAACTGAGTTTTTTTTTTTTTAATTATTTTTTTTTTCAATTTGGAGGTAAAGCTGGCATTGTTGAATATATATCAACTGTGAACAACCATGGCTTTTGACACTGAACAAGTATTTTCTAAAGGAAGAATATAAAGAAAAGGGAAACAGTCAAGACAATACAGATGAGTAAACATTCACCTTATTCTCTGTGTAAATTACCAATTAACAGTTTGCCTCCCACTGAGTCCTTACAATAAATGTGAGAAAAGTATTAACAGCTTTTTATTAAAAAAAAAAATAATAATCAGAGTACATGACAGAATATCACTTTTTCTTCTCTTTGCAGGAAATACTGTAAAAGCACTCACAGAAACATTTTGTTCCCAGAACTAAGCTTTCAATTTGAAGTTTCTGTTTGCTTTTAGGTATTGCTTTATGATGTACTGCATATGCCTTTCTCTAGGGAATTCTGCGTTCTGAATCAACAGCAGTGTGCTGGCTGAAACTCCAGGACTTATGTATGATAACAGTAGCAACTGGTGGTTTGTAGCAGACAGAAACTTAGCACCTGTTATGCTATGTACTATTAGAAAAGTAACATTATAAAAAGGACCCCAGGTTCTGTCAAAGCGAATCCAGCTGGAAGGATGGTGGTAAAATTGTGTGTGTGCACGTGCATGCACAACTATGTGATAGACACAGAGGAGGAGACTGGGCAGTGACAAATGAATCTAATTTCCTTCCATGAGAAGGAGCAGATTAAAGACTGACAGAAGATACAGAATGTTTTGACTCAGCTGCTTGATACTCTGTCTTGATTTTCTCATGAACCAGTTAGGGGAAATATAGTCTAGAAAAAAAATGTTACAAAATAAATTTGCAACCAGTTGGAAAACTGAACCTGGAGAGAAGTAATGATCGATTTGCTGTCAAAATGAAGACTGGCACTACAAAACCACCTGTAATTCTGCAGGGGTCTGGTCTGGTGTTTTTTCTTTTTATCCTCCCCCCACCCCACCCCTTTTTCTTTTTTTTTCTTTTTGCTTTTTCATTTCTTTTTTTTTTTTTCCTATATTTTTTCCCTTTTTTTTGTTCTTTCTCTTTTTTCTATTTTTTTTTTCCCTTTAATTTTTAGTATTTTGATGGATTATATGTTTTCTGGATGAATAACAAACACTCTGCCTAAATTGTTGACACTTGTCAAGAAGGGCAGCAACTGTGCTGGCTAATAAACATGTCAAACAACTGATTACTGGACTAGATGAATTATAGGGATAAATGTACAGTCTGCACACATGTAAGAATGACATAACATATAAGTAAAAAGATGAGACACAGTTGGTCCTGTTACAGCCTTTGGAAAAGAATATATAGGGTAATTTGTAAATTTTATTTTAGTCACTAGTACATAACAATAATTATGTTGTTGCTAAAGAGACAAACATTCTTCTAGGCTGTATAAATAGGTGTATTTTTTATGATGTAAGAAATTATTTTACACCTGAGTCTGTAATGGTAATGTTTGCCTGTAGTATTGTGACCAATTTAAGACACCTGTACCTCAAGAAAGATGTGGACCAATTATTGTCCTGAGAATCCAAATAAGAATGACTGAAAATCTGGAAATAATGATCCAAGAAGGGAGACAAAAGTACTTGAGGATGTCTAGAGAAGTGGTGAGTAAGAAAAAAACCAGGATAATATATTTTTATACAAAGTATTCTACAAGAAGATAGGAAGTTATCTGGTTTTTGTGTGTCTTTATCTGCAATACAAAAAGGCTTTAAATGACAATGAAGAATGATGCATTTTGTTTGTGCAGAAAAAGCTTCTATTACTAAAGGAGATGGATTAGGTAAACTGTGGAATACTCAATTTTTTAACGTTCTTAAAATGAATTTAAATGGCATGACCTTAGACAACCAGGAAATTTAGAGGGTACTTTTTTAGATATATTTTTCTAGAATTCTATGGTTACGGTTGTCGTAATCTCAAAACAAAAGTTCTGGACACTATGAACATGGTTGCCTAAACCCGCTGACATACTTGAAATTTAGGAAGAGAACAATGAGTATGGACAATGTCTAATACTAGGCATCAATGCAAACTTATTTTACAGTAGCTTCCTGGAAACCAGTTTCTACCTTTTTATATTTAAATACTTAAAGACCTCAGAGTACAAATCTAAAAATCTCCAGATCCCTGTAGTAACTTCCGCACATTTTTATCTTTGTTTAAGAAGAATGTTTAGGATTACGGTACCCCACCTGACTGTGGTTTAAGCTTTGAAGTTTAGGGAGAAATTACTGTTTTCTCTTTCACTATTTAAAAATACTTTGCCTTTCCAAAACTTCAATAAATTCTAAATGGATTTTTTTTTTTTTTAATTGTGGAAGTACATACCCCAGTATTAACTATACTTAAAGGGCAGCATCATAGCTATTTTATTTATGAGGTTTGTGTTTGTTTAGGGTTTGTTTTTTTTTTTAATTTGTTATATACTGAGAATGTTGTCCCGTCTAATTTGTTTTTTTCTGGCTTAAAAAAAATTATATCTTTGCTAATTACATTCATTCCACTTCTGCTCAATGTGGGGCTAACTTTTTTTTTTTAATGCATTTTGTCATAATTTTTCCCATTCATTTAAAAATGCAGTTGTTATCCATGATTAGGCCACACATGAGAAGAGTCAGAGCTGAAAATCTACACAGATTGTTCATTTAAATTGCAAATAGTTGTTCATAAACCAAAAACAAAACCGCCTATTTTTTCCAAACTCGCTAACTAAGAGGTGTAATTTTTAATTATATCACCATGATACTGAGTCTCTTCATTCTTTAGTTACATTAATTGAAGACACTGATCAGTGTTTAAGCTAAATAGTATGAAATTGAAAAAACTCATTCTCTAATTGCTTTATTGCATTTATTGATTTATCCTATGGATATTCCACGGGAAAGCAGGATGCAGATGTGAACTCATGACCAATTCTCCTCATATAATTATTCCTTCTTCTGTCACTACAACGAGACACCTGTAATAGACTAATAGAAACAAGGAACAGACTTTTTTTTTGCTTGTCTGTTTATTTAACTGTGAAAACTGAAGTTCAAAAATGTACTCTTCACCTTATATTAATTTTGGCACTTCCTAATAAAGCAAAAATGCAGTGCCTTCATTATTAATGCTTTACTTGAAAATAGTCAACTTGCAAAACAAAGTTTTACAATTGAGGTGGTCTAGTTATGACTTTAAGGTTTTTGGTAATCATGTGTTGCTACAAATATCAAGGCAATGAAAAGTAGATTGATAAAAGTTTGTGTCATTGTTTCTATTTGCTTCTTCAAAGTTCTCAACTTTATCAATTTGCTCTTATGAATGCGTGCAGTGCTGGTATAATGCTTCAAGTGGTGATGAAACCAAATACTTTCAAAACAATCATATTGTGAAATATGAACACTAGACTTATGCAAAAATCTAAAATAAATGATCTGGTTAATTTGCCTTTAATTTCTACTGATTAATAGAGTAAAAGTGTTGACATGATAGCTGGCCAATTTCCATTTCTCTATTTTATCAATTTAAATTTTGAACAAAAATATATATTCTTTCTGAAATGTAAACTTACTAGCAATGTGAAATAGTAGCCATCCTAATTAGGTATTATACAACTTCTGAATATATTAAAATAATTCCAAGGCAATATAGCTCTAAATTTAGGATAATCCGATTTGTGAAGGAATGAAAGGACTTGTCTGTGATTTATACCAGTGCAAGGGGGGTAAAGTATGTGTTTTACCCATTTCGATACTTATGCTTATGCAATTAGGTTACACGTTTCTTTACTAGAAGTATACAGAACTGTCTAAGCTTGGCTCATTTACCTTTCTTCTTTACCTATTTTTTCTATGCTAATATAATTATTTTTATTATTACTTTTATCAATGTTTATATGTTGGCCTGTGTCTAGCTTAACAGAAATATGTTCTTATACTTTTCTGAAGAACAATTTATTTTTACTTCTGTACTGCTACTATAAATATTTATTCTATACAGAGTAGGCTCTTACCATTAGGCATAACTCATGATAGCTGATGTTATCCTTTTCACTTTTTCTTCATGTATTGTTCTGGTACTCTCAAAAATCACATTTTTTTCTTAACATTTTTTATTCTTTTCAAAAATGCTAAGAGGTTGGGTTTTTTTTCATTCTTTGTCTTTTTTGTGAAGTCTTTGTCTTTTCTTGTAGTACTTCCAGTTCTCCCAATTTAGGACTACTGTCCAGACTCTTAGCTTTTCTGTGGATAGTTATTTGTATAACTTAAAAAATTATAACTGTTTTATTGATTAGTGTAGAGTTTTTTCAGAATTGTCTCCAAATACATTGTTCTACAACTCATCTAGAACTCATCTGGTTGAATCTGATTTTTAATATGCACATTTATTTTAGAATCCTATAGTAAAGGATCATTCATACACTTCTTTCCATAAGATGTGGTACTCCTCAAATTGTGGTAATAGTTTCCAGTGGTAAAAATAAGATCATAAACTTCATAAAATAAATCCAACTTCTTCCTTTGAAAAGTTCTGGAATACATACTTGAAGTGTTTCCATAGCATACCACCATCATGTAGCCTGTTTTGACCACTGATGGTTTCACAGTTGACCTCCACTGCCTGGATAACTAAATGTTGTTCAATGTCACACACACAAGTCTCTATTTCTGACAATAGGTTGCTATTGTCAGCAGCATGCCCTGGCAGCCAAGAGGGCAAACTGCATCCTGGGGAGCATCAAATACAGTATAACCAGCCAGTCCAAAAGGTGATTATCCTGCCTTATGCAGGTGCATTGGTGCAACTTCACCTTGAATAGTTTGTACACTTCTGGGCCCCCATTAAAGAAGGTCCTATGTAATTAATTGGGGGGATCTTTTTTTTTTTTTTTTTTAATTTGGTTTGATTCTGGCCTGATTTTTCCCTTTAGTTTTCTGTTGCATTTTAGATTTACCATACATCCATAATTTTGCTGGCATGACTTTCTTTTCTGGTTGAATGAGCTCGTATTCTCTGGATAGATGTATTTATTGACTGCATTTTATGAAGCATGTTGTATTCTATCTCTGCTGTTCTAGTTCTTAGCTTATTTTTTTACTTAAAAGCAAATTTGCTCTCTGGGCTGACTTGCTGAGTTTGCTACTGCCAAACGTTGCAGTCTTATTGTGTTCATTATTGAATTCTCTGAGACTGCAATGTTATGTTACTGTATTTACATCTCAGTATATATGTAAGGTCTTTTGTTACTGGCTTCTTGGATCATTTGCCAAGAACTTAATTCAAATAAATCTTTGATACCCAGGCCAACATATTTTTGAGACTAACCTCGCTCTTGCTGCTGAATCTACTTTCAAAGAAGAATTTTCTGCTGGGTTTTGCATTATTGACATGCAACTGGTCATTATAATTTCTTTTTATGCTTGAAATAGAATTTACCCTTTACTTTTTGTTTTGTTTTGTTTAAATGTATGACTTATCTAACCATGTCTCCATTACAAGTAGAGCACCAAAATAAGATGATAGAGGATTGTGCTGAATTATACAGCATTATGGGTGACATTTTGCTTTCATGTAAGGTTTTTATCATAGTTCTTACTGAACAGATTTTGTTTTCTTCAGAATTCGTGACTATTGGTGAAAATTTAACTAAAATTTTGCAGTTTTTTTCTGTTTATGTTTACCTATAGCATTTCCTCTTGTGTACTATCAAGTAATCTCTAGCTCATTGCTGATTAACATTCATTATGTGTGTGTTCAGCACTCTTTTTGATTTTTTTTTTTAATCTGTGGACAAAAATAGTGGTTTGAAATTTGAATATTATATATCCAGTAGCTACATCATCTTAGAATTCCAAAAGGCTAATTTGCCTGCTTAATTGTCTGCACTGCACAAGCTGCTTTATTTAAGGCTTTCTCAGGCATTTATGTCCTTCACCATTTTATGTATTTAAGACAGCTTAACAAAGGGACCATAATGTATAAGAATATGTGAAGAAAGTGTTAATTTATTTGGTGAAACATACAATTATTAATTTTAGATACACTATAGGTCTACTTCTTTCTTTTTCACCTGAAGAAAATCTTCCAACAGGGCCTCTTTCTCTCCCTTACCCTTGAATAAAAGCTGTGATTACTGAGTTGTTACCAGAGATGTGGATTAGTAGTTCATATATCTGCATGATTTAAAGAACAGTTTTCTCAACTATTGGTGGAGCCTTTCCTGTGTTAGTGAGGCATTTGCTGAGAAAGCATGCTGGATCAGGTTCCACCAAGTATTAAGTAGTCTTCTATGAGGAAAGGCTGAGTGACTTGGGTCTTTTTAGTCTAAAGAAGAGAAGGCTGAGGGGGAATCTGATCAATGCTTATAAATACTTAAAGGGTGGGTGTAAAGAGGACGGGGCCAGTCTTTTTTCAGTGGTGCCCAGTGACAGGACCAGAGGAAATGGGCACAAACTTGAATAACAGAAGTTCCACCTAAACATGAGGAGGAACTTCTTTACTTTGAGGATGGCAGAACACTGGAATAGTTTTCCCAGTGAGGTGGTGTAGTCTCCTTCTCCGGAGACATTCAAAAGCTGCCTGGACAAGCTCCTGTGCAACCTGCTCTAGGTGAACCTGCTATGGCAGGAGGGTTAGACTAGATGATCTCTGGAGGTCCCTTCCAACCCCTTGTGATTCTGTGATTCTGCCTGCCCTCCAGCTCAACGTGCTTGGCCTCAGGTTTGGGTGCACAAAACTCTCAGTAGACTCTAGACTTCTACCAGGCCTAGCACTGAAACAGTGAATTAAAGATATTCAGGTTTAAACCATAGGCAAATACAGAATTTTTGGCTACTAGTAACAGAATTCAGTTGAACTGTGTGCCCCACTTTTCTGTTTCATGTTTATGCTTTCATTTAAGTATAAAATGCATTTATATAAACTCAAACTACAAAGATGGTGACTGGATCCTGCATAATTTTTCTGCTGTTTTGAGAAAATACATGCAGAAGGTTTTCCTATATTTTCATTGGGTGAGATAACTTGAATGCTCAGAGAGACTTCATAGGCTAATAAGGATGAGTTGCATAAAACAGCTTCTTTCTCAGCCAAATCACCTATCACTTTCCTATCACCAAAAATAATATTATGGAGGGAAGAAGTGGTAACTGTGATACAGCCAGTTTTTAGAGATTATTTTGGGGGGAACTGGTGATGCTGTAATTGGTGTGATGCCCATAATGCCTAGCTGGTGTGATGTCATCTGTTGATCCTACCTGAAAGTCTAATTCAGCTGCAAATTCTGCTGGGATGTTGCATTTCCCTTCTGATGTGAAATGTTAATCAAAGTTGAACTTGAACTAAAAATGCCATGTACCTGTCTCTTAGCATGAAAAAGAAGGGGAAAAAAGGCCAAAATACAGATTCTGTGCCTCTCAACGGCTATATATAAGCATTCTAGGAAGACGGAGAGCACCAGTCACTGGGGTATTTCAAAGCATTGTTGCTTACTTTTGTAAACTTGTGCCACTCACTGCCCTTGACTATAAATGACAAGTTATTTATTTCCTCAGTAGGTGTATGTTCAGATATCTCTGTATTTCTAGGGGTTAGTAATAAGACAGGTCTAAAATGAGAGGAAAAAAACCAAACCTTTTTATTTATTTATTTTTTAATATAGAATGCAGATGTTTTGACAAGCTTCAAAGGGCAATGCCTTAGCTGAGACAGCTGATAAAACTTGCACATGACCATCAAATGACTTATAAAGTCAGCTTAAAACATCTTCTTTCATAAAGTCTAAAATCAAATGCCATTTCCAGTAATACTTTTTTTTAATAGCTGTCTGAGCCCTGCGTATTGCTTCAAGTACAAAACAATTTGTTTTTCAGACTGTAATCAGTCTGAAAGTTTCATATAAAGGTCTAAACTCCATTTGTGGGTTTAATACAAGTAGAAAAAAATGCTCATTTTTAATTATTAGGTGCATAATTTTTAATGTAGTTCTGTTAGTCTTAGAATTGTAGTCCTGCAGATAACTATCTGTTATGAACTGTGATTTTATTTACATCCTGCCTTTTCATAGTAAGTTATTGTTGTGGTTATGTATTGGGTTCTTGTTGCAAAGTTTTTGTAGGGGGGTTATTGCAGGGGTAGCTTCTGTGAAAAGACACCAGGAGCTTTCCCCATACTCAACAGAATCAGTTCGAGTCAGCTCCAAAATGGACCTGCGTCTGGCCAATGTTGAGCCCATCAGCATCGTTGGTTGTGCCTCTGTGATAACATAATTAAGGAGGGAAAAGTGCTGCGCAACAATTGTGAGAGAGAGGAGTGAGAAAAATGTGAGAGAAACAGGCTTGCAGACACTCAGACAAGAGAAGGAAGGGGAGGAGGTGATCCAGGCAAGAGAGCAGAGATTCCACTGCAGCAAGTGGTGAAGACCATGGTGATGCAAATTGTTCCCCTGGAGCCCGTAGAGGTCTATGGTGGAGCAGACAAGCACCCTGCAGCCCATGGAGGACCCACACCAGAGCAGGTAGTGTGCCCTAAAGGAAGATATGACCCTGTGGAGAACACATGGTCCTGGAACTGTGGTCCTATGGAGAGGAACCCATGCAGGAGCAGGTTTTCTGGCAGAACCTTTGGCCTTATGGGGATGCATGGTGGAGCAGTACATTCCTGAAGGAAGAGAGGCATAGATGAAGCATTATGAACTGACCACAGCCTCTGTTCCCCATTCTCACACCCTACATGGGGGGAGGATGTAGGAGAATTGGGAGTGAAGCTCAGTCTGGGAAGAAGGGAAGGGTGGAAGGAAGGTGTTAGCTTTTTTTTATTTCTCATTTGCTCTATTATTAATTGGAGATAAATTAAATCAATCTTCCCCAAGTCAAAACTGTTTTGTCCATGACAGTAATTGGCAAGTGATGTCCCTGTCCTTGTCTTGATCCACGAGCTCTTTCATCTTATTTTCTCCCCCTGTCCTATAGCGGAGGGGCAGTGATAGAGGCTTGGTGGGCACTTCGCAGCCAGAAAAGGTCAACCCACCAGACTGGCTAGCTATGTTAAATTCAACAAATTTTTCACCATTCCTCATTTACTATTGTATAAATATCAGCAGAAGCATGTGCAGGAGGAAACCAAATAGGAGCTGTGGCATAAGACAGAGCAGATCTAATGGGATGCTGTAGCTATCCTCCTGTCCCTAGGAGGTGGGGATCCAGAAGGTGCAGAACACTTCATGTAAAGGGAAATTATGATGAAGGTGGTGTCTTCCTCCCCCACTGCCATGTGACCAGGGTGAAACCTGAAGAGATAAACCAGTGGAATGAACAAAGTTGCTATATCACAGACCTATGGATATTCAGTGTACGCTGCAAGTAAGTATTTAAGTATTCTTGGGGAACCTTCCTGGACTCAATTGTTGTTGTTAGTAAGTTGGTAGAATTGTTTCCAATAGAGCCAGCTTTCACTTTTCCAGGCAGTTGTTTAGTCTTGCTTAGGAGCTGATATGCACTTAAGTGGTTAATTGTTTGTTTGTTTGTTTGTTTTTTAAATATTTAATTTTCTCTCAAAATCCATCTCAGCTTCACGCCTACCTGCATATCTTTCTGTTGCATTACTATTCTCTCTTCTTTTCCAGTATATCCTGGCCCAACTCCTTGACTATTAAGAATTTCACTATATTTTTGAAGTAGCTTCAGAAAATGAATAAACATAAGTTAACACGATATTTGGTGTTCTAATATTGTCACATGTAATGTCTCTTCACCTTGTAACATGTAGCTTGTAAACTCTGTGCAAAGCCTATGTTTGCATAATGTGACTTCAATCTTGTTTGAAGGCACCTGTGTAACAAATGTGATTAATATAGTGGGGCATCATTGTTAACTGCTAATTATGCATAATAATAATAAAGCTACTTTTTTCAAGTCCAGATTCCTTTGCTGGATTTGTCTAAATTTAGTAAGCATTATAAAAGCTGTAAAGTGTTCCTGATTTGCATTTAAGAATGATGAGAAAGCATAACAATGGGTTTTTAGAAGTGCAAATTTCTTTAGTGACTTTCTTTATCAGAGGATGTTCTTGGGTTACAGAATCAAACTTGATTCACCAAAGAAATAACATAGAACCGAAAGCAATTTACATCCTTACATAAGTCTTAGATTATATGAAGAAAGAAAATTTTATTTTTTTTAGCCACCATTTGATATAATATTACAAACCTATTCTGCTTTTCAGTCTAACGTGATATCTCAGGACTTTCAAATTGTATTTAATAACACAAAGCTCCAATGCATCTCATGCTACAAATAAATCCTTTAAATAATAAATCCTATTTGTGTAATCTATGGCTATGAGAAGTAATATGCACTGCTATATTTTATTACTACAGTTGTAGTTGTATTTGTCCATTCCTATTACCTTTATATAATAAATATCATCATCTTCTTTTCTTTTTTTTTTTATTCTTTCCTAAAAAAACATGGGACTGCTTTCCTACATGATTTCACAAATATATCTATTTTGAATGAGGTGTTATTGACCTTGACAGATGAAAAAATATTTTTTTACATTTGTTAGAAATGTTTTTTTTTTTTAATTATTTTTTTTTAATTTGTCCTTTGTTCTCTAATTTTCTCTCATTTCTCTTTTTTACTTGAAGATTAAAACTTTCTTAAGGGGCCATAGCAGTTTTATTCTTGATTCTGCAACTGGAACTCAATGTAGTTGAACTAGTATATCCAAGTTGAGCACATACTGTTTCTATGGGGAAAAAACACTGAAATTCTTTGGGAGATTGATTCTAAATTAACTTGTGATATCAGAAAGAAAATGAAAGTTGCTTTTATGGCTGCAAAAATTCTTTTATATTAAATAGAATACAGCTAGTTTTCCTCACTTTTTAAAATTCTCTAAACATTAAATCCCAACATTAAGTCAGAAATAAACTCTCAAATGGGTTTTCTTTATGTATATAGCAGAATTCGATCACTTCTGCAGTCTAATATACCATTCCTACTGCATTAGAAATTGGTTTTTAAGCCAGTAAAACTCATTCATTGCTAATAGTATGCAGTACAAATAAACCGCTCAAGATTGGATTCATATTTAATATATGTATAAGAACAAAACTATCATTTTTTGTCAGAGTCTGCATATGTGGCTTGAAAATGATGACTGCTGTGATGTATCCAGAGTTTTAACTTAACTTTACAGATGATATAGTGATGAGACAAGTGGAGGTGGAGTGTAAGGAAATAAATGTTTCTCTTTTTTTCTAATTTGTAGTAGAACTTTAAAGTTTCGATTAATTTAGTTGTCATTTACATCTTATGAAAGCTGTAATGCAAATAATAATATAAATAGGTGATAATGCAAATAGGTGATTAATGCAAAATCAATAAGTACCCTCATGTAATTTTTCTTCATGCAAATCTTGTCACTTGCTTAAGGACTTCACCTCCTAACCATAAGACTTATGTCAGGACATCACATTGGGACACTTAGTTGTTTTCATAGATAGAAATTATGATCTTCTGCTTCTGTTAGTGCCATTTCTCCTGAGAAAGACAGTTGATACTATCTACACTGGGAGAGGGGTTCAGTTTTATTGTCATACTTAGCACCTATGACATGGTTTGGTAGCAGTTTTCAGTTTGTAAGAGACATGCAGTGTTCACCCACAAAATAATTTAGTGGCAGAAGGTCTGGTGGTTGCTTGTCATGTTAGTGTTTACTTTTCAGATGACTCTGTCCAATTCAAGGATTATGTGATTTCTTGTCCTGTCCATATTCCCCTCCTCTCACCTGATGGCTCTCTTCTGCAGTTAATGGAGACCATATGGCTACATTGATGAATACTGGAATTCATTACCAAAAAAAGGAAGCCATGGACATTTCTTTGTCATGCTTTTTGCATGTGGGTTTTTCAGGAGGGAAAAAAAAGCAAAATGAAGTACCTGCTTTGGAGGATTTGACCATGTGATATAGTACAATATACAGAAACCCAGCATATTTTCAGATCCCATGAGTTTGTATTTATCTTTGGAAATAGATAAATGATAGATAAATTTGGAAATAGATAAATAAATCTCTCTTGGGTGGCGAGAACAAGGATACCTGTATATTCAGATTATGATAACTAGATCAGTATTAATATAAACTGTCACATAATAAATAGTTTCAGCTGAAAAGATCTACAAAATTTTATTTGAGGATTAAATATAAGGGAAATTCCGAGGCATCAGTCTTTTGGGCTGTAGCACATATATTTGGGACACCTTTTGTGTTGCATTTTTTTTCTGATAGGCTTTTCCCAGTTGATAGTGTTTGACTAAGAACTGTTAACAGAATGTTTGTTTGCTGTGGGGCATCCTACAGATAAGACATTGCTTATACTTGTTCTTTAGTGCTTCTGCTTTTTTTTAACTGCTGATTTACTTTCCAAAGTGTCTGAACACAAAACTAATAGCTTTTGTTATTGCTTGAATTGAAGTGCAACATTGGTTTAGAAGCTTGGTCATCAATACTTTATTATAAATCACTAGCAGCATTTTGTAGAACTGAAAACAAACTTGTTTTTGTAAGATTAGGAACATTTATTCTGTGTGGATATATATCAGCTTGAGACGGATAGATTTAGTATGGTAATTAAACTAATTAACCCACAGCCAATTAAGAAATATTATTCTTTTTTATTTGAGCAAATTAGCATGTTTTTTGACTTTTTTTATAAATGTCATTACATAAAAACATAATTAATGATCTGATTACAGGGCAATTATTTTGATTGAAATCCTCCTTCCAGAAGTCCCTATCTTGAGGAAGAGCAACTCTAAATCAAACAGAGCATGTCTGCATTAAGCAGAACACAGCCTTAGCAGAATTCTCAAGACTTCAAGACATACATGCCATGAAGAGGAAGAGACCAATATCAGATGTCCATTCAGATGACAATTGTAATTCGCTAACGTTGTTTTGCAGTTTTACAGTGTAGGAGAAAATTAGTTTCCAGAATTTGTCAGGTATCTTGCATCTTTGATCAAGAGGTGATGGTAATGAGTTCAGTGCAACAGAACAGGGAACAGAGCAGTGTTTCTTCCTATAGAACCTGACTCATTTGACATTTAATTCTATGAGAGTCCCTCTCTTCCTTTTCCCTTCCCCCTGCCTCCCAGAAATATGTATGGCGTTGATAGCTGAAGAACAGTAATTGTATTTGCAGTTCAGTGTTCACTGATGACAGATTGTAACCTTTAAGAATTCTTGGTTATTGCGATAGGTGAGCTGTGTTTTAAATACAGAGAAGCAGCGGAACGATTTACCTCTCTAAGGAAGAATAGAGGCATTTCGCAACATGCACTTCATTCTTGATGATAGCCACATCTTTTGCCTTCCACAGCCTTATCATCTACTACACTACAGAGTCAATCTGTTTTTCCCTAGTCTTCAAATCAATCCAAGGAGAATATCCTCTTTGTGAGTCATTTCCCACATTTGCAAATTTAAATGCTAACCACCTATCTACAGATGGTAATGTGTATGATTGCTTATGCAGAAATAGAGTGCAAGGAATAACATGCTACAAATAAATTCTCCTCATTGCAGCTACAGCCACTGCCTTAGTGAACTCTTATCTATATTATTTCTTACCTTTTGAAAAATGCAAGAGTGCGTTATATTTACTTATTTATTTTTAGTGAAAATTGTTCTGGACTTGACGTAGTCTGTTTCTAGAGAATCACTGGGGCAGAATAATGAATAACATAATTCAGAAAATGGAGTCAAACTGCTTGTCAGCAAGAATGTTACTTGCATAAGAGCAGATAGATTATTCATTCTTCATTCATACACAATCATATTTGTCTTTGGAAAGGGTGATATATTTGGTTTTCATTATTTTCCTCAGGATGCAATATGACATAACTTGAAGAACAAGTCTGCAAGTAGCACTTGCTAAGGTAACAATCTAAATGATAGGAAGGTGAACCTGAATATTTAACTTCCTGCAATTTGGTCTGAATTTCTCCTACTGATTATGAACATTAAAAAAAAAAATTAAAACATCTCAGAATATTCTTCAGCCATTCCTGAGATAAGTATGCTATAATATTGTAGGTATTTTTGCAATAAGAAAACTCCCCATACTTCCTTCACCCACTATAATGCAAGTAATTAAATGTCACTTGTACAACAGTACACATACACTCTTTTTGAAACACTAAGGATATGCATCATGATCTGTGAAATAGATACCATTTGAGTTTGCTCAGAAATAATTGGTTCTGTAAGGAATCTCAAGAGAACATGCAAACAACATATCCTCTTTTAAAATTACTGTAGTCTCCTTCAGTTCTAACAGCTCTTGTCATTCTAGCATATATCAAATTAACACCCAATTTAAACACTTCTTCGTTCACAGTGCAACACTTAGTGACACCAGAATTAACAAAGTAGTGTTTTATGGACTTAGTTACTGTTAATATTGCCAAGATTGGTATAAATGCAATTTGAGACATGCAATTTTGAATATTTGCAGAAATATAAATAAATTTAAAATCACCAAGAAGGTCTCTGTGGAGCATATTTTTCCTAGATTATTCAAAGAAATGTCAAAATGATTGAATTGCAGCTTGTCAAAAAAGCACTTCAGAAAAAAATAAGATGCTGAAAGGCTGGGCTTGATATATTTGTTGGATTTTACTGCTGCAGTAACAATTATGGGAAACTGACATTTCAAAGCAAGAGTTTTTACTAAAAAAAGTTTTTACTAAAAAGATTATTTTAGATGACTAAAATGTAGTAATTTATCACTACTTATGAAATTATTATTACTTAATGAATTTTTTTCGGTTGTGTGTTTGCACTGAACACATCATAGAGATTTTAATCCATAATGGTAACTCCTAGGCACTGCATGAATGTACACAAATGATAACATAATGTTATATTTTGTGTGTAATAGGCAGTTATTCCGGACCATTACAATCCAGAATCAGCTCAAGATCATTGACTGGAATCCTGGGTAAAAAAATAAAGTAAGGAACTATTATTATTATAATCATACAAGTTATAGGGTATGATTCTGACACTTTCTGATTTTTGAGCTCTTGACTTTATGATCTTTTAACTTTCTTTTCACCTTAACATTAACATTACTGTTGTGGTAAGGAAATTACTTTTATATATTAATACTTTCCAGGTGTTTATACTACAAACTGTCAGTATGTTCAATCATTGCTGATAAATTATTCAGATTCAACTCTGCTTTTCCTTAAGTACTTATTTAAAGGCTGAATTTTCTTTTCTTGAAATTTATCTTCTTCTATTAATTGATATTTAATCTGCTTTTGGTAGAAAAAGTGGATTCAGGTGTTACCTTAGGACAACCATGTTTCAAACTCAAAAAAGTACGTTTCTAAAGGAAATCAGAATGTCCATATTAGGCGGATTATGTTGACAAATATGTTCCTACAGTCATCTGTAAGCTTAAAATTAAGTTTAGCAAAAACCAAGTGTTGTTCATCCATTTATTATTATGGTCTAGGAAAATAAGACAGCTGTTACTTAAATCTGGGGTGAGATAGATAGAGAGCTGGAAAATATCCATGAGTTCTTGGAATTTGCAACTTTAGTGTCACAAAGTCATTGATCATCTATTGAACAATATGGACGTGAAGATCCCACTTCCCTGAAATGTATGATTCAGTAAAAAGTGAGATTACACATCCAGAGCTTTTGGTATTAATATGAAAAAAAGTGTCTTTCTCCCTTTTTTATATTCTCTTAATACTCAGAGGTTTTTTGCTAATATTTTCTTTCATACAAGAAACCATCTATGGTAACCATGTGGAGAAACCATGCATAGTAAACCTGTTCTAGACAGTGTAGTGGTTTTTAAATTTTGATGAGACCTCTGCATTTCTAATAGAAAAGTAGTACCATTAGTTTACTAGTACACATATGAGCATGGTCCTGTGGTCACTGATAATGTTTATTTTTTATATAGTCACTGAGTAGTAGTAGTAGTATTGGCGTATGCTAGTTACCATTATCTCCAGAGGTCTCTTCCAACCCCATGTGATTCTGGGGTTCTAGATGACAACCAGGCATGTTCTGGGATTTGCAGAAGTCAAGACAGGGTAGTATGATAAAACCATGTTGTTTTGAAGGGGAAAATTCACCTTAATGCCTTATATATGAGTTTTACATCTCTGCGATGGTTTCAATCATGTTTCATGGTTAAACTGACAGAAGAGCCGTGCATGCATGTCTGTACATTTGTGCAAATCAGCCATTATGTTTATGATATTAAGCAGGAACTAATAACGTATACTCTAACAAATCTCCCCCTAGCTTTTTTTTTAACAAGGGGGGATTTTAGCATCATGGCACAAGGTTGTCTTGTAGATGCGTTTCATGTAAGTATAATTTCCATATATGTACTAGTCTTAGATGTAGATTTGATTTCTAATCCATGCATTTTTCAATTTTTGTGGTGTTTACATGTTTGATATGATTCTCCACAGGAGGCAGGAATTATGTAGCTAATTGTAACAAAAAAATGAAGAAAAAATATTGGTTTGTGAAACTTCGTAAATTCAAAGAAAAACACAAAAACATATCACTAATGAAATAGTTGTGTATTGTGAAATAAATGGAAGGCTGAGGCTGAATAACAGTGGAATATTTATTAATTTTTACAATGTACTCTGGAAAACTTGTGTTAATAGATATATTTAGTTATTTTTTGTATGCATTTTTGAAACACAAGAATGAAACCATGGCCCATCTGAAATCAGGAAAACAATGCCATGAGTGTACCTTTACTACTCAATGGACTTTGAGTATATTCTTCTAACAACATGACATAGTGGATTCTCTCTTCTGTTAAAGTACCTGTTGTTTTTGCACGGGTAATTTCAATTTCATTCTGGTACTGTATAACAAAAAAGCAGGATATTTAGACCTTTAATTTGGCTGGAGGAGGGTGTTTATTTTGCCCCCCCCGCCCCCCCTTGCTCACCCCAAGCTATGTAATCATATAGTCATAGAATGGTTTAGTTTGGAAGGAACCTTAAATATCATATAGTCCCAATGCCCCTGTCATGGGGCTGGGACACTTTACACTAGACTGTGTTGCTCAGAGCCCCATCCATCCTGGTCTTGAACAGCTCCACGGATAGGACATCCACAACTTCTCTGGGCAGCCTGTTGTAGTGTTTCGTCACCCTCAAAGTAAAGAATTTCTTCAAAATATCTAATCTAAATCTACCTTCTTTCAGCTAAATATTGTTATCCCTCGTCCTATTGCTACATTCCTTGATAAAGTGATATAATCTGGAATCCCAGAGCAGGAGTGGTGCTGTTTGCCTTCTCAGTGGCTTATCAGAAAAAAAAATTCTTTTTTAGAGGGAAAAGTATCAAAAGTTCCAGCTGAATTTTGTAGTCTTGGTTTACATCACAATAGCTATGAATGTCATAAGCTCTTCACACAACATACCTGTATTCTCAGATTTTAATACTAAGATTTTTTTTTATGGTGATGATTTAATAGAAAAAATTAGAATATGAGCCCTCATGTTTTCGTGAATCATTCTCTTGTATTATTAAGGGACAGATTGTGCCCTGCCAGGCAATTGCAGAGCTGCATTAGCATGGGAGCTAGGGTAAAGGCAATGCTGTATCTCCTCTGAAGAATAGAAATTAAAGTACAGTCTTTGTATCTAAGCAACAATTCTGCCTGATGCTGAAGGAGGACCTCATCTCTCATGACTAACTATTCCTTTAATGTGAATGAACCTCTGGAGGCACTTGGATGAAGACTTTATGGTCAGGAGATGTGATACTGCAAAGTTTCAAAATGTAGAGCCTTATTTCCTTAGTTTAATACAGTTCTCCAAACAATCACAGGAGGATTGAGCTAGCTCAATAAATTACTACCTTCTCATCAGCTATTTGGATTAATACTATGTCAATCCCTACTTCAGTCAAACAGTTGGGAGTTCTTCTGAAGTCAGAATCGAAATCACAAAAATCAGGTATTGTTACTGCCATACAAAGTTCTCTGCTGAGAACCAAAACTTATTCAGTCTGAAGGATGGACAGCTCTGCAAGTGTTGACAGACTAATGCACTGGATTCTTCCCCAACATCAATACTGTACATTTTGTTAAGTTATTGAGATTTCTTTAGGAAAAATAACAATAAAACCATACCATTGAGAATGAGAAGTCATCTTTGTAATGTTTATGAGTCCCTAGACTCATAAAGGGATGCTTTTAAAAAATGAAGTGGAAAGCATGGCTTAATAGTTAGAAACTGAGAGTGAGCACACAGTCGTATTATGTGGATCTATGCATTGACAGAATGCTCTTTGAGATTAAAATGCTTTTAATCCTTAAAGAGGTAGTCATTGTGCACTTCCATGCTGACTTTTCAAAGTTATAAAAACCTGTTTTGGAAAGCAAATTTTCTATAAAAACTCTGTTTCTTTTAGATTATAAGCAGACTGCAAATTAGTGAAACCGGTGCTAATTTTGCTCACTGAGGAAAGACAGAGACTTACTGGCACAAACAGGGAAAAATATTCTTATTGACAAACTTTCTAGCTTTACATTAGGCTCTGGGCATAGCTGCAGGGCTCATATGAGAATGTAATTGGTAGAGTACGCAGGTATGCCTTCTTTGAGTTTTTAGACAATAGGGTACTAGAATCTCTTTATTTCATTCATTGAAAGTGTGGTTACCTAGCCTAGGTATTATATCAAGGAAAAGTTTTACTAATTCCTAGAATATAGATTTGTCACTTTTTCCTTTAATATCTGGAGTAACTTGATGCAGTTACTCTCTGTAAACAAGTAATTACATTCGTTCTATGCTCCTGAAATGAGAGAGGTGTCTGCATCCAACCCACTGTCAGAAATGAGAACAAGCTGAGGAGCTGATGTCTTATTTGTATATCCATTTCCTCAGCAACAAGTTGCATGTAATACTGTTAAGTAAACCACAAATGGCTGTAATTTTCTAGGAGCTAATGCATCTATCTTTACAAGTTATATAATCATGGATAAAATCAATATCTGTAAGATGTACTAATCTTTCTTTCATTTTTCTACTATAACAATTTCTCTTGGGAGAGCAGCAGCCTTGAAAAATAAGTCTGAAAGATAAGGAGTCAGTTTGCTTTCTGTGGTTGCTGAGCCAGTTTGAACACCTGCTCTGCTCTTGTGTAATTTCTCTGCACACAGCTTCAAATAGTGTTTAATG
This sequence comes from Tringa tobata, assembly GCA_033628505.1. NCBI lineage: Eukaryota > Metazoa > Chordata > Aves > Charadriiformes > Scolopacidae > Tringa > Tringa tobata. The sequence continues at coordinate 305,663 of JAHREE010000339.1, read as the reverse complement.
ATAACTCATAACATTTGTAATAAAAACTGAATAAAAGCTCCATACAGAGAAAATAAATGCATCTCTAGTGAGCTTGAGTGTTGACTTGAGAAATAGAAGAAAACATAGTTCTTCAATATTAAATAAGATTTTCTCACTGAACTAGAGGTAGACAATTGATCTTCAGTTCTGTGCCCAAACAAGAAATACAAGGAAGACTGTTTTTATTTTGCTGGGATTCACAAAGGAAATCTAATTCAAGAATGAACAGCAGCCACAGCAAAACAGAACAAATAAGTAAAATGTTTTTCAGGAGTTCATTTGGCAAAAATACTTCATCATGCTCTCCTGTATGGGAACCTTGAACAGGTTACCTGGGTTTTGCAGTACTTGAGCTCTGAAGTCACAGTGGCCAGGCTTAATAAACTGCTAAATCCTGACCTGAATAGTCCAAGAGGAGGAGTACCAGCACAGACAGAGTGACCTGCTTACCTTATGCCAGGTTGTGCACCTGTGTAAAATTGATTGATTCTACTGATTTCAATACAGCAATGCCATTCACAACATTGAGACGTGGTGCTTTACTTGCAATGTCAGTCGGTTCTTGTAATCAATTAAAATTTTTTATTTGAGCCTGATGTTTACTTCAAAATCACTTGAGGGGTTTTAGTTGTTTGGTTGTGTTTTGTTTTTGTGTTTGTTTTTTTTTTTTTTTTTTACAGTAGATGGCCTTGAATAGTAATGGTTCAGAGCTAGGAGCTAGGGAGTACTTTTCCAGTAAGTAGTTCAGGGGTGAAGGAAGATTACTGTTGTGTTGTAATTCTCTTCAAAATCATTTTAGCTTGTTGAGTTATACTGTCTGGGTTTTGTATCGCAAAACACTTGCTTAAATTTCTCATAAAGATTTAGATTGCTTATATGTGATCTGAGCAAAATATTTTTAAATCTAAATGGCTGATGTCTCATAGTCAAAACCAGTTTAATTTCGAAATTTGAAAGCTGTGATAATACTATGCTACCAGTATTTAAAGGTATTTAGTCCTTACTGCATCACTCAATACCTGCTGATATAAATAATGGATGATATATTGGAAAGCAGATATGAAAGGAGACTCCATTCCTATATCAAATTAAATTAAAAGGCATCTGAAAGCTTTAAGTATCTTGCTTTCTGTAGCAAAAGAATCTATTGTGGTTTTTTTCTTCAGTCAGAATTTGCTGAACACAATTTTTGTCTTAAATAAAAGTACTATCTTTAAACAACCATGTTCGATTTTTGCTGATGACCTTTATAAGGCACCCACCGCAACAACAGCAACAAAAATCCCCAAAAGATTTTGTTCATAGTAGAAAACTAAGGTTGTTATAAATCTCTGCTGGGTCTCATAATATGTATTTCAAATCCCATTAATTAAATGCCTTCAGCAAAACCAATTTGCCTTCTCGGAGTTTCTGCTAGTCTATCTTAAATGTCATCAACATACAGAAGAGACCTCTGGGCTTTTTAAGCTGCTGCAGCATGCAGATTGTGCAGCATATCATGGAAGGGCACTGTCTCACCACAGCACCATCTGCTTGAAAGTGCAGGGGGAAATGCTGAACACTTTCCTGAGTTTCATGCCATAAAAACAGTTAACAGGAGCTCATTAGCCTACAGCAGTTCCCATTGTAATCACATTATATTCATGCAGAGAAAATTACCTGCCTGAACAGTAAGTCCTTTGTATTGTTTAACCCTGGTTGGATGCTTCCTGCCATTTCTGCAACATGGATCTCTTCAATTGTTTTCACTGCGGGAGAAATATTTTCTGGATGTTCAACAGCATTCTGCAATGCTAGTGGAAGTCAGAATTCAGAAAAACAGTCTAAACAGAGTACAGTTTCTTGGTTTTCTCACATTATTACATATTTGGTTTACTGAAATAATTTTCTTTGAGGAAAAGGTAAATGATCTTGGTAAAAAGAGAAAAGCAGTAGTTCAGATATCAGAAAGATAATCTTATAATAATTATAAAACCTATTCATTAGGTAGATTAAAAACTCTCCAAAATATTATGATTCTATGATTACTCCAGTACGTTTTTTCCCCCTTGAATTGTGTAATTATTGTAATTTCAGAAGTTGTTTGGCTTTGATAATTTCTGTAAAAAGAGGTAAGCAAATTATGCTTTACAACATTTGAGTTTCACCCTGATGAAAGCTAAACAGAAGTCGTGGATGGACCGAACCCATAGAGCTGTGTTGCTTTGTTGTAGTTATAGGTCTCAACCAGAATTATGCTACTGCTTGTATAGGGTTAGGTTGGAAAGGCACCCTGTTGCAGACAGAGTGATGCACTTTGCTTATAAGAGGGTAGCAATATATTTATTGATATAAAACATGATTTCACAAAGCATGATAGTAAATGCAACAGTGGTTTGACAACATTCAATGGCAAGGTACACTTGGTTATTCATTATATAGAGGACAGGGTCATGCAAGATTGTGAGGGAGACCCTCACAATTCAGAGAGGACCCCCTTGGTTTTGAAGTTCCTTCTCAGGGACGTGTCTAGGTGTGACTGGATCCAGTCCTAATCCCAGACATGATTAATGTTTAAATCCAAAGGATTATATGTGCACAGTTAATTTAAAATATAATCTTAGTGAAGCTTCAAGGTTTAGCATGCTATTATTGACTTACTGAGACTCTTACTGAAGATTCCTTACAAGGAATTCCTTGCAGCAAGGAATCTCTCAACCTCAAGAAGTAACATTGATAGGTGTCCCTACCCAAGAAGAGATCCTGAAATGCATCCCAGTGCTGTGTAGAAAAGCTCAAATGGCTCTTGGGCTACTCATTATTCACAGGGTTAGGTGCTTTGACTCATAATCATATTTGCATACTGACTGTAGATGTTAGTTTCTTTGAAATTTGGAGAGTGGGACATTAACCAGCACTGTGTTTAGGTAAGCATGTTAAAATAGCCCTTGCCTATTGTGTTGTTATCTGTCTCTCCTGAATCCATTTTGAGCAGACACAACCTTCACAGTCACCATTGGTGATTATTGCTAGAGCAAGGTTACAGAAAAAGGTCAGGTTGGAGTAAAGCAAAGGAGCACACTATCGCACATCCCAACCTATTGCCCTACTAGCACTAAATATCAATGAGTGAGAGGTTAAAACAGTCTAATATAATAACATTACTCCATTTTTGCGGTTTAAAACCTTCGCCTTCCTCTTTATTTTCCTTGCTGCGTGCTAGCTAAGGAAAGGCAGTTTGCTGTATGAACACTAATATGTTGCAGAGAGGTAAATTCAGTTATAGATGTCGTGCATGTCTGATATTCTATGCTAACTCTCCTTCTGTATACTCTTTTTTAAATTCAAATTGTACAAGAAGTTAGTGGTTTACATTTTTTTAACTGATGTCATCAACACACAAATATGTCGAATGCTTCACAACCTCTGAGATCTTTCACAGTTGTAATGAAAAACAATTACCATCCAAACTGCACTCAGGGTTACCAAATGGGAAGGTTAATGTTTTTCATTGTTTTATATTTTTTCCTCTCCCTCTCTGTATCTCAGTTAGGACTAAACTGAGATACAAGAAAGCTCTTCTGTAACTTTGCAGAATCAAACATGCTGATGCTAGTATCAAATGTGACAGTTGTGGTGATGACATATAAGAAAAAGTACTTTCATTTTGTTTCCTGATATGCTCATCCTCAACATCATCCTCAGATACATTTAAAATCAATCTTTGCTTGTAAGAGTTTTTATTTTATTCCTATGATTTATCAGTGAAACTAGTTACACAGAGAGAATTTCTGGCCTTACTAGAATGAAAGGGAGTTCTTACAGTTTTTCATTTGAGACAGAGATTGCACATCAATAGTCTGATTACCATGCAATTTTGCATGTGTTTAGGTTTTTGGTATAACCTAAAGAATACGAAGAGGTGGAAAATATTTAGAACAGCCTTTAGACTTCTACCTGAGCTACAGCTAAAATCCAAAACTTTATCCTGTTCTTGGACTCTTACGAGAAACAAGGGGAATCCTTTCACTTTCATTTATGAGTAGTAATTTTAGCTGTTAACAAATACTTTTATTAGGGTTTTTTTTATTTGTTTCAAGGAAAACAACTGTAGTCATTGATTAGATAAACTTAATCTGAGTTACTATTGTAAGAAACTAAAGAATATGTTGTAAATCCTAAGCATTCATTCCCTATCCTATTCATTTTTTTAGCAGATGTGCTACTTTTCACAGCACTTTATGCATCAGAATTCTTTATAGTCCCAGTTTGGCTAATTATATTATAAAAATATTACTTGATATGGGTAAGGACAGAGAAATCTACAAATATTTGAATGTTTGGAATAAATAGGTCATTTTATTTAATGCTTAAACATTTCTAATCTCTTATCTACCTTTATTAAATCTGTGAAATTGCTTTAGTCATCATTTGTGGGCATTTGTGTTAATCTTGATTATATGATAAATAGGGATATAGTTTTTAATCACCATATTATTAAGGAAACAATCATAATCTCACAAAAGACAATAAATACAAATTAAACTGTTGAAGCCATAATTGTGAGAGTTAATGGATTGAAATATGATTTAAGCGTGGACCAGAGAAAAACTGAAGATTTCTGAGACTGTATTTTTGATGGTTGAGAGTTTTTCCAGTATAGACTCAAAAAAATCTACTTCAGTAATTTCACAAAGACTAGTCCAAATTCCTCCATGTTTTGGTAGTGTTCCAGTGGACATTCTAGGGAATCTATGAAATAGATACGTTCAGGGAGAATAGATGTATGTTCTTATTTGAGATAAATCTCACAATTATCCCATTTGATAGAATAGACAAAAGTCTTCTCAAAAAGGGAGGAGGCTCCTAGTCCTTCTAAAACACTGCAAACTGTGTAAGCTGTCTTTTGTTTCCCTTAGTTTTCCATGAAGACTTCTGCCAGGAGTTTGGATTTGTAATACTATATGAAAAGATGGCTCTGAGTATCTTTAAGATTTATTCACTGTAGAAGTCTGCAACTACTTCAGTTTCATCCTGAATTTTGATATATCACTGTTTATTGATGAAATTTCAAATTCTGCTCTTGTTCACCACACTGCTTTCACTTCTTTTTGTCTTAGTGTCCACAGAAAACTCTCAGAGTGTACTCCTTATTCGGTCACCTACACCATCATTGTGTGAGACAGCACTGGCACTGGGATTGATGAAGTTGATCTGCAGACCTCTCTTGCAATGACAACCCAGTTGAGAATTCATGTTTGTTAATTGCCTTTGGAGGGTTTTAGTTGTTTTAGTTTTACTTTTGCTTTTTTAAACATCTTTACATTGTCTTTATGATAAATTACCTACATGTAGTTATACTGATTACCTTTGAGCATGCTATTAAGAGAGTGTCAAAGTATTATAGAAGATATATGAAGGTACTGGTTGGAAGGATCTCTCTCTCCTCATAGGTAGTTCTTGATATATTTATCTGCAAGAATTTTGAAGTGCAAATGAATTGCCTTTTTCCTTAAGTATCAATTTTTCAGATTACTGATACTGATACTTGAGATTACGTACCTAAAATATTTATTTTCTTGTTTTTATCTAGTCTGTTAAACTAATTCATTATTTTGAAAATCAAAAAGGTGATTTTTTTTTTTACTTAATTTTCTTCATTCCTTCCTCTTTTCAAGTACTCTTATACAGTTTTTTTTGTTGGTTTTTTGTTTGTTTGTTTGTTTGATTGTTTTACAGAACAAGTTGGTTAAGAGATAGAAACCTTTTTCTGCCTCTAGCAAATAATTAGTTTTGCACAGCCATCTCTAAATTGAATTAGTTTTCAAGTAGTCCTCTTATCTGTATGCTTTAGAGAGATTAAAACCTCAGGGTTTGGAGTACCAACTGGCCTCTGCAACTTTAAATTTTTTGTTCTTCTTCTTTGTTAAAGCAATTTATTTATCATTTCCAGTGTCAAGGATTTATCCATGAAGCTTTTAAGCTTATTAGGAACCTGCCATCTGGAACACTATATTAGCAAAAGCTTCTCAGAGGAATCTCTTATAATTACAATGTATTTGTTTAGATGTGTATACTTAATATATTACTTCTGATCAAGATTTAGAAGTCAACTTGGATTTCACTCCTTTCGACTATGATTTTCTACTTCTAACATCACAGTCTTTTCTGTTTTCCTTTTAATAAATCTTTTCTCTTTTTTTTTTTTTTTTTCCTTTTTCATGTTGGATTAAACAATCCGGAAATAATTTGAGGATAAAAATGTAATTTAAAGCAAAAATTGACCTTTCAGTCAAATATGCATATGTAGTGAATTTAAAAATGAGGAGGCAAGATATAATCTAAATGAGAGCATATGATATATTTGCAGGTAAATGTTGATCTTGATTTCTGTGACACACATGGAGAGATGGCACAACACAAACTCATCATGTCTCACCAGTCACTATTATGTACATGCTTAATGTTGCTACTCTGTATTTTTCCATTGAGTATAACTTTGATAAATATTAAGCGTATAGGGGGTTTTGTATATATTGGATCTATTTCGTTATTTCCTTCTTGTGTTATTATTACTATTTCATTGAAGTAGTTTAGTTCCTTCTAAACTCGTAAATCTCTTAATTTCTCCTCCTCTTCTCCTTGGAGCGAGAGGTGGGGGGAGAGCATCTGTCACCCCTAATAGACAAATTCGGACTAAATGATGACAACCACATACCATAGCTGTCTATGAAGCAAATATATTCACAAATTCAAACACTAGAATCTTCTAGAAATGTATTTTTCCCAAGCATTGGAAGAGATCTTACTGAAAAGTAGAATTGTTGAAAGATAAATGAATCCTGTGTTGCTCAAACTAGGACATTAATACAAAAGCCTACTTATTTACTAAAAAGACAAATGGATAGCAGTTACTGTCAATTCTGCAAAAGAAAATGAAACTTTTCTAGGTTCACTAGAAATAAAACCAGTGCTGAAGAATTTAAATGAAAATTATATTAATTGTTGAGAAACAAGAAAATCTTTGAGGGAAATAATTTTCTGTCCAAAGCTAAGAAGGAGACTAGAAAATGTTTATTAGAACAGTAAGCCAGGATTACTCCAGGTTGCCATTATCCCCCTACTAAGATTTTTTGGTTTCATTCAATGAATATAGGGTTTTCTGGAGCATGTTTTGTCTTAAAAGTTTCAGTGTTTACTTTTTCTTCTTGTTATTTACTTTGAATTAGTACTTCACAGGAATATACTGAAAATGTTTTTTTAAAATTGTAATAAAAAAAATGCTGTCCACTGAAATTCTTCTTAGATCATAATCAGTTATATTCAATATCACTAAGTTCTGAATGATCAAGAATGTAAAAACAAAAATACAAAAATCCTAATGCAAAAATAATGCTACTAACTCTTATACACCATTTTTAACTTATTGTAGCTTTACAAATAAATCATACTAAAGATATTAAAATTGTAGTAGGCAATCCACCTGTGGAGAGTTTCCTTTTACTGTAGTAAATTTCATTTATGTGTTTGTTAGCAAGCAGTGTCCCTGTTGTTATTTTTAGTTGCCCTGTTCATGTTTTCTTTGGCTTTCTAAACTATTAATCTCCTCTTGAAGCAGCCTCTCCATATCTCTCACAGAATGTAATTTCTCTGTATAAACCCTCATACATGCTAACAGATCCTTTGTATTATAGAATCCGTTCAATCCTCTGATTAATAAATTTTTGGCATTATCTCATGAAATCTTCAGAGCTGCTTGGAGATAAGTCCAGCAGTACTCATAATCACCACACTGACTATGATATTCTATGAAAATATGAAAAAATGGAAACCACAAAACTGAAGTTGTTTGGGTTAGATGTAGTTGTAGCAATTAAAAGAATACACTTCTGCTCCTTTAAATTTGGCTAACTTTACAGTACAGGGAATTCCTGAGCTTCATTTTGTCCTTTTCAGACAGATTGTTTAGCATCTGGCAATATTTGTTAGTCAAAATGTTAGTCAGCTACAGTGATGAAATTTAATTACTCTGTTGGATAAAAAATGTCTGTCAATCATACACTATATGAAGTTTACAGAAACTATTGTTCTTCTTAAAAATGTTTTACAAGCTACATGCGTATTATCGAAATCCAGTTTGTACATAATAGAAGGCAGCGTCATAGATGCTCTCAGCCAGCTCCACAAACCAAGCAATCACTTCTTACACAAAATTATCCACAACTATTTATAGTTTTCATCCATAATACTATGATATTTTCCCAAAGTACAGAAAGGATTGCACATTGATAGCAGGTAGAAATCTTCTGGTAGGTACTTTTATTTTGTATTTTTTGATTCAGAGGTGGCTATCTGTGGCAAATGGTATGCAGATGAGATAGGTTGTAATTAAATTCAGTTGTTCATTCTGTGAAGCCTGCCATCTGATTTATATTTTTTCTGGACCCACACATAATTTCAGAGAAGGTGTTTGTGCCAACTCAATCTTTTTGAGAGTGCATCCAGAGTGACACGTTCTTAACCCTAGTGTTACAATCAGAATTTTCCCACTAAATTCACTGAAACTAACTGAGCCTTTTCATGCATTGAAGATGGACCAGAGATCTCTCAGTGTTTACACATAAACAACTGCCAATGACTAACTTCCTTAACTGCTGATCTTAAAATATTCCTTAGTGTTTGAAATGTTTAGGTATCTGGTACCATTTATCATTTTATTTATAAATATATATACACACATACATGGTTACCATGTATCGCATTTCTACAGCTGGAACATTATTTGTGGCAGTGAAAATTTTGGAAGTCTATGCACTATGTGCATACATTCTGGGTTAGAGAAGATGCAAAAAAATTAGGACCAATGTGTGTGTCTGGACAGCTCTTGATCAGTCTCTTTCAAAAGGGGGTGGCTTAAATGCCCTTAAAATAAAGCAGAGCATATCACTCTATGCTTATGAGAAAAGGGGTAAAAAATATTACTATTTGAACTCGGTAATAATGACACTCAGCTGAGACATTCACAAAAGTTATCTCCTCTCCAGTAAGCAACTTTGATTTCCCTTTACCTGTTTTTCCTTGTTGTAAGTAACTGTCCTTCCAGATTAGAACAATTTTTGCTCTAATTTAACTGGTTATATTCAGATTTCTTGTCAAAATATAGCTGAAAGTAATACCTATGCTGTTTATGGCCACAGAAGATGGAAGGGAGGGAATTCTTATACCTCACTGTTGTTCCTGGTATGCTCCTTGTACTCAACAGTACACATCATTGCTTTAATCCACTCTTTACTAACACTTGTATTAGCAAAATCTGCAAGGTCTGAGCTGTTGTGTATGAGCTTGTTGCAAAGGTCTTTAGATAGCACACTAAAACAGTACACTAACTTCGTAAGATTAGCAGCATATAGAAAAAAAATTACATTTTGAGTCTTAAAGCTTTAACTCTGGAAGTTATTAACTTAAAAATTCCAATATGCATCTTATATCTCTAATGCAGTATGTAGGACAATGTATTATTGTTATACAGGCCATTTACATAGCATAGATCAGCATGCATTGTGTCAGCAGTAAGATTTTTAAGCTAAAATTCTGCATTAGACACCTACTGACTTGATTAGGGCTTTCTGCCAACACACCTACGGCGATGACCAAGTTCAACTCAACCAGAGAGGAAATGAAGTGAATCCCATGAGGTCCCAAGGGGTGTGTGTTTCCAGCAGTGCAGTAGCCCTGAACACTGACTTGTGCCTGTGTAACAGTTTGGACTCTTTCTTGCCATGTAAGTTCAGATATACATTATCTGAGGCATCCAACCAGACTGGAAGATTGTGACCAGTTGGACAGAAATACACACAAGTGAACTGTGAAGGCTGTAAAGAGAGGACCTGAAGGGACTCTACCTTTAGGCTTTAGTGTAGGGCTCACATTCCTACATGTAATCACAGCCTGTCTGATTCCCTCATCACCCAAAAAAATGTGGAAATTCAAAAGACAGGAAAGACTGGGGTATCTTGTCAAGCAAACAACACCTGGTCATTTTTACATATCTATATTCTGCTATAAATTCTCTTCAACTACATATTCAAGGGCCTTTTAGAAATACACTTTTTGACAGCTGGATTTCATATTTTTTAAAACTCTATACCAAGTCTAACGTACTGTTACATTTGCCTATATCTAGTTGGATCCAAATGTAGCCTCAAAATATGCATTTCTTTATATTGACTGGATATAATGGGATCTAATGTTTTATCTTAGTGTTTATTGACAAATTTCCACATTTTGGATTATCTGATCTCTTGGGAAATGGAAATAAGTCAAACCTCAAAACTCTATTAAATAAATTAAACCATAATGCTAATAAAAATTATATCAAAGCACTCAGGTCAGCCAAAAATTTTACTGTAGCTTATGTTTTTGATGGAAGAGAAGTTAAATTTATATACAAAACCAAACCATTTTGATACTTCTTGCTTCTAACAGACTATAAAACTTAATTTAAGTACGTTTAAAAGCAGTCTCCCCTATTATACTGACAATAACATGGACATTGAGATAACTGTCTATTTATTCTAGAGGTTAAAAGAAGTTCAGATTCACTGTTAATTTAGAACATCTTATTCAATAACAATGTTTCTTTTTTTTCAAATGAATTATGGTGATTTATGTGTAGTACTTTTCTGGGAAGAAATACTGTTCACTAGAGACTTGGTTGAGCTCAAAAAAGTACATTTAATTTAAGACTGCAGGTTTCACTTGAATAAGATTGATGTTACACAATATCCACTAGTTATGAACTAAGAGAACAAAACCTATTTTCTCCAGAAATATTAGGAATGCATCTGGGAACATTAGACAAGGTACTGTAAACCCTGTCCTATTGCAGCTGATAGTATTCCCTAGCAGAAGGGAAAATACAGAAGTATGTATGTACATATCCATCCCCAATAGTGGCATATTCATATGTAGCAGGTTAATTCAAATGTTCAGTTTACCATACTATTTAGGCACTCACTTCCTTCAGAAAATGTATAGTTTTGTCCCTTAGAAACAACTGTTCTAGAGATGAGGTGTCAATGAAAAGTTTGTCTTGAGCAGCCTATGAAGCTTACGATGTCTCTTCCAAAATTAACATATGAAAGGTTCTATTTGGAAATAGTTCCTCTAACTGTTGACTCCATCTTTCTTTTCAAATATGTACTGGACGCTGGTAAACTCAGCTGAGCACAGATTATACAGTGACTTCCATCTGAAACATCTGTGGCAAGCACGTTTCCTCTCTGCAGAAAACAGGGAAGGGAAGAAAAGGTGGAGCAATGTATCCTTTTGAGGCTTTGGTATGGAGAAATAAAACCATGGGAGAACACACCATGACTTAAAAGCAAATTATTATATTACTGTTCAATGTGTATGTTCCTATTCATGTTCCTTCGTGCTTTGACTCAGCACTGCTCCAGGAGTACAACTGAAGTAAAGAAGCAAACAACTGTCAGTCTTGTAGGGTCTTCCCATCTCCATACCCTGTGCAGCAGGCTGTCTTCACAAGTATCAGTTTTGCTGTGGCCAAAGGGTCCTCTATGTTTTTTTTTGCTAGTAGATGCATTGCAGATATACCCTATGTATTTTCGTAGTCCCCAAAGTAAACTGTCAGGGTTTTATTGGAAAAGAGATAAGCACCTTAGCCTGCAGCCTGCTGTGAAAATCACTAGATATACTTTCTTAGATGTAAATTACCCTCCATCTCAATAAGAATTTCTCTGTCTCTTAACTGGTTCTCTGCAAGAAACACAAAATAATAAAGTATAAAATTAACAAGGATAACTTATGAAATAAGTTATGAAACTATATGAAATGGACATTGCACGTATATTGAGATATTTGGGGTGATGTTAACAAAGTCCACCTCCATTTGTCACAGGACATTGATGTAGAAATAAGAATACTGTTTTTAGGAAGAATTCTGTTAAATGTAAGTGCAGATTTCCATTTGGTTCGGAGTTTGAGTTGCAAAAAATAGAATCAATGAGAGTAATTAACAGCCCTGTAAACACACAGTACAGAACTGGATGATTGGAATTTGTGTTCAAATGAATTCAGAAGACAAGAAGTGATGACAGTTCATAATTTCACAGTTTAATTCACTCAGTATATCTTGAAAGAGGCTTTGCTTCTGATAAGAAACACAACATTAAAGGGTTGTTTCAAGCATTTTAGAGTGTTTTTTTTAAAAACATATGTAAGTTAAAAACAGACATGCAATACATTTTTCAGCTGCTGAGATCTTGGATAAAATAGAGGCAGCAATGCTGAACAGCAACTTATATTTAAGGACTATAAAAAAACTCGGGGGTGGGGAGGAGGAACTTTTATGCGGTTAACTCTTCAGGTGAGTTAATACAGATGCCAATTTGAGGGAGAAATTTTGGAGAAATTTTTCCAGACCAGAGTAAATCATAAACATCTTCATATACTTTGATTCTTGACATCTCTTTCCCGGGTATTTCTGCTACTCAGCTCCCTGCTCAGTGCTACACTTTCTGTTTGATACTGTAAACTCCTCTGGTGCATCAGACACAGCTTTAATGCCCCTACAGGAAGCTTTTACAGGACTGGACACTGCATGTTTGGGGGCATGCTGAAGTCCCTTTGGTTATTCTTAAAAGTCAAGAGCCCAGCCTTTAGATTCAATATGCTATGTATACGTCCTCCCTGTGTCAGAGCTGAGACTCCCTGCTCCTCTGCATCTGCCTTTCCTCAAATAAAGCTGTGAGTCCATACTGCCAGCTGCCTGCTTGGAAGGGTTGTGATTGGAGGCCGTAAAGCATTCAGCTTAACACAGCAGCCCATAGCCTGTATGGAACTCTGCGGGTCTAACCTCTCGTTGCCCTTTCTGTTCTCAAATGAAACAAGTAGTCATTGCTGTTTCACTTCGTGTCAGCAGCAAACCAGTGCCTAGTTGCATACACCTCCCTTGTAATGACTCTAAGTTTTCTAAAACATTTTTAAGCTTTTTTCTTTTTTTTTTTTAATATGCAAATATTGAATGGCTTTCCAAGTAATTTTATTGTTATTTAATTAGTCACATGGGTTGTTTTGTTGTTTTGTTTTTCAGTCTCTTACTGTATCTGGCTGGTTTTCTCAGAAGCTGGCTGCTAGCACCTTTCACTCCAGACTGGTGGTGCTACTGTTTTAGCCAGGTGCTGGCTGATGTTGCCAATGGAGGCATCTCAGGGATAAAGCTACACTTTTCAGAAATGAGCTCTTAATTCTGACTTCTGAGAATGTTCCCTTGGAAGCTTTGGAAATGCTGCTTTCTGTATGAACCTGCTTTCTGTATGAACCTACAAATGCCCCCATTCCTTGGTCACTGTGGCCTGAGAAATAGAATTTTCATCAAACTCTCCTCTTTTATCTGTGTGTAATGAGTTGAGTATTGTAGTTTTTCCCAGACAGCTTATAGAACACATGATTGTGGCATTTCTGTAGTGCGATGGCTTTTATGGTTTTCTAGCTGTTAGAGGTTTTGGTGTAAATTAATTTGTTTGTGTTTGTGCTTGATGTTTTGTTTGGGTTTTTTGGTGCATGCAGCAGTATATTATTACCTAAGTATTAATATCTCTTCTGTAAATACTGGAATAAATTATGACCTACTTGTTGAGAGTAGCTAATGAGCTTTTGGCCTTTCAAATCTTATTATCTATGTATCTCCTTTTAAGTGCACTTTACATCATGTGCTGAACTTTGCAAACACTGACTTCTTGTGTTTCTTTTATAAACCAGAAAGCAGATTTGTCTTCTCAGCTTCTTTTAAACAAAAATAACTATGGGAGAAAAACATGTGTAACCTCAAGCTCAGTTTAATTTGTCTTCTCATGTTCTCTGAAAACCAGCATAAGCTGTTTATTGTGATATAGAAGGTCTCTCTTGCTCAGTTAAATCATTCTTTATACAGCATATTTCATTTTGTGTTTCTTCTTTCTGTGAAATACTTCAGATATGGAACAGCATCTTAAGAATACATTTAAATACTGATGTCATGCATCTGACCTTTGATTTCTGCACAAGCATCTCCCATCACACAAATAGAGTCAAATCAATAAACTAAACTAATTCCCCTAAGCTGAGTCTGGTTTGTCCATGATGGAAATTGCTGAGTGATCTCTCCCTGTCCTTATTTCAATGCGTGAGCCTTGCATCATATTTTTCTTTGCTCTCTCTAGCTGTGAAGGGGTGTGATAGAGCAACTTCGGTGGGCACCTGGCATCCAGCCAAGGTCAACTCACCACAGTAATGCTCTGAAAATGAACCGGGGCTTGTAGTGAATAAGGCCATTGCCAGAAAAGTGTTTCCAGTCTGTTCAGAAATGTCACATAGTGAATTTAAGAATTTTTGGTGGCCATCATGTTTGATCACTGCCTGGATTCTGTGGCTGCAAATTTGTCTTCTGTTGCTAGGAAAATTACATAAATGAAGTGCCTGCAGCAAGTCACTGATGTCTTCCAGAGGTCTGTTTACGGAACCTGGGACCTGAAATGCATGAATGACTAAACTGTTTTAGGATCTGCGCTACGAACAAGAAAAATTTCTTATATTGTTGAGAACTTCAAAAAAATCAGATAGCTAAAGTGCATAGACAAATTCAGCAATTTTAGTATTAATTTCTCTCTGTCAGCTCCTGATAAATTAAATAGAGCTAATAATGATCAGAAGTAATTTTGGGATGGGAATAATGGTGATAAATGCAATGGTAGGAGAAACACAGAAAGCTCCATGAAGAAATTCAGTATTCAGTACAGAGTTTGGATAATGTGCAGTAAAAACCGCATAGATTCACACAGTGAATGATAAAGAAAACCCAACCAACAAAAAATCAAAAATCCAGTACTCAATGGCTCCACTGTCAGTGAATACCATCCATCTCAAAAACTGAATAAATTAGGGGCAGTATGTTGGTGACAGCATTCAATTGTTGAAGTCAAACTTGCGCCATAAAGCATATAGCACTAAAAGGTAGACTGTAATTCTGGCATTTTCAGGCTCTTGACTTTTCAGAGTTAATTATGATTTTTAACACAGTTTTTGTGTGCGTGTAAAAAGAAGGTCATTATGTTCTAGTTCTATTCAATTACATGTTGGGGAATGAGAGCACATTACCTGCAGTAACCAAATATGCATTCCAGTTCGCAAAAGAGATAATACAGTATGTTCTTAGCTCAGTGGATCACAGCTAATGCTATGGCAACTTTCCAAATAGACTTATCGTTAAGAAGATGAGGTGAGGCATCAAGACGCTCTGAGTCATTATAAATGCTTTATGATTCAGTATTCCTATGCTCAGAGATTGCTTTGAAACAATGAAACGTCTTTTAAAAGGATACAACAAAAGCAGTTACTTTTTATTTTTATTTTAAACAATGGCTCACTTAGCAAGCACAATTTCATCAACAAAGATGTTATTAGGCAGAATTTTATATAACTACATGACAAGCTTTTGTGTGTGTGAAAATTTGCTAATACATGGAGTAATGCATCGGAAAAAAAAATACATTCACTTTTTGTTTGATTGCTTTTCACTCTAATATGTGCCAGTGTTTGGTTTCTATTTATAGTGTATTTCCAAAGTCTTAATCAGAAAATTGAATTCCTTTAATAATTCCGTTGTCCATTTATTTTATTAGATTATATTTATCATATCTTAATTTAAAAGTAATTTAATTTGATTATTTTCTACAGTGCTATACTGTGTAGAAGATAAAATTTAGATCATCCTCATTTTCAGAATAACATAATAGTTGATCTTGATCTTGATAGTCTTTACATTGTGATTTAGGTAAAAGTTCCATTGCCATCTTTTAATTTAAAGATTGATTTTATTTATTTGAAGACACATCCAGGAAGTATATGTTTAGGCCCTCACTTTGATTGATTCTTGAATGTGTTGCATCACCTAAAAGGGAAAAAAGAACAAAATAGGGATCATGCTAATGAAGAAGTCCCTCAATACCTGAACAATGATGGAGGAGAGATGAAGTCTGTGAGGCGAGTCAGAGGCCTCCTCTGGAGCTGGTGGACCACCCTGAAAGCAGAATCTAAATTTTTATAAAAATGTAACTGTGTCTAAGAAAGCTTGATGCAGCTCTTAGAGCTCTAGGTTTGACATACTGCCTGTCAACCGTAATCCTTGGCAACCATTACCTGTGCTAGTAGATTGTGCCTAGAGGCATTTTGGTGTTGGTTTTTTTTGCCTAAGCAGTTTTGAGACACAAGCATAGCTTAGAGATGTGTCTCCACATCTGGTGTTTCAAACACAAGTAAAAATTTTCAAGCAGTTTTCTGAAATTTTTAAATGTCTTTTTTTTTTTTTTTTCTGCAGTAGCTAAAAATTCTTTTAATGTGGAATTGTTATTTGCCGCACATGTTTTGGATACAATGACCATTATAATTTCTGCATTTCCTTTGGTACATGGGATGGTAATGGTTACTCCCATATTCTACTTAATATTTTTTTTAAATGGCAGGGCATTTTTCAACAATGATGAGGAATGTTGCAGATATTTTAAATGCAAATTATATATTTGGATATGGTTTGGGACTAAGGACTTTTCCCTTCTGGTAGTATTTTGAAAGAAAAACTGAGATCTTTCAATGCATATAAATTGATGACTTATATTTTTGACATTTCTAATTTACAGCAGTTCAGGTATAAAGACATGGAATTTGAATGTTTCTTTCTTCCTACTCCTGAATCTACATAGAGATTAATCTACCTAAGTAATGCTAAGCTATCACTCATTCAAGCTGCTAAATGTCAAAGGCAAAGAACACACTGTGCAGTAAGATTGAACTCTTTTGTTTTAAAGAAAAAAATATACTATTTCTCCAAGAGAAGGGAAAAAAATGTTATAATTGTTTTAATCATATATACTTGAAAAATTCTAAGGCTGGAAATTTCCCTAGACAGTTAAAACCCATATTGTATTGCTGAAAAATCTTATTTTAAGAAACTTCAGTTATACTCTTAGTTTAACAAAGAGGAAAACAGTTTGCTGCTTAACGAGTGAAGGGCATTGAAATAGGAGACTACTAAGAGTGATAACTCAAAGAGGCTGTTAGTGAGATAAGAGATGAAGAGGCAGCAGTGTTTAAGGTCAAAGGATCAAATACTTCAAGGTTTCTCTAGCTGTAAGACATTCAAAGATATCAAAAACTTTCATTCCTCCCTCCCACCTCCCTCTCTGAGTTAGTGCAGTTAATACAGTGTTTAATGTGCAAAACAAATGTTCTCGGGCACCTGCACTTCATGTTGGCCAGGAGGTGAGATCAGAGCTAGTGGAAACATTAACTGCATTATATAGAGAACTGAGATGAAAAGAAAGTATCTGAAAAATCTAGTACTTTATTGAATTGACTGAAAAAATAACATTAGTTCTCTTTTGTTTTGTTTTTCTCTCCATCTACTGTGTCTTGTTAACGCTACAGACTCCATGCAAGACAGTTCAGAATAATAGGAAAATGCTTTCAAGTATGGAAAGCTCAGGTACTATTGTGTTTCCTCTGTGGGTTGCCTATGATCAGATACTTTCCTACTTCAGAACTAAGAGAAAAATGTATCTTCCTTTATAGTAAAATACATTTTAAAGTAAGGACATCAAATTCTGAATCTTTGAATGAAATATTCAAAATAGGGTTTGTCCCAAATGCTTTTTGCCTTTTTTTTTTTTTTTTTTGTGTGTGTGTGACATGACAAAGCTTTTTCTTGCAGTGATTGGAGATGTTTCTTGATTGGTATTTTCTGTCTACTCTATTCCTCAAAGTTTGAGTGCTTCTGAAATAAAAAAGTATAGTGGGGTCATGTCAAGAGAAAAATCTTTCTTTCAAGATGGGTAATACTTTTAAACTGTTCACTGTCAGTGTTTGAAGACTGAGTTACCTGTCTTTGCTCTTTAGTCACTTCTCTCATCACCTTTGGCCTCACAAAGCAAGCAAATGCAGCTTTCAAATTTTTGTTTGAAAGAAGGTTGACATTTCTATTAACTTGAATGAATGAGGCTTATAGCTGGAATAACAAGTTGAATTTGAGGGACTTTTGCTGGTATTAGAGCTTTTAAGGCTTCTTAACATCCCTAACTGTTAGATTCCATGCAATGAGAGATGCTATATATAAAACGTGTAGTAGATATACATTTTTCCAAGATGTTCATCACTGGTTGGCACTTTTTTTTAACAGAAATTTGTTTGAAGTGGCAAATAGTACATATGAGAGTTTTTGTTACTGCTGAACACTTTGAGAATGACTAGCTTGGGAGCTTTTATTTCCCCTAGCAAATGGGAAGGAAGGGAAATGAAAGGAGGAGAGAACTGTCTTTCATTATCTAATAATATTTATGCTAGCTATAAAATAGAAGCAGATTTTAAAGGATTTTGTTATTATTATAAACATGGAAAAAGCTAAGCTTTTTCTGTCCACCTGGCACATCTGCCCAGATCCTGGCCCCTTTGCCTGCTTCACGGTCCCTGACTCACCTGCTGATCCAGCTCATTGCTTGCACAAATGCACACACACCTGGTCTGGGGAAGATACAGACGCTCGTCAGCCCCAGCGGCCAGCACCAGGCACATGGGCTGTGACCTGTGTGGTCCTGGTCCTGCTTCAGCTGCCCATGCATAGATCCTCACTTGCCTCACTCACACCAGTCTCCCCTGTAGCTGGTTTTGGGAACACACACCGTTCCAGTCCCTGCGACTGGAAGTTGAAGACCGCTGCTTGCTCCAGTAGCTGATGCTGAGATCCCACTTGCTCCAGTAGCTGATACCACAGGCCGGGGGTGCCTACATCCCCCAATCTGGCTCTGGTAGCTAGCACCCAGTCCACTCTCGCTGTTCCCCTCAGTAGCTGGCACTGAGTCCCCACAGCGCACCTACACATGGGATAGAGATTGAGATTACACAGTAAATCAGTTGAAAAAAAACATTTAATGAGATGACAAGACAGACTGGTGATTGAGTGTATGGCTCAGCCAAACAAGTGTACTGACCCACCCCATTTCACTTGCAACCAGCCTTTTTTATACCCTTTCCCGTCTGCTCCCCCTCCCAAATGCCTGTCCCTTGCACATTGCCTCACCAGTTGGCATAGTCCCGCTGGCCTCTCCCAACATCCTGGACCCTCAGATTTTCATCCTTACCAGTTGCAAAGTCCTGGTGTGCCTGCAGTTTCTTGGTAGCCCATCAGTTAGTGTGACTGACTGGGTTTCTTTCTGGGTATTGTCTTTGTTAAGGCTGATTGGTTATATTTTTTATCTCTGTGTGTTCATCTCCCTCCCTTTCCTTATCATCCTAATTTGGCAAGTCAGACAGTCTTACTGAAGAAAAACCAAATTTTCTCATGCTCCACATATCCTTACCAATTAGTGTGACTGGCTGGGTTTATTCTTATCAGTACTTCTGTTATCAATTGTCAGTCAGGTTTTTCTCTGTATGCTCTGGTTTATAGCTCCTTTGACCAGATATCCTTAAAAGATCGACCCTCTCCTTCTGCATACCGTTGCATAGTATTTTGTTAATTAATAAAATGATTTTACAGCTGAATTTTCATTTACAAGTTTTTATGTCAATGTGTTAATATTGCCTAAACAGCTCTGCCTTTGTACTCTCAAGACTTGGTTTCTTCAGTGCATCCAGTCAGAATGGAAATTAACCTGAAATACCATATTCTTTCTACCACTTTGGATATATTTCTAGGCATATAATTGATTTGAAATGTTGTCAGTTATATACTGAATAATACCAAATATGAGAATACAGGTCACTGCCTTACATTTTCCTTTTTGCCATGGGATAAATCTAGAATTATATTTGTAAGATTACTCTATATTTCTTGGATGTTTCTGAACTACACTATAGCTAGTCTTTTTGACCATAGCCACTGGAAATTGTAAACCTAACTTCAGTTACAAAACAAAGAAATTTTACACTTTCATGGCTAAAAATGTAGTTGCATAATATGCTGCAAGATTGATGGATGCAAAAATACTGTGAGAGACTATTCAGAATCCATATTGTGGGCTACAAGAATGAGGTATAAAATTGAGTGAGAAGGTAAAAAGACCACTTCCACTGATAATGCTAGATTTAATGCTTTTGAAGAATTTCAAAAATACTGTCAGACTGAAAAGGCTGAGTGACAATAAAATCACTGAAATCTAAAGAACTAAGATTAATTTTATGTCTACAGTTCAAGAAAGTATTTGCAGTTAGAAAAGTGTTTACCTTGCTCAGGTAACAAAAAAGACTTGGATAAGATTAGAGCAAAAGCTTAGTCAAAAAAACAAAACAAACACAAAACCCCCACAAAATAAAATACCAATCCCCCCTAAAAAAAGAACCCACATGAAAAAAAGCAGAACCCACACAAAGAAACAGAAAAACAGAAGTACACATATCTTTGTTCATTTCCAGTTCTGTGTGAGCCCAAACAATGCATTTTTCTTTCCGTCCAGTGTCATACTGATGTCTTTGCCAGAGGTATGCAAAAGCAGCTTATCATGACTGCTATATAGGATGTGAAATGGAATTTCCTGCTTATATCTGAACAGTTCTGCCTACTTGCTGAGAATATTCTGTGTGTTCTTTCCTTTCATTGGCTGTTCTGTTTGTAATACTGAATAAGGGAAGCAGAATTCTATTCCCAAGATAGAAAGGGTATTCAGATAGTAATCTAATTTTCTGTATCTAAGTAACATCTAAGCCTAAATCCGTTGGCTCCAAGTGCCCCACAGCCAGCTGTTTTAGACCTTATATTACAGCTCAGAATAGGTCATTTATTTACTGGAGTCCTGGACATATGTTGAAGGTGGACCTTCATGATCACCTAGTTGCCAAAAAAAGGAAGTCAGTCTGTCTTTCAGTAGTCTTTACAGTTAATGTTTCTTTAATTTCATGGAAATCTTCATCTCATGTCATACTTTTTTCTGTTTTGTTTCCGTTTGACTAATTAAGATTCTAAAAGAGGCAAGAAATACAATTTGCAGGATAAACAGGATTAAGACGAAGTAACATTTTAGTGAAATTCTAGTAAGTAATTGGTGTTATATCCAAAAAGAATTTTTCCCAGTGGATTCTTGTTTCAAAAAGAACAAATTTAGCCTAGAGAGATGAGTACTTTTCAATACTCTCCAGTCAATCACTTAATTCTATCGGGCTTTCATATTATCATTAATAACATCACCTGAAAAAAAGCCTTTTCCTTTCAGAAAACTTGGAAAGACATAGATGGGTGGTGGCTACAATTCTATCTGCCTAAGTTAGCAAAACTGAAGGAACAATAGAAGGCCATATCTGCTTTAACTAGTGAAAAAAACAATGTATTGTGCTAATACTTCAGAAAAAATAGTCAGAAAAGAAAGAGCTATTATTTTCCTGGCTGTGTACGACAACAGCTAATGACTTCTGCCTAATGTTTTGTTGCTCTGCTGTAAGATAAGAGGAAAAAAAGCAATGGATAAGGATAAGATCTTGAAAGCTGTTTACCTTGACTTTTTAGCAAGGCTTTGGACGATCTCTCACAGTGTCCTGTATCTGGGTTGGGAAGTAATATGATGAAAATATAGTCACACAGACCAGTCACCTGTGGCTAGAGGATGGTGCTCTACCTGGAGGTCAGTAACAAGTGGAGCAGCTCTGAGGTGTCTCTTTGGAGCTGGCTTGTTTCAGACCTTTATCAGTGACCTGTGGGAGGAAGCAGAAGTTACTGTTTCCAAGTTTAAGGATGATGACAAGCTAGGGGGAGCGGTTGAAAAACTTGAAGGCAAGACTGCTGTACAGAAGGTCCTGGAGAGGCTGAAGAAATGGGCTGACAGAGACCTTGTAAAATTGAGCAAGACCAAGTGCCAAGCATTGCCCCTGGGACAGAGGCACAGGCTGGGGGCAAACAGACTGGAGACAGCCCTGAGGGAAGTGCCCTGGGGCCTGATGGGCAGTGAGCTGAACCCCAGACATCAATGGTGGCCAACAGCTCCCTGTTTATGAACAGGAGCATGGTCAGACAACCTGGTGGGAGCAATTGTACCCTTCTACTCAGCTCTTGTTAGACCACATGTGGAGTACTGCCCCAGCCTTGGGCTCCCCAGTACAAGCAAAATATTATCTCTGTAGAGTGAGGCCTCTGGAAATGCTTAACGGGTGGGTGCATGAGGGGAAAACTGAGGGAACAGGACTTGTTCAGTGTGTAGGTGAGCAAGCTTTGAGGACTTTCACAGCCACTTTCCTATATTTATATATAGACAAGAGAAGGTTGTCAGGAGAAGGAGCCAGACTCTTTCTTGTGGCACACGAATGAGACACAATTCCGATAAAATGAAACACGGCAGGTTCCAGCTGGATAAAAGGAGAAACCTCCCCATCCTGTGGACAGCCCAACAGTAGGACAGGTGGCCCAGGGAAGCATGTGGTTTTTCTGTCCATCAGGTTTTTAAGACAGATCCCTGAGCAGTCCATAAAGGTTTTTAAGACAGATCCCTGAGCGGTCAGGTCTGACCAAAGAGCTGTCCCTGATGTGAGCAGGAGGTTGGACTAGAGGTCTCCTGAGGTTCATCTGCTCAGCCTGGATGATTTCATGATCTTCAAATGTGCATAGTGACACTAGGTATTTGGATTTCTAGGAAGTCAGTACTTCTAGAGAAATTTGGGTGCATGACCTCTTGACCTTAATACAAAAATTATAAACCTTCCATTGCCTATAATAGAACAGGAGTTTATTTCTGTGGTTTTTTGTTTGTTTGTTTTTTTCATACAGTGATACATTTCACCTACATTACAATTATCATCTTCCCTTTTCTGACCTGGACATCACAACAAACCTTGAGACTTGTGAGACTTTATATCCATACTTTTGCACTGTTTAATTTTCCTTATATATCTTATTTTTCCTCCATTGCTCATTGACATCAACTGATGAATGAGGAAGACTGGTTTTTTATCATTTAAAATAGGACCCTATTAGTAGGGGTACTTTAATTAGGTAGGGGTAAATCTTCTCCTTAATGATGACAAAAATATGATTGATTTCTGACAAGAGGCAAAAAATGATCTGTAACTTTATGCATATATTGACCATGAGCCAACAATGTGCCCTTGTGGCCAAGAAGGCCAAGGGCATCCTGGGGTGCATCAGGAGGAGTGTGACCAGCAGGTCGAGGGAGGTTATCCTGCCCCTCTACTCTGCCCTGGTGAGGCCCCATCTGGAGTCCTGTGTCCAGTTCTGGGCTCCCCAGTTCAAGAAGGACAGGCAACTGCTGGAGAGGGTACAGCAGACGGCTACAAAGATGATTAGGGGCCGGGAGCACCTCCCTTACAAGTAAGGGCTGAGGGACTTGGGTCTTTTTAGTCTAGAGAAGAGAAGGCTGAGGGGGGAACTGATCAATGCTTATAAATACTTAAAGGGTGGGTGTAAAGAGGATGGGGCTGGTCTTTTTTCAGTGGTGCCCAGTGACAGGACCAGAGGAAATGGGCACAAACCTGAATAAAAGAAGTTCCACCTAAACATGAGGAGGAACTTCTTTACTTTGAGGATGGTAGAGCACTGAAATAGTTTTCCCAGGGAGGTGGTGTAGTCTCCTTCTCTGGAGACATTCAAAATCTGCCTGGACAAGCTCCTGTGCAACCTGCTCTATGTGAACCTGCTATGGCAGGGGGGTTGGACTAGATGATCTCCGGAAGTCCCTTCCAACCCCTTGTGATTCTGTGATTCTGTGGTTACAAAGAGTTTTCCTTTGAACTAGAAACTTCTTTAATATAAATGAGAACAGTTCTACCGAAGTTTTAAGATAATAACTCTAATTAGGGTTCATTTTAATTTTTAGTGCCTATGGTTTGAATGATTAAATAAATGAATGGAATATTTTTCATATTTTTAAAGGGTGCAAATATGTGGATGACCAAAAAAAGAATAATATTTTTTCTTTTGTTTATTTAAGGACTGCTTTTCCGTGGGATTTTTTTGTTTGTTTGTTTTTTGTTTGTTTTATTGCTTTTTATAAAGTTGTTTAGATTAGTTTGAAAGAATTTAAAGGTACCGCCTTCTTAAGAATTTCAAAAAGTATACTTAGAGTACTAACTCTATAAAACAAAAGACCATAAAAAATCATAAAAGATCATAAAAAAATTATTACCAAAAAAAAGTTAAAGTGGAAAACCATGAGTTATGTGAGACTGAATATTGGTGAGCATGCCACTTAAAACTGATCATAAAACTAGAATATATTGTACTAATCTTTTTTGACTCCTATTTAACTAATTCTGAAAATTATTCAGATGTTACATACTCATCTCTCTTCACTGATTGTGATTAAAGTATGTGGGTGCTTCAGTTCAGTGTAGAAAATCATGTAAGCATGTGGACATATTGTCCATTATCTTTCCTTGAAGAAAAAAAATGGAGCAACTTGGTCATTGATGCTATGCAATAGCTTACATTTATTTAAAATTTTCAAGTAATTTAAAATTTTCAAGTAATTTAAAAGTTAAATCAGCAGTGAACATTTTCAAAGGTCAGTTTATCAAAGTCCTGAACTCATCAGCACATTGTGATGACAAAATCTTGTCCTTATATCCAGAAAGGAGAAAGCCTGAAAAATCAGTAGTGTTTCCACTTTGTAATCCTTAGAAGCCTTGCACTGCTTTTTTATGATTGGCATATACCAACATATCAGTGGATTGCTGCTGTATAGGCTTGCTCACATTTGTGTTCTCACTCCTTTCTCCCTCTCCTTTTCCTCCTCATGGCCATCTCTTTCTCTCTCTCTCTGTGTCTCTATGAGATATGAGTTCACACTTTCTTTTGTCAGCTGTAGCAGTTGCATGGCCCTTGTTGATTTGATGGAATTTAATATTCCTTTCTGGTACTGTTAGGGCTTCAGGGGGAGTATAACAGTATAGTTTTATGATTGCTTATGCTGTCCATGGACTGTCTTCCTTGAATAATTAAGTATGAGCAAGTCTAATCTTAAAAACATGGAGCTCCACCACATCGTTTTCAGCATGATACATGAAATGTAGGGTTGGTTAAAGAAAGAAAACGGTAATGGAAGAACTATCAAGTTTTGGGTTGTTTTTTTTCAAGCCAGATGTTGTCCTGTGTCAAAAAAAAAAAAAACCCAAAAAAACCCAAAACCCAAAACAAATGAAACCCACATAAGCACAAAGGGAAGCAGTATGGCAGTACTGGCTGTAAAATGCCATGCTCTGGGTAAGTATCAAAGTATCAGCACCACTGTCCCATGCAGATATTAATATGGATCTCATGACAGCATTATAACTTATTTACACAGCCTCCTGGTGCAAGAATTTGGCTTTATTTGTCGGGATTGTGGCCAGTTTATATCAAAATGCATTCATTAGAAGAGTATGCTTCAGGATTGGGGATGATAGTTAATGCTGCTGCAAGTCAAGTTATCATTGTTGACTGCAAAGACACAATTTTGCATCATCTATGTAAACAACTCCTGTTCCTTCTGAAATACCCTCTTATCTCAAAACAGGATATTAAAAACAAAACAAACAAAAATTTGATCAGCTGTAACTCCACCACAAAGCAATTTAATTAAATTATAATCCTCTTTATTTTTAATCTGTTACGGTCTTCCACTTAATTTTTGATGATTTTAAGTAGACATTTTTCCTTTTCTTTGTCCCTTTCTCTGTACTTCTATTATTTTTTTTCCCAAATACTGAGGAATGCTACATTGCTGGAAAAGTGTTCCAACTGGTCTAATTAGTGTCCAGTATAATGCAATAAAGTTTATCTTACAACTAGTCATCAGGGTCAAACACTGTCCTCCTGAGTGTGGAGAATAAAAATTCAGTACTTTAATCTCTTCATTAAAAGATCCTCTTGGGTTACAGAAGCAGATTAAAAAATATGCTATCAAAGATGAGTCTGCCAAATGTGCCTTTGTAACTAAGTCTGAAAGGCTGGGAATATTTTTAACATGTTAGGGAATAAAATGAAGCAGGGGGGAGTGTCATCATTAGAAAACTGCATGATCTGGCATTATTACAAGTGGAAATAATCAGCGTTTCCTTCTAGAAAGAGCCCTTTGTATATCAAATTTGCTTTCAATGTATTTTTTTAAATGCTATTGTAAGAATTCTTTGTTCTGTTCACATCTGGTCCTTAAAACATATTCATTAGGCATAAGTTTTGTTATGAATTAAACAACAAATGCTGTAGTATTCATTGTCTGATATCAAAATACAGGACTGGCATATTAGGATTTTCTTCCTTTGGATCTAGTGCTATGCAGGCAAAACATGATTGTAGCATAAAAAAATAAAAACCACAATAAACTTAGTGGTGGTTCAGCTATTCATTGCAAACTGCTGTACATAGCTGAGTTTCACACTTCTTCCCTTACTCAATATATTTAGTTTCCTATGTAAAACTGTGCCTCCCGTCATTTTGTTTCTTTATTCCAATATCCTGCACCAAATGGCACAAATCAAAGTCTTCATGTGAGTTATGTGGTAGATAGCATTGTAGTAGAGAAGCAGGAGGTGTTTGGTCTACAATTTTCAAAACCTAATAACTATGGGCATCCAGTTTCTCCAGCTGTTACTGATCATCTAGTCTTTATTTCCATGGATGAATTAATGCATTCGTGGGATAGGAAACTGTAGGACTGGTAAAATAATCCTACCTTGAACAAAACTGTAATGTAAAAATAGTCTATTTTAGTTACATACATATGAATGTTTACTTGTATATATTTAAATATCCCAATTATTATCTTAAACTATATATAGATCTCATGTTTATGATAGATAACCAATCTCAAATTAAACATATGGGGTGTTTTTGAATCTCTGAATGGCCTCTTTTTTTTTTTTCTTTTTTTTTTTTTTATGGATGCACAGTCTCACAGTGAAATAAGCATAATCTTTATTTGTCATAATTACATTTGTATAAGGGTCTTTATCCTAGTGTTTGGGTTTGGGTTTTTTTTGTTAGGTCTCTAAGGAGTGAAGACCTGCATTCTCTTCTTTCTCATGTATAACACCACTGGTGGAAAAGGTAGGAAATGCTTGAGATAGGATATATGCTGGGTTAGCCTAGATAGGGAAAAATCACCATTGAATAAATCTTTCTTTATGTTTAGTTCTCTTTGGTAGACATACCAATATATTTATTTTCTGAAATGACCAGGATGTTCTCCTGGTTGAGAGAGAGTATTTATAGCTCCACCTAAAATAATATTCAGTTAGTAATGTATTTTGGCTCCACAGTCACAAATTAGATTTCACAACCAATATAAAGTGTATGAAGAACCATGAGAGGTAATTGCTATTTTGAGCTTATATAGGGTTCTCTTCCTCTTTTCCCTCAAGGGAGACATCAAATCTTTCTTATCACTGTCTGTAGAAATTATAAAATAAAATTATTAAGTTCTTCATAAGAAAGAGTGGTGGTGGTGAGATACTATACTGTAACCAATAAATCCTACATCAGTAACTCTTTTGTAATTTAGAGAATGATTGTGTCTCAGGAAGAGCTTTTCATACAGCATATTTTGTGCTGAAAAGTACTTTTTAGGATATTGTAGGGAAGTTTTAGAAAAAAAAAATTAATAACACTTAAAATTGTTTAGATATTTTTCATACCTGTTCCAGACACTACTGAGAGACAGACCAAGATTCACTATGTTAATTGTTCGTTTTAAAAGCTTAGAGGTTTATGGAAATATCTCTTAAAATGAGGGTTAGGTTAATAATAAAAATTAACTTACTGTTAAAGTGTGTATATCCACATTTGAATGTTTTTTCTGCCATCAAGGTGTACTGTATCTTGCAACAGGACAATGCAAGAGTACCTCTTGATGATCATTTTAGCTGGATGTGATTTGATACTTCTTTTAAAAGTAGAAAGTGTGAGCTGTTCATACCGGTTCTGGCTCTGACCAATTTGCAGTTTTTTTTAAGTTTTAGATCTTGTCACAGAGGCCAAATACAAAAATCATAAACTCCTGCCACAGTAGAATATGGAAAACTATTACAGCTTCTGTTCTTTTTCTTCACCTAACTTTTTGCTCTCCAAATGTAGTATCCCTTTTTTATTTTTGTACTACAGAAATATTTATTATCAGAGGAAAAATTCTGCCTTCAAATATGTGTAGAAAGTCTCATTCACATCAAAAGAAGTTCCTCTCTGTGTATGTGGTAACCTCTAAGCCCTCATTTTTGAGAAAGAAAAGAGTGAGATGTAGCTTAGTGAAAGGTATTTTTTTTAAATATGACAAATAGATGTCCTGAGTAGTAACTTTGAGCAAGTTTTTAAAAATTCTATATACAATCTATATAGTTGCAAAGAGGTTTTGTTAAATTATCATTCTGCAAAGCTCAACAGAAAGTTTTGATCAAATATTTTGCATTTAATGACAGCACATATAAGATTTAGAGTTAAAAACAGTTCTTCCTATATCAAACTAATTAGTAAATAAAAGTAAAGGGTTTTTCATTGGCTCATATTTTAAGTTACAGCATTTTTGTCACATAACAAGTAGTAGAAATTTAGAAATAAATGCAGTAAAAATTTCTACAGCTATTTAGCTCATGAGGAGAAGTGAGACATCCCAGAAATGCTCTGCTCATTTCATTTATTTGGTCACATGACATCATCACATTACATCGTCACATTACATCATCACATTACATTACCCTCATTCAGCAGCAGTCTTGGTTTCTCACTACTCACAGATCTGACACTCTGGTAACCAACATATGGTGTTCAGTCAAGAGATCAAATTAAATCACTGCATACTGGTATGATGGCCTACGGTGTAGTCCCTTAAATTAAAAATGGGAGATACTGCCTGTACCATACTTTACCAGTATGCACTAGTTGCAACAATTTATTCAAGATCTCTCAGCTATCTACAGCTGTTTAGCCATAATTTAATTATTTGAATATTTTTACCAAAAATTTTTATTTAATTCCAGATGAAATTAGGGCATTCTGTAATTTCTCCTCTTCCGTTTTTTTTTAAACCCATAGTTACTGAATAGATACATCCACTGTCAAATGCCTGACATTGACAGTTCCTCTCTTATTACCATTCTGTTTATGATAGTTTAAGAAAAGTCCTTGGGATGTATCTCAAGAAAAGCTAAGGAATTAATATAGTTAAGGAATATAGAATAAATACAGATATAATTTGGGTGAACAACAGAAAGCTTCTGCAACTCTATCTTTTTTCCGTTTTGATGAGTGCTTAATTGAAG
Organism: Tringa tobata; assembly: GCA_033628505.1. Classification (NCBI taxonomy): domain Eukaryota; kingdom Metazoa; phylum Chordata; class Aves; order Charadriiformes; family Scolopacidae; genus Tringa; species Tringa tobata. Next base: position 276,389 of record JAHREE010000339.1, on the reverse strand, counting down.
ATTTTGCTTTGTGAATAAGGGAAAGAGAATTGCCTGTTTTAGGGAGGGTGACACTGTCTTTCATAACATCCTCATAGGTGAGCTTAGGAAGTGTGGGTTAGATGAGTGGACAGTGAGGTGGATTGACAACTGGCTGAATGGCAGAGCTCAGAGGATTGTGATCAGCAGCACAGAGTCCAGTTGGAGGCCTGTAACTAGTGGTGTTCCCCAGGGGTTAGTACTGGATCCAGTCTTGTTTAACATATTAATCAATGACCTGACTGAGGGGATAAATACACCCTTTTATTTATATTGTTTTTCCTTTTCAGAATACCTGAAGTAGGGTGAAGGTGGAACCACATGTTACTTTCATATCAAGAAACGCACAGTACATAGTGAAATCCCTGGTGTGTGGCAAGGGACCAAGTGGTGTAGGAGTCTGGAAATTAATGAGTTTGAGTTGTATTGAGCAGACAAGCTTAATGTACATGGAAAATTACAGTTATTTGTACAGTCTGTTGTATATGATGTCTTACTTTCTGACACGTGACATATGCCGAGGTCTGAACTTTTGAGTGTACCTTTTCTACTTCCTGACTCCCTCTGATCCTCGCTGAGTTTGTGTTAGCTTTCTTCTTGTTAAGCTTTTGTTAGTGTCATCTCTGAGAATAAAACATTTTATTTTTTTTAAATAGAGGCCATGAGAAACAAAACAAGAAAAAGCTATTATGGATTTTTAACAATGCTTATAAGCCCATCTGTAAAGCTGTATGAAGTTGATGATACTTACGTACATCCTTATTTACAACAGCTCTCTGCCCAGAGAAACAATTCTTATGGATTTTTCTTCAACAGGTTTATTCAATAAAGGTCTGAGTCACTGAATTTAAAGCAAGAAATACCCTTTCATTTTCTAGCCTGAATGAAAAGCAATAGAGACATTACTTTCAAGAATATTAACTGAATCCTCTATCCTTTTTCAAAAACAAAGTATATTTTATTTTTCTTTTATGTGCTCATTTGATCTCAGTCATATGTGCATTGTTTTTTTAAAGTTATTTCCATCCCTACACATTTTTTGTGAGGTTTCGAATTTTCTTAACCTCCTAAAAGTAAGTCAAAGATAAATTTAGTAGAAAAAAAATAGGAAATGCACTAAAATATTTGACTGAGTTATATAAAATTATTCTGCCAAAAAAGAAGGTGACTGTCCAAGGAAGCAGATAGCAATTCCTCAGATTTATAAAGTAATATCAGGAATTCTTCTCTAATCTAATTTTAGTTAATCTAATTATTTTGAAATACGTTTATGTATCCTTCCTTATAGTCTTCCACAGCATTAAAAATGTGTGAGGTTCCCAAAATTAGAAGATTTTTAGGAAAATTGTAATTCAGACACAGAAATATGATGCATATGCAAATGAGAAGTAAAGGGCATGCAAAAAGGAAACTACATAGTAGAGGGAAGGAGTGATAATCAGGCCAAAGGAGATACAAAAAGATTTAAATTTACAAGCTCTTCTGCAAATCCTTGATTCTACCCTCATCTAAACGTGAAGGACAAAGACACAGTATAGCTTCATAACCATGATGAAATCACAAGACACAGTAGAGTGAACACTGATCAGTATTAATGTTGAAATTAATGTTTTGTTATTAACTTAATTAAATCAAATCGGAATGCACAGTAGGACTTGGCATCTATGTATCAGTTCTTTGGCTGCAAAAGTTGTCTTTCTGTATGTATTTACCAAAACTGGAGAGGGAACGGTTGTGAACTGATACTATGGAAATCACCAAGTGCATATCTATATCAGAGTAATTGCAAGAATAAGGGCTCCATATCTGGGACGTCTTAAAGTGGGAAGATAATTATTCACTTCTGAGAATGGAGTTTTCTTCACCAATGAAAATACAAAGGTCTTTTTCCTTTCTCATGTCCTTTGTTTCTTTTCCTGTTTTTTCTCTGGATGTATCTTAGGCATTTCAGACATTCAAAACCCAGTAACTTGGGTGAACACAATTAAGCCATGTGTGCTGTACTAACCAGTTAATTACTTTTTGGGACCTCCAGACTATTTTTGTTTTTTGCATTCTGTAAAAAAAGAAATCTTAACTAATTTCTGGACTATGGCAATAAATAAACTTATTAATTAAGAAGAGGAGTGCTTTACTGATGTTATTGTGAGAATCTGGTTCCGGTGTTTTCAAGTATGGTTACCCCTGTGTGTATGTCTCCCACATTAAAAGAATTAATTAAAAACTAAATAAAAAAAAAAATCCCAAACCAGACCTTTCAATCTACTTTAGTCTTCAGATAAATAAAGGTATTCGAGCACATACTGAGCACACACACACTTGTTCTTTATTACGAAGTACCCTTTTTTGTAATATCCCTTATCAGTGATTGATCTAGCAGCTAACCTGCTGCTGAGGGATATGATGTAGGGGAGGACTTTGTAGAGTAGGGTAGATGGTTGGACTCGATGATCCCAAGGGTCTCTTCCAACCTAGATGATTCTATGATTCTATGATTCTAACCAATGTATAAACTGAAAAAAGCTGCATAGTTAAAGCCCTAGCAACAAACTTTCTTTTTCTGGGTGTTTGGAAACTGTGCAGGTCCAATAGTGTTGGTGAGGTGAGTGGGCACTTTTTTCCACTGTTTGAAAGCACGTAGACATCACTGGCTTACTTTTTGTTGTAAGAGGCTGTGAAAACTCTTTTATATAGATGTTTGTCCCACAGATTCACCACTTGAAAGACTTAAACTAGGTTTATTTCTGTATTGTAGTCAGTTCTGTGATGTGAGTCCATTAGTCTTTTTTTTTCATGTATATACTGCACTTATTTTTTAGTTCTGGTATGAAAGTCTAACCATAGAAGAAACAATGCTTTCTGTCCTCAGAATCATGATAGGAGCACTTTATCTGTCAAATTATATTTTCTTATGTATTCTTTTTTTCTGAAGAGCTTGACATGAGAAGATAATGATATGAACTCTCTTTTATGGAATGGTCTCTGAGAAATGTCATTGCTTGTACATGCCAGAAACATTTCCAATATTGCAATTGTTATATTTGCCAAACCTGGAGTAAAACATATGTGACAAAAATCCAGAAATTACATCTCTTTTTTAGCAACATATTTTTTTCTGTTGTCATGACTTAACATATTTTATATATACATACACACACATATATCAATTTAAAAATACATAAAATCAGCCACAATATTTCTAAACTTAAAAGAGATCAAGAACTCAAATATTTGTCTTGATGTGTGAGGGCTGTATAGAGATGACTGAAGTATCTTGAAAATGAAAACCTCTCAGTCAAAGCTGAATAGAATTTTTTTTTTGTTCTGAAATGCTCTAGGAAAAGTACAGCTAGAACAGTGGAAGAAAACATTTTCTAAAAAAGTTTGAAGGATCTTCTCATATACTTCCTCTTATACTGCTACATATATCTCAAAATTGATCCTAAAAAAATTCATGACATTTAGGACAGGAGTTTGTAAAATGCTGAGCTGAATAAACATGCAATAGGGAATAATTGCTTACTGTCTCTCAAAGTAAAAAAAAAAACAGAAGTATCAAATGAAAGGATCGAGTCATTGGTTTGGAGTAAATGCAAGCAGGTAGTTTTTCTTACAATGTGTAGTTAACTTCTTGAGTCAATTGTGTGTTCTACTTCTACTTGTTCCTAAAATAGTTCATAGAAATTCATAGGGAAAAAAGACGAGCAAAGGACAGTAAAGATGAAAATACAGTGCAGGAAATCCATGCAATACAAAGTGCTGCAAAACAATGGAATATACCAATGAAGCTAGAATAGACTGATGGAAGGACTACTGATATACTTTCCTCCCACACGCCCCACCATGGTACCTTATCAAAACCAGAACAGTCTGAGTTAGGTCTTTTGTTCTGATAAAATCTCTGTATTCTAAATTTTCCTTGAAATGCTAAATCCTCCCTTCTCTTTCTCATTTCACGTATTTGAAATTGTGCTTTTTCACCCTGAACTCCTACTATTTTTCCTCCACTACCTCATTTACCATCATATCCTCTCCCAAGTAATCTCTTTTTCCTCCTGCATAAACTCCTAGGGCACTCATCAGTCTGCTTTAATCACCATCTGGTGGTGTTTCTATCCGCCCATCCATTCAACAGACCTGTGAATAGTCATACCAACATTTCTTGTTTCCTGCATCTACTTTAATCTGAGCAATGCTGCATAGGCAGAACGTGGGTGAAGAGCAGGAAGACACGAAACTGATGTGTTGTGATGTGCCACATAGCAAGCTGTTATTGTAAAATCATAGAATCATTGAATGGTTAGAGTTGGAAGGGACCTTGAAGATCATCGAGTTCCATCACCACGCCATGGCCAGGGACACCTCCCAGTAGACCAGGTTGCCCAAAGCCCCATCCAACTTGGTCTTGAACACTTCCAGGGATGGGGCATCCACAAATTCTCTGGGCAACCTGTCCTTTCCTTTTCATTTCAGCTGGCCCAAACAGAGCAAAATCCAGCATGGCTAGAAATGAAAGATAAAGCAGCATCTAAAAGATCTGTCATTAAACCTGAAGTGCCCAGATATTAGATAAGAGTGTTTTGTTAGCTTTCTGTCTCTAGATGGCGTAGTATACATCATATAACAAGGCCATGCTAGAAACATCTGTTTAATAACATGTTGTGTATCATGAACTGAGTCTCATGTATGCAGTAAGTGTGAAGTATTTTAAGATACCTCTACTGCAGTGGCCTTTCTTAACTGTGTTATCCTCTTGACACAGGATTTTAACATTTTAAAATGATTCAGGAGATATTCAAAGCACATCAGAAGTATAGAGGGCTTTTTTTACCAGTTGGTTCTGCCAAGGAATTCCAAATTCCTCAAAACCGCAGGGGAAAGTAGCTATAAGGCATTGCCAGTATCCAGTGATATTTTGTATATTAGTGTTTGTGGAAATCCACCGTACACTTTCCTTAGCACATTTCTTCCATACCACACTGCTTTAATCACATAACTGTTTCAAAAGACAGTATTTGCTAAGTCCAAAGGCGCTCATCAGGCATTCGCTAGCTAGTGCACTATATGCTAGCATATACATACATCCACAAATTACTCTTTTTAGCTACAAAAGCTACAATAATCAATGGTTACTGTAATTAACAATTAATCTGAACAAGCTAAAAGGAGAGTGAAGGAACACCATTCAGCCTTTTATTTCTTAAAGTCACCTATCCCATGAGTCTCATCTTACTATGTTTACTCTAAGGCTTAACTTGTCACCATTTATTTTGATTAAGATATGTTATACAGCCTTTGTAAATGAGAAGAAATAAATCATCCTGTCTGCATCTTTTTCTACCCCACTAAGACCTGTGGGGGGAATGGTGCTGTGAGTTCCATTATACGGAGAGAGAAGTTGATCTTTAATGGATTAGACACTTTCCACAGAGCTATGTTATACAGCTTTTGCTCTATTTTATTCTCCTTTTGGTAAATCTAATTTTAGATGTGAAGCTTCAGATCAAGAAATAGTCATATGGTAAAACATAGACAGTGGAATTGTATAACAATTGTCACAAGCTTTTAATGTTTTTTTTTGTATGTACTTTTTTTTTTACTGGTCAGATAGACTGAAAAAAAAACAGCATGAGTTGAAAGGAAAGAAAAGTGCTAAGTGAAAACAGAAATAGTTGATCATGTGCATTAAAATGCATTACTTCAGGTAGTATTTTCCTTTTCCATTTCCATTTCCTTTTCCTTTTTTTCTTTTTTCTTTTTCCTATTTTTCTTCTGTTATTTATCTTCACTTGGAACAGTTACAATATAGTGATATATTTCAAATGGAAGTGATCTTCTATTGGGAAAGTTCTCACTTGCTAGACTATGATTTATATAGTTACTTAAATAAAAATAGTCTTTCAGAGATCACACCTACAAAATGTATGGTCTTACATTGTTGTGCACTTGTAAACTTTACACATGAAGACTCAAAGAAAGAAATGGGGAAATAGCTTGAGGAAACAATCAAGAGGATGATACATACACACAGAAAGCTAACACGGGAAAATGGGAGTTCATATCTATCAGTGATACATTCAACGTATCATAAATCACAGATACTTATGTTTTTTGCCCATAGCATCTCTTATCCCATATGAGCATCACTCAGTATCTTATAACAAGCTTAGGAACTTTAATATAGAAGTGGGTGAACTAAATACATTATCTACTTCTGTTGAGCTCAGTTGTTCATGTACTCCTTATAGTAATGCTAAAAAGCACCCAAATATCAAGATAGTGTGTAGATGCAGATTTTCTTCATTTTTCATCTATATTAGTTAATCCTTCTTCACAAAAGAATACTAACTCAGAATAGTCTTCATAATGTCTCACTGAGGAAAATAAAAACTGCGTTGGCCTTTCCAGCTCGGTCTCTTGTTTTCAGTAACCTGAGAAAACAGAAAAGACTTTTAACAGGTCTACCATTAGTAAATCCACTTTTAATATCCTGACATTTTGCAATACATATCATGTGGTACTGTTATCATAAAAGGATAAGCATTATGGTCTGTTAGACATTCAGATGGGCTACTATAGAGCACAGCAATATACTTGCTGGTATTTTTGTTTCTTAACTACTGATCTTGTAAAATTTTCCAGATCCATCATAGCTATAGCTGTAATATGCATCTATATTATGTCTTCTAGTGTTCTTTATTTGATAATTTAGGTCTGTATTTTCTCTTCTTATTTTTTTTTTCTGACAAAAAAGATTTCTCAAAGTATGTTTGATATTCTAGAATGCAGGTTAATAACTGAGTTTTACAATAAGTTGTAAAAATATTATAAAAAGAAAAGTGGAATAAAAAAACCCCAAATGACAGCAGGTCAATTCAATCATGCTGAAAATTATACCAATGGCACTCTCAAATATGGTTATGAGATCAGAAGCTGATATAAGCAAGTTTATATTCATGCTAATACAAAACGATCATTCTTTGAGTTTCTACATGTAGTTATGGTGTTATATGGAGGTTTTGGGGTTTTTCTTTATAAAGTTAACATAGCTTTTTTTCTCTTTTTCTCAATGTGCCTGAAGGTTATCACAACCGCTAGACCACTCCATGACAGCCGCCTTCTTGTTCCTCCTCTTCCTTCTCTTATTCCTCTTTTTTTTTTTGTATAATCTCACAGTCTCTAAAATAAGATAACTAGATGCAACTTGCTATATTTGTTTTCCAAAGAAACTGAGACCTTGGAGACAATAGATACATGTTACTTGTCCTAAAAAGGGACCAAAATCAGTCAATATGTTCCAGAGAATTTACTGATTAACTTGCTGCTTTTAGTGCAAAAGTACAGTAGCTTGCATGATTTAGCTTAGATAATAATCCATAATTAGAACAGCCCATGAATTCTTCTGGATCAAAACTGAGTTGTACACAGTCATTTCAAGTAATTCTGCCCTGTGTTTCAGTGGGCTTCTCCTTCTGAAGTAAATAAGCTTTTAGGTATTTTATAGTTTGCTACAGTAGAATGGAGATAGTGCACTTCCAATCTCATAGCGTTATGTACCTGCTGATGTTTATAAAACAATCAGCAAACTTTGCTGAGATCATAATTAGATTACCCAAGAGGAAAGTAATGATTTATATTTAGTATTTGGCTTGAATGATAGATGTGTTCTAAGACAAAATAAGGGAAGGATACCAGAAGATAAAATTAAGTATTTAATATGTGGAAGAAGTCAGGGACTTCACTGCAAAAGTACTGTAGTGAGAGTGGGATTGTAATGAAGATGCACAAGCGATGTCAGTTACAGTACGCAAGAAATGAGGAGTACACAGTACACAAGAGAGGATCTGTAGGTCGTGTAAACTAGTGTAATGGCACTGAAGTCCACAAGGGTACATGAGATAATAGCAGCTTAGAATTATGGTTATAGTAGCACACAGTAAGTGTGAAACAAGCCTAAGTCTATCATTATAACAGCATTGTCAGTAGGCTAATGAAAAAGTATGTAGTCAGCTATAATTTTTTTTTTTTTGTACTATGTGCAAGCAACTGGCAAAAGGAAACTCCTGGTTCAAATAGTGGAAACATTTTGTTTGTTCAATGCTGCCTTTCTGTACTCTATATTACATTGTTTTCTTTCCTTTTCTACTTATACTTTAGTTACTATCCTATTTCCAATGTAATTTATTTTCTCTTATTCTGTATTGTATGTGCCATCACTGCTTAAAATGTATCTACATAAGTGTCTTAGATGAGATCAGAGTTGTATATATGGAGGAGGTATCCTGATAATTCCACTTAACTGTCTTTGGTTTATAGCTTGGTAGCTTGGAATAGTAATGGAGAGTGCAAAGTAGATTTTTTCAAGATGGAACTGAACAGAAAAATGTATTGCAGCAGCTCATAGACATTCAGTTCGTGGGACCAGGCTAAAGATCCTCTAGCCCTCACAATGTGCATGGTGTGGACTATGTATCAACACCAACTGTTTTATTCCACAAATCTGCTTCAATTTGGCCATGATTTTACTGAAGTAGACTTAGCCTTAGTCTCTTGAGAACTAATGTTATTCAGTAAAAAACTGCTGCCCCAATTCTTCACCAGTGTAACTAACTTTTGTTAGTTAAACCATGAATATGAGGATGGAGGAAGATTGAAGAATTAAAGGGGTATGATGAAGTACAGCCCTGTTTTCTGTCCAGGTAGACATTTCCTTTTTCCTTTTAAGGTTGTTATTTGTATTAAAGTTTCATACTAAATTAGAAATTCCCATTTCTCAATGCTGCCTCCTCTAGAAGAGAAAAATATTATTTGTTGTTTCTTTCATCCATATACAACACATGTTGTCATGCGCTTTTATTTCTCTTTTTGGCTTTCTTAAGTGCTGTTATGGATGGTCCTGCTTTAGCTTGCAATCAAACTAAGCTCCTACAAAATGAAACTGGAAATTTTATGAACCTATATGCTGTTGGTGACATATGTATGTGTGTGCTTTCAGAAAAACTCTATACGAGGAAATCCAAGCATCTCTATGGAAAATATGACAATGGGAATGGTAGAGTGACAGGAGTCTTGAATAATGGTGAGTGGTAGAAAAACTTTAACACCTATTTATTTTATAATGAAACATAATGGTAGTATGTTATATTTGAAAGAAATCATTAATTGGCCTATTCTTTTAGAATTTGAGAGCACAAACTGAAAACTTCCTGCCTTCTATTCACTGAGCGGAGGAGGTGTTTTGTTTTCATTTCCAATCCAGCTCTGAAAGTAATATTGATGTATGTGTCTTGGTTTCACATAGAACAAACATAAACTTATGGACAATTAAATCAAATTTCTAAAGTGGTTTCAATTTGTCTGTAGTGTCCAAATATTACTATGAATTGATTTTTGTATTTACTGTAGTAACTATGCTGTAATGAATTATTTGCTGTGCCTACTTAATTGTAATTCATACTTGCATAGTATATCCATTTATCAAACAATAATATTGTAGCTTTCCTTCTACCTCTATTTACTGTGTAAACTCATGCTTAGTGGTTATCAGTTCTTTTTCTAGAAATAAATTCATCTTCATCTAATTTTTGTCTTACTGAGTGACACAGAACCCTTTTTGTAATCCCAGTTAAATATAAGCAATGCCCATCTGAAAGGTTCTGGGGACAAACAGCAAAGCACAATGATGTTGGTTTGTCAGTGGTGCAGGAATATGTAGGCAGCACCATCTCTGAAGAGGCTGGTTCCATTGCTTTCCTGATAAAGCTGTGCCCAATTTTAGGGCAGCTTTAGGATACAAACAGCAACCAGTGGCTAAAAATAGGGCTTAGTGTGATGGAACGGTCAGCAGGCAAAATCAGATGTCTTTGGACTCCTTTGAATGAACTACCTTGAGGGATCGAAATCAGCTTGTCTGATGTCTGGATGGGGACAGCCTGTTCTGACTAAGGTAATTCTCAGCAAAATGATAATTTTGATATGTTTGAAATACATTTGATGACATTTGCTCTATTTAAACTTTGTGTAAATCTGTTATAATAGAGTAACATCCCTATGCATGTGAAGACCCTGCAGGAATTATGTGTGAAAATTGAATTTAAGACCTCCGGATCAGAAAGCATAAGGGTTTTTTGGTGAAAACATCTTTTAGGTCAGGGTAGCATGTCTGCCATTGTCATCACATACAGAGGCTATCTGCTAGTGGGAGATGACAAAACTACCTGTTGTTTTGTGGAGCACACAGTTGCCCTTAAGCATATGGTCCTCTGTCACTGTTCAAGAAAGCTCTGCTTAACAGATAATTAGAAACTTTGTGATGAAGTCTCTGCTCTTTAGGCGAAATAATCATAAAAGTGAGGAACTAGCTCCAGTAGCAGAACATGTGGGGAAAAGAAATATTTAGTCTTCTGAAACAGTTTACTCTGCATTAAAGTGTTAACAGTGAAGTAACGCATTCTTTGTTAAGGAAGACTGTAATACTACCATTTGTCATTCCATAGACAGGGACAACTGTGTGTCTCTCCTTTGAAAAACAATAGTTTTCCACTTATAGACATAATGCTTGGAGAAAGTTGGTATCAACAGTGCCAACTAGCCAGAGTTATGCCAAGTTTGTTCACGATGGACAGTTTGTAAAATATTTGCTGTTGTTGACAGGATTGACTTTAGACTGTTACATTTTAGGCATATATATTTCTGTCTCCTCTTTTTAAAAGAAAAGAAGGGTAAGACCATAAAAGCCTGATTGCTTAATGTGAATAACTGCTCTTCTCATCTATATTGTAATCTTGCTCTACTGCTCTGTGTGCACTGCTGATAACTCAGGTTACTGATGTTTTCTAATGAATTGTGATGTCTTCAGCTTTTTACAGCATCGTAGGAAAGAAGGAAGGAAATATTGCTGTAGTGTCTAATAATAAGAATTATCTCTTTGTTGAAGAACAGAAATTTGGAATTTGTCAAATATTTGTCTTTCTGCAGATATGCTGCTTGCAGTTTCAACTTGAACTTGTTTCTTAAATTTCTCAAATTTCTTTGAAATTGCATGCAGATTAGTTTCTGAACACACCACTTGCAATAATCTGGCCTTCATCACATCTCTGGTTGCAGCCTACACTACCCTTTTTGGCTGAGTAAATGTAGCATCTATCTATATGTGATTGTTATACCTGGGCTTCTATATGAGGAACTTGGGTGTCTGTGCCATTACTCCCCCATACTGCTTGAATGCAAAGAGAAGGGAAAACATCTGAAAAAGTGTGGTTGGAAAAAATGAAATCTTAAGAGATGGATGTGGGAGTGGATGCTATGAGAGAAACTTTAACAGAATAATCTGAACATGAACAGAGAATAATGAGGAAGGAAGAATCTGTCCTTGCGGCTTTTAATAAGCATCTCCTCATCCAGCAAGGGATAGTTAACTGCTGAGCAATAGGGAGAGCAGTAACTGTCAGTGACTGATGCTATGCTAATAAATAAATACGAAGGAAGAGACTATAAGAAAGCTGGCAAGTGTTTACTGTGCCTTGAATAAATAATCCCTAGCCTACTTTTTAAATAGCTGCTTATTAAGTGAATTTTGCCCATTTTATGACTTAAGCAAATTAGGATTCCTGCCGGCAGGGAGAGGAGAAATAGTGCATTTAATTATATAGTTTAAGAAATAGGTCTTGTCTCCTTCCTATTGGCATGTTTTAAGTGCTGGATATGAATTGTTGCCTCAGCTCCTCTAGAGAAAAGGTAAAAAACTTGAAACTCAGAACAAGGTAAGGCAGGAATTATAATTTGAGTTCACAGTGAACAATTTTTATTTATTTTTTTTAATTTTTATAAGATGATTGTTTAGGAAATCTCGAGGGGTAAAAAGGAACTGTATGCCATTTCTTTTTCTGTTACATTTAATGAGACAGCTCAATAATATTGGTCTTTATATCACAAACAAAATACGCATTGATATCTCTCTATTAAAATGTTCTATATTGATTCCCTGTATGATGCAAATTTCTTCTTAGATTTCATTAAATACTCACTAATTTGAGTGATTCCTAGTATGGTCCATTTAAATTTCCTGATCGTTTGCATGTATAATCTGAGTAAAAAAGTGATATATTTAAAACACAATTTAAAATTTAAACATTCAGTTCCGTGACTCAAACGTTGTATAACTCTGTAAAAAAATGTGGCAAGGAAGATATTGGTGCTTTATCAGGCAGGCTCTCCTGGCTTACAACCAGTAAGACACCCTACAGCTACCCGTGCATACAAATTACCAGCACAGCTCTCTGTGAGTATGTTATGCTCTCAACAGTGCTGGCCTCAAAGGGAAAGGTAGCCTTTAAAAATCAGTATTAAAGTGAACTCAGCTCTTTCCAAATGATTCAATCTTTAAGAGTCTTTGTAAGCCTTATTAATGGTTTCAATCCTCAAGCCTTCAGCTGAAAAAGTATGCGCATGGAGTATTTGGAGGATACAGACTCCTCTGCAGTGAAGGAATGGGCTGTGAGAATATATGTAGAAGAGAGTTGGGCTGTGTGTGAGAATATATGTAGAAGAGAGTTGGGCTGTGTACTCCCAGCCAGTGAGGGACCTCAGTTTATCAAGAGGCTCAAAGTGAGAAGAACAGAGGCATTGAAGGGAAGAGGGACAGAAGAAAACTGGTTAATATTCAAGGATAAGCTACTCCAAGCTCAAGAGCAGTCCATCCCAATAAGCAGAAGCTTGGGGAAAAATGTCAGAAGGCCTGCATGGATGAACAAGGAACTACTGACTAAACTCAGACATTAAATGGAAATGTACAGAAGGTGGAAGCAGGGACAGATAACCTGGAAGAAATATTGAAATACTGTATGAACATGCAGAGGAAAGCCAAAGCCTACCTGGAACAAGAAGGCCTTCTCTAAGTACGTAAGTGGCAAAATTTATGGAAAATTTTGGCCCATTGATGAGGATACATAAGCAAACTAGAAATACATAAGTCCATGGGACCTGATGGGATACACCCAGAAATGCTGAGGGAGCTAGATGATGTCATTGTGAGGCCACTCTTGAGAATCTTTGATCAATCATAGAGACTGGGAGAGCTGCCTGAAGATTATGGCAAAGTGACTGGTTTCGTAGAAGAGAGGAGAGCAGTGGATATTGTCTACCTAGACTTCAGGAAGACTTTCAGTATTGTGTCCCGTAAGACCTTCACAGACAAGCTGATGAATTATGGGCTGGATGATCAGACTGTGAGGTGGATTAAAAACTGACTGAACAGCAGGGACCTGAGAAGTGATAATCACTGGAAAGAGTCTGGTTGGAGGCCAGTAATCAGCAGTGTACACCAGGCATCAATACTGGATCCAGTCTTATTTAAAATCTTCATTAACAATCTGGAAGGTGGGGCAGAGTGTACCCCCAGCACCACCTGGATTTCTGTGTCCAGTTCTGGCATGCCAGTGCAAGAGAGATATATATGGACTTACAGGAGAAAGTCCAGTGAACAAGATGATTAAGGGACTGGAGTATCTGTCACACGAGAGCAGGGACTTCAGCCTGGAGAAGAGAAGGCTTTGGGGGAATCTTATTAATGTATATAAATACCTGATGGGAGGATGCAAAGGAGACAGAAACAGACTCTTTTCAGTGTTGTCCAGTGATGGTGCCAGAGGCAATGAGCACAGACTGAAATATAGGGGGTTCCATCTGAACATCAGGAAACACTTATTTTACTGTGAGGGAGACCGAGCACTGGCACAGGTTTCCCAGAGATGTATAGTCTCCATTCTTAGAAATACTAAAAAACCATCCAGACACAGTCCTGTGTCCAAGAGCAGATCAACCAGCTCTAGGTGTCCCTGCTTGTGTCACAGGGGTTTGACTAGGTGATCTCCAAAGGTTCCTTCCAAACTCAACCATTCAGTGAGTCTGTGATTCTGCGGATGTGTTCCAGGAAACATGAAAAGACAGAAGACCAGCATCAGAGGAGTTTGCAAGTGTAGCTAAACCCAACAGCTGCTTCTACCTCTCTAGGTCAATTCCATGTAACTCATCTTAACCACACATCATATTTCCCCAGCCTTGTTCGTCATTTCTTCTCTGCTTCTGTTGTACCACTGCACACAGCAGGGAGGATAGTTGCCAGAAGGGGACACCACAGTAAGTAACTTGAGTAACTGGTGGTCCTTCTGGTGTTTTTCTTCAGAGACTTTGAGGTTCATGAAAGTTGCTCAGTGCTTACAGCTATAGGTTAAAGTTTTGAATTTATACTCATTGAGACTGCTGTCTTTGAAGATATTCCAACATCTGTGATTCTTGATTATTTGCTAAAACCAGCTAGTCTCCTTTTTTGTTTTTTTTGGTGTTTTTTTTTGTTGCCTTCAGTTCTTAATATCAAAAGATTATGTATTTGTTACCCTTGTTTCTTTTTCTGCTGTTTAGGGCATTTTCCCCGAATGTGTTGTGGTTTAAAACCATTTTTTGTTAATTGCATTTGTTCCTCAGATAACACCTTTTCAGCCACTTGCATTTTCCTCTGGTACTTGCGTCCTTCCTCACACTCTCTCAAGGATTTTCTCTCCAGTTCACAGTATTATTTCCACTAATTCATAATGTCTTTATTGCATAAAATGTCAGGGTTGTCATGTTAAATTTGCTAACACAAGCAATCTTTTAAAGCAAAAAAGTGAGAGTTTCTGAGAATGAAAGCTAGACCTAGGCTAGGGGCTTTTGTGAAGCACTAAGAGAAGGGGCAGGACAGGGGGAAGAAAACTAAGTTATTAGATGAGAACAAGCTGCATTCTAGTTGTTCCCAAAAATCAGTAACAGAAAATGAACTATTAAGAGTTAGAAATACACAATGAACCAAGCACACAGAATGGGGTCTCTAGGAAGTGATGGGTCAGCTACTCTCTCAGGAAGTGAAACTACTCTCAGTTTTCAATGAATGGCCTATGGAGGCCGATGCCGCCAGTGCCTCTGGTGCCTGAAGATACAACTTCACTGCCCTCTGGTGCTCTGCTTCTCATAGGCCCTATGGACAGTGCATATTATGACTTCTTGAAAGATGGCCTCAAGTCCAGCTTTGTAAATGTCTATCTTGCATCCTGCTCTGTTGCTGCACTGCAGGTTCTCAAGGGATGGGTAAGAGCTTCTGGTGAACAGCTTTGAGCTAGAGGAAATCGGCAGCTTTGCCAAACCACGCAGTTGGTGCCAGGCTGAACCCATCACATTTATAAAAAGCTGTGCTTGGCAGGAGTAGGTGCTGAGGTGGCAGGGACTCTGTGTCGAATTTAATTTACCGGATGATCTGGCTCGGCAAACATTCAGCATAGATGCTTCCTGTTTAATGTTAAGTAGCTGAGTAAACATAATATAAGATCCTCACAAGTGTTAAATAGCTGCTGAAAAATACAAGTTCTTGAAATGCCCGAGTCCAGGGAACATATTTTTACTCACTTCTCTGCTAATGTGTCTAATCTGTACATGATATCAAAGCACCATTCTTTCTGAATTACTCAGGAGTTAAAAATTTCTTAAATGTCTTTGTATATATTCCCCAAAACCTCAATTTGTATGCAAAATTTTGAGTGTGAGCTTAAAAGCCAAGAGTTTCGAGCAAGGTTTGTCCTAATTTTTTTAGAATAATTCTATCCAGCAGCTAAAAGCTGCTAAGAAACTTTAAATATGTGCAGCTCTTCATAGAGTATTTTTTACAAGGTAAAGTAAGCCAGGATTAAAATAGTGTTTATTTGGGGGGGGGAAGACAGAGATTTGTTCAAGTTAAAATTAATAAAATAATCAAACCATAGCTGTACTTGTAAAGTGACACCAGCAAGTTGCGAATATCCAGTCAGGCAGCCTTGTACAGCTTAAATCTTATGTCCATGTAAGTTGATATGTGTTTATTGTATAAAAAAATTCAAATGTTTATGTTTATTCTACAGTGGCGTCATATCAAAGACTTCTTTCAGTTTACTACTTTCCAGTAGATGTTCAATCTTACTCAAAAGCAAAAACTGCTCCCAAGTGCCCTATAAGTTAATTTTCTTGAAAAGCTTTTTTATTTTTTTCATTTCTGAATACCTTTTTCCCTCCTCCAGTTATATATTCAGGAACATATACATTATATGACAGAGTCAAGTACCATTCTTAAGTAATAACAATGCTTTCAAGAGAACTCTAAGATAATGAAGAGGATGTGAAATTAGAACAATTTTGGTTTCAAATAGTCTTAACAGCTTTCTCCTTAGTTGTATTTTCCTACTGTAATCCGTCACTTTTGAAGAGTGAAATTTACATATGAGGCATCTGTACTGCTAGATATTATTGATTTAAATTTTAGCAGCCAGATGTAAGTGTTGCATATGAAGAGTATTCTGTCTGTTATATCAGCGGAGGAAACCATCAGTATTATAGATGCGTTGTGATGCAATATTCCATGTTTGTTAGATGATTGCAATGATGATATTTAAAATATGTCACAATGCTAATAAAGTAGGCATTCTTAGACTGTGTGCTATGATCAAAATAGCAATTCTTCCTCTACCTGGCTATTGTAACACTTTTAAATGACATAGCTCTTGAACAATTGAACTGGTTTCTTGGCAGTTCATATGTGAAAGTGTGCAGGCCTTTTCTTCCAGTCTCCTCTTTAATAATAATAAAAATATTTTACATTAATAATTCATGGTTAGGTATCTACCATTCTGCTGTGGATGATCAGAAAATTCAATGTTGTGATTATCGAAGTAAACAATTGAATAACATTTCTTTCCAGTTTAAATGTGTCATTTCATCATGAGGTGTTTGAGAATCAAGTTGTTATATCATGCTGGCATTCCCTGGAAGATAGCTAATGAGAGTTAGATTAAGTCTGACTTTTTTGCTTTTGTAAAAGTAGATCCTCAGATCGTTGTCCATGACATTAGTCTAATTCTTGCCTGCAGCACATCTTTGGTCCTATTATCCACTACACATCCGTTTGGCAATTAAGATACTCCCAGTCAAGTATAATTGGCAAAATTATTTCTGTTGCTGCTGTCCCCTTTATGTTATGCTTCTGTTGATCTGTAATAAATGGCTGTTGAAATTTTAATAGTCAAGTTATCAGCTTTTTCTATGCATATGGAATAATTAGCACAGTTTGTATTAAGAAAAAAAGCTAATCTTTAGACTTGCTATTAGTTTTAACTGTAGCATTAATAAATAAAATATAGCTTTAAGTCATTTAGAAGTTAAAAATATCAAATTTACTTTACATGTCCATGTAATTTCATGTCATGTTTAGGGGGCATGGTTCAATGTTATGTAAGGTTCCAAACTGTTGCAGACTCCTGCTTTGTCAGGAGTTTCTCTGGATAACTATTTAGAATTGTATTCTAAGTAATAACAGAAACTGTTCCTGTAACAATTTTTCCAAATGTTGCTTTTGTGTATGTTGTTTGCTTTCCTCTCTCTTGTTGTTGTTTTTTTTTAATTTCGAAAAATCACTTGGGACAAACTCTAGTGAAACGTAAGATTGGTTCATTGGAAAAATCTTGCCCTTGACTCAGTAGAATCACAGAATCATAGAATTGCCTAGGTTGGAAGGGACCTTTTAGATCATCTAGTCCAACCATCAAGCTAACACTGACAAAAACCACCACTAAACCGTATCACTAAGCACTGCGTCTACCTGTCCTTGCAATACCACCAGGAATGATGACTCAACCATTTTCCTGGGCAGCCTGTTCCAATTCTTAATAACCCTTTCAGTGTAAAATAATATTTAATATCTAGTCTAAACCTCCCCTGGTACAAATTGAGGCCATTACTTCTTGTCCTATCACTTGTTACTTGGGAGAAGAGACCAGCCCCCGCCTCACTACAGCTTCCTTTCAGGTAGTTGTAGAGAGTGATAAGGTCTCCCCTCAGTCTCCTTTTTTTTCTGGACTAAACAATCCCAGTTCCCTCAGCCACTTCTCATAAGACTTGTTCTCCAGACCCCTCACTGGCTTCATTGCCCTTCTCCAGGGCACATGCTCCAGCACCTCAATGTCTTTTCTGTAGTGAGAGGCCCAAAACTGGGCACAGTACTCAAGGTAGGGCCTCAGCAGTGCCAAGTACAAGAGGACGATCACCTCCCAAGTCCTACTTGCCACTTGCTATTTCTGATATAGGCCGGGATGCTATCGGCCTTCTTGGCCACCTGGGCACACTGCTGGCTCATGTTCAGCTGGCAGTCGACCAACACCTCCAGGTCCTTTCCTGCCAGGCAGTTTTCCAGTCACTCTTCTCCAAGCTTGCATCGCTGCATGGAGTTGTTGTGACCCAAGTGCAGGATCCGGCACTTGGCCTTGTTGAACCTCATATCATTGGCCTTGGCCCATTGATCCAGCCTGTCCAGATCCTTCTGCAACACCTTTCCACCCTCAAGCAGGTCAACACTCCCACCTAACTTGGTGTTGTCTGCAAACTTACTGAGGGTGCACTCAATCTCCTCATCCAGATCATTGATAAAGATGTTAAAGAGAACCAGCCCTAATACTGAGCCCTGCGGGACACCACTTGTGACCAGCCACTGACTGGATTTAACTCCGTTCACCACCACTCTTTGGGCCAGATCCTCCAGCCAGTTTTTTTACCTATTGAAGAGTACACCCATCCAAGTCATGGTCAGCCAGTTTCTCCAGGAGAAATAACATCCACAACCTTTCCCTCATCCACCAGGCGGGTCACTTTGTCATAGAAGGAGATCAGGTTTGTCAAGCAGGACCTGCCTTTCATGAAGGCTGAGTGGGCTGATCACCTGCTTGTCCTTCATGTGTCACATAATGGCATTCAGGATGACCTGTTCCATGACTTTTCCAGGCACCCAGGCCAGATTGACAAACCTGTAGTTCTCCGGATCATCCTCCCTACCCTTGATCTGTGTCATGAGAAATAAATTGGAACGTATTTTGCATTAATTCCTTACTAGAATATGTTTTGGTCACTGATGGGTAGCTACCTTTGCTGTTTTCAATAACTAACCCTTATAGGCTTAGTTTCACTAGATATAAAAGTATCTTCCTTCCAGAATCCTGCCATTGGATCTTGCCACAATTTTAAGTGAAATATCAATCAGTTAAATCTCTCCCTTCATGAAAATACCAATATGCCTAACTGGCACTTGGGGGAAGATATTATTGGTTGGAGGTACTGGTGATGAAGCTGGCAATAGACAGCCTGTTGCTTTAGAAGGTCAGAGAACATATATTTTCAAGAAGAGTTTGAAATTCACTTTAAAAAAACTAGCTGTATATTTCTGACTTTACGCAAAATATTTCAAGAAAATTCTGCTGCTCTTTACAAGTTCATAAGAGAGTTATAAAAGAGTGATTTCTGTCTTAACAACAAAATCTGCTTTTTATTATTATTTTTAAAAGACAAAACAAACATTGAGTTATTTTTCAGTGATCTGAAAACACATTATCTTTTAGTTTAAATGGCAATGCCAGAATCACTACATTTGCAGGATGAAGGGATTGAGAGCAGCCCTGCTGAGAAGGACTTGGGGGTACTGGTGGATGAAAAGCTGGACATGAGTCCAGCAATGTGCGCTTGCAGCCCAAAAAGCCAAAAGTATCCTGGGCTACATCAAAAGAAGTATGGCCAGCAGGTCCAGGATGTGATTCTACCCCTCTACTCTGCTCTGGTGAGACCCCCACCTGGAGTACTGTGTCCACCTTTGGAATCCTCAGTACAGGAAAACCATGAATTTGTTAGAGCAGGTCTATAAAAGGGACACAAAAAATGATCAGAGGGCTGGAACACCTCTCCTGTGAGGACAGGCTGAGAGAGATGGGGTTGTTTAGCCTGGAGAAGAAAAGACTCCAGGAAGACCTTATTATGGACTTTCAGTACTTAAAGGGGGTTCATAAGAAAGATGATAAACTTTTTAGCAAGGTCTATTTCAATAGGACAAGGGGTTACAGTTTGAAACTAAAAGAGGGTGGATTCAGACTAGATGTATGGAATAAAGTTGTTACAATGAGAGTGGTGAAACAGTGTTCCAGGTTGCCCAGAGAGGTGATAGGTGCCCCATCCCTGAAAACGTTCATGGTGAGATTAGATGGGTCTCTGAGCAACCTGATCTAGTTGAAGATGTCCCTGCTCATTGCAGGGGGGTTGGACTAGATGATATTTAAAGGTGCCTTCCAACCCAAACTATTCTATGATTCTATGATTATTATAACATTTCAAGTTTTAAATTATATTCATCTTAGGGTGCAATTAAGATGCAGAAGAAATACAGAAATATTAATACTGTAGCTCTGAAATAAGCTTTGCTCCCCTGCGTCTCGAAGCAAATATTTCATTGGATAATTATTTAGATTAACTGGTAAGATAATAGAACTAGCCAGCTGTAATCATTGATAGCTTATTCTAATCATGAGTTTCTTGCAACAGGTCTTGAGAATGAAGGGCATTTAACAGTGTGGGTTCTTATTATAAAGCCATAGATAAAAACAAAGTCAATCTAAGCATGCATTCTGGTAGACCAGTATATATAATTTATCTTGATGGGTCTGCACCTGGCATGCAAACATCATGCAGCAAAATTGACAGAGGGATCATTTATAGTGACAATATTATAGTATTCTTTATTGTGAAATCTCCATGAAGAAAAAGGAAAAAATGTCTAGTCTCATATTCAGCCAGTTTCTTGTTGTGTTCCTTTTAGCTACGATATTACTCTGCAGTTCCATTGGTGGTTTTTTTTTGTTGTTTCCTTTTTCAAGTATTCAACGTCTACAATATACTGTACAAAAATTGTAACTTGTTAAAAGAAAGTTACGCATTAATAACATGAAGACATTATTTTAAAACACCTGAAAAACTGAAGATCTTGCCTCGACTAGGTAAATACTTGCAAACATTCTGTTTGAAAGATTTTTTAGTGTACAGTTCCCTCTTTATCACACAGCTTGAGAGTCTTCCCTAAGGAAATTGACTTCAAGTAAATTGTCAATGTGCTGCTGATATTCTTACACATGACTACACGTAGGCACTTATTTTGAGAGACTGAATTCTTTCAAAAATAGAGTAAAATGTCAGAGGGATAAACAATTGCATAAAGCAACATCTTGCTCTGAGATGATGGAGTATTTGGTCATATTTTGTTTTCTGTTTATTAAAATTTTTATATCACCTAAAGTATTCTCACATTGTTATATGAATAATTTGTGGACTGTGACAGCAAAGATGCTAGATTTAGAAAAGATTAGAGACTGTTGGAAGAACCTAAGACACCAAAGTCTTTGATACTTGGTAATTCATTTATTACATCTACATGTTACTAAGGCCTAATGTGTTTGATGTCAAGCTGTACTGAAAGCAATTTTATGCGTTTGTATTAGGTCACTACTGTAACAGATTCAGTCAATTTTGTGAGGTATTGGAGACGTGTTACAACTGATCAAACCTCTTTCTGGTTTTACACTTACAAGCTTCGACAAAATATTTCACCTCTACTGCTTCTATGGGCTGGTTTTGCCTTCCTAAAGGGAAGATGCCATAGAAGGTGTAGGACAGTCAGATGCATCCTTACTTCAGTGCCTCCCCTCCTTTTGGACCACAGAAGCTGCAGGAGAAGCTCTCAAGGCTTTCTGGAATGGAAATGTGTTGCTATGTATAGCCACAGAGTAGCATCCCTTTTCTTCCAGGGCTCCCAGGAGCATCCTGAGGAAGTGCCTTTTCAATTGAAAGGGCAAAGCTTTGGATATCTGCCAAAGGTTTCCAAAGGAGACTGGTACTGACAGAGGTAAGAGTTCAGTGTAAAAAACAATTCACTATGGTCCTGTTTTACAAGTGATATTTTATCTGCAAGAAACATAGCAGTAAGGGCCTGTGGAGATGTCTTTCACAGAGTTTCCCAGCTCTGTCACACCAGTTGTCTTTCAAGGCTTTCCAGATAATGTAATGTTATGTAGTTACTCTCTAATGTGAGTTATTGCTGGACACAATCTCTATTTTGTTTCTCATAGGTTTTTCAGCTCTTCCTGGTTATCTGTCTACCTTCAGGGGTAGGGGGGAAATGTCATAAATTATTCTCTATGCTTTCTCAAATTGGTTCAAACTCCTAAGCGGCTTCTGAACAGACATCACACATTCATATGTACCTGCATCTCTAAAAAGCAGAGTAAAAGTTATTTTGGGTAAAACAAACAAACAAAAGAAATTTTATTGTCCTAACTAAAAGCAACTTGTAGCAATATGTGTTCAATTCTCAGGTTTTATTCATGGATTTGTGGTTTAAGTTTCATTGAGAGTTCAAATGAATGTATATTTTTAACTTTAGTTTTAAAAGGTAGTTTTTTTCTTCTTTTCTAAGCAATTCCTGTTGACAGTATCTCTCAACAAATATTCTGACAAAATATAGATAACTTAAAAATGGCCATCTCTGGAGTGTACTATTTCTGTAGTTTTTCCAAAAATAAAAGCAGTTGAACAAAAAGAAAAACTTTACATATTATTTTCCCTAGGGAAATTCTTATTAAACTTGGAATTTTTCTTGAACAACATATGTATTAAGACGGTAGTTGTTTTACCAGATATGACAAGTGAAGGACTATTTGAAGTTGTCCCTAATTGTTAACTTCGATGGAAAGAAATTGCTGTCTCACACAGTTTTCTTCCTACCATACAATAATATCCCTAAGTTTCCATGATAAGGTCTTAAGAGAAGGAGAAGATCAAAAGCTTAAGAGAAGCGGGGAATCTGTGTCTTAGATATATTTTTACTCATTAATGATGCAGCATATTAGTGACAAAGATTAGAATAAAAAGTAGCAGTTACAAAGTTGGTATGGTTTGTTTAGGATTTTCCTTGCTCTAAAGACTATTTTCCATTAAAATGTGAAGATCCAGGAAGCTTCAATGTTACTTATTTACTCCTTTTTGTTAAATTAAGAAACAAGATGAAAAAGTAAGAGAAGAATGCCAAGGTGTCCTGGGAAGAGCATGCTGTAGTCAGGAGGAAGCATCTTTATTACAGGCATCAGTAACTCTGGCATGCATGCCTTCAGCAAACATTCAATCCAGGAAAAAAAGATTTGAAACTAATATTTTATTTTATTTCTTTACCGTGTTTTCACATGACCCATGCTTATCTGAGATGAACAGCTTATGTTGTTGCTAGGGAATAATGAGTTTCTACTGGAACCAGGCTTGGACTCATATAAACCAATGTCCTTGCTGTTGGTGTTTTACACACAAGCCAAAATAAAATGAACCTTTTCTGTTAACCAAATATAGAGCTGCTAAGTACTTACAAAGCAGAGCAAGTTGTAGTTAACATTATTTACCAAAATCAGGCTTGTTTCAACTCATGGTTTGTTTTGAGTTGAATTATTTACATTACTTTTTGGATAGCTGTATTTGCAATTTCCTTTCTAATTAACTCCAGTTTTTAAAAAGCAATCACTTATGCTAAGAGAGGAAATCTTTGTTTTTATAAAAACCTTCTGTCAGTGGAGGTGACTTCCTGAATATATTGTATAGAGTAACTTCATTGCCTTTAATAACTGTTCTCATGGGAAACAATTTCATTGACACAGGAAATCCAAAGAAAGCATCCTAATTGTTGAAAAAGGAAATGACAGGCATACTAACCTTAGGATGCAGACATAGAATAGCAAATAGGGCACTAACCTAAGAAGACTGGATTCTGTTCTCAGTTTGTGCACATTTTTCTCATAATCTTTTTTCACTGCTCACTTGCATAAACTTTAAGTTCCTGCGATGACATAATGCTTATTGCTTAGAGGACTGTCCGCAACATTTCAGTGGGAACCTTTGGATACTAGCACTGTTGATTGCCTCTTTTTCCTCCGCTATGTTAATATAAGAAAAAACCCAAGTCCTAGTAAGTATCTTGTGTAACTAAATGTTACTGTTTTCTACTTTAGAAAATAATTATTTTCTTTATTTTCATGCGTTATGTTCACCACCTGGTAATTTTGCATACATTCTAGCAAGGCATTGTATATAGAGTGTATAATTTTTTAAAAATTTTCTTTTTGAGGAATATATTATGCTGATTTTTGAGAGGTTTTGGCAGTAGGAAAACTGTGATGAAGAATTTCCTCTGATCCTTATATCTGCTCTCATATTTATAGATTAAGCAGTCTAGGTTAAAAGCAGTTACTACATGAAAGCAAGGTGTTAGTGTATATTAGTGTATGAAGAGATAATTCTTTTGGAAAAATAACAAACTTGATATAAGCTACATTACAATCATTGATTGTATCACTAGTAGTATTGCTATTCAAGAGCAGACTCATTACCGTACCTCAATTTCATCTCCAGTTTTGGGACCCTGATGCAAAAAAGATATCAATAAACTGGACTGAGATTAGCAGGGAGCCCCCAGAATGGTGCAAGGCTGGAGCACTTGCCTAGTGGGGAGAGGCTGAGGGCTGGTTCACCTTGGATTGGCACTGGCTTTGGAGGCACCTAACAGCAGGCCGCAGTGACTGCAGGGAGATTATCAAGGAGTCAGAGCCAGGCTGTTCACAGCTGTGCCTGGTGGGAGGAAGAGGGTCAATGGACATAAAGTGTGACAAGACATCTTCAGATTATTGATTAGCAGATAATTTTAAGCTGTGGCATATATTGTCTACCTCAAATCACCCAATTTATAGAACAGATCTAAAATGCTATCTGTTCAACAAAAAAATATTTAGTAAAGATCTCTTTTTCAAGAAAATAAATAAAGCTAAAAAATATTAAAACCTACAAATATCAGGATATTTTCAAATAGTCTTGAGACAT
The DNA here is from genome assembly GCA_033628505.1 of Tringa tobata. Classification (NCBI taxonomy): domain Eukaryota; kingdom Metazoa; phylum Chordata; class Aves; order Charadriiformes; family Scolopacidae; genus Tringa; species Tringa tobata. The sequence goes on along the minus strand of JAHREE010000339.1, from coordinate 251,597 downwards.
AGGACCATTGTCCTGCATTTTCTGTGCTGTAATTTGACAATTACATTGCAATTTATACTATTTTGAAAATTATTAAAATAGAATTTTCAGATTTTGCATTAAAATTATGTCACTTCTGTATGAAAGTTGTATTCTGTGGGACAGAGAAAATATCTTTCAAACAAATAATATGTATTGTTTATTTTGAACAAGTAAAGATTGTTTTACAAATACTTCTTTGCTCATCTCACAGGATAAAATTTTTTCCACATTCTTTTGCTTAGATTTTTAGATATTTTTTTTGATGCATCCAATGATGGTTCAATTTCTTTACAAAAACAACTGAGTCATAAGAACAAAATTAATCTAGAAAAGCATTTAAAATTATTTTATTATTCTTTATAAGTAAGATAATTTTGAATGCTTTGAATGAAGATTCTTTTTAGTCATCTTACTAGCATGCAAAACACTTGGAATTAGTATCCTATCTATTTTTTTCAATAAGACCAGTGAAATAACTTTTGGAACTTTCTAATATGGGTAGTATCTACGAAATAAGCCAGCAAGTGTACTAAGAATTAGTTCTCTCTTTATAAAGATGATAGGTAGAAGGTACTATGGTAAATGGAAACAGGCACCATTCATATTTGAGCAGTTTTGGCTTGTCAGAATAAATAGAACTGGATGGAGGAGGAAATGGGAATATCCTGCACGTTCAGCTGTTTGTTACAGTTATTTACAACACACAATATTTTGATGTTACAATCTTTCTGTATGGAACCAGGAATGTTTATAAAATTCCAGAAGAATAAGGACACATCTTGTTCTTCTGATGCTCTGTGAGAGGTTCAACTGTATCTAAGTCTTTTCTGCCAGAAACAGTGAGGATAATTAAGCAATGGGGTATTAAACTTTTAGTGCTGCCATCTTTGTTCCCATATAAGCTAATTGCTGTCAGTGCTGTCCAAAATGAGCAGAAAGGACTGTCCTGTATCTTCTTCCCTTTTGGAAAAATGATATGTCTTATGTCTCAGGCTCAGCTCAGTCTTCCTTTTGCACAACCATATTTAGCACTCTACTCACTCTGGGTGTTTGCTGATGTTTTCCAGTTGGTCAACATAATCTTTGAAGTGCAGCACTAAAACTAGGTGAGGTGCTTGAAATGAAAGTTTGAAGGTCTGCCAAGAATAGAAAAGTTACTTATAACTTTAATGGAAAATGCTTCTTTAAGTATATACATACACACTAAGTATGTGTAAATATCTATATATTTATATATATATGTATCACCAAGCATATTTTTGTTTATGTGCAAAAGTGTGATGTTATCAGAGTCCATTCAATTAAGGAGCTGTAAAATCTCTTTTATGATGCTGCTCATCTCTATTTTTGAAGTTTGCCTTCTGTTGATGAGAAACCTAACTTTTCTGACACTACTTGTTCTGGAGTGTAAATGATCAGGAAAAAAACAGCCATGATTTTTTATTTCTCACTTCTCCAGCAACAGTACTGGGAATCTGAACTCAACTGTTTGAAATGTGTTTTTATTTGTACTTTTAAAACACAGTAATTTAACCAACAAAGAGGGAGCACATTCGTAAGACAAATAAAAAAAAAACCCTAATTTTTATTCCATTTCTTTTTGGTAAGGATGGGACTCAGTCTTTGATATACATTTTTTAGCCTTTTTTCAGTTTGCTGCATTCATGTTAAGTTTTCCTTTTTGAATCTGACATCTCTGGGACCTATGTATACTTATCTCTGTAGGACTGTATATCACACTGTATTAGTAAAATGAAAAAAAGGTATTTTATTCCCATGAAGAAAAAAGGCATATGTCCCTTCAATTTTTAATAGAATATATAGGTGTATATGTTTTAGTTGAATATATAGGTATGTATGAAAATTTTAATTGAATACATAGGTTTATATGTTATATTTATATATTGATATTGATTTCATATCAGGCGTTTGTTGGTTTAGCACACTAAATTATCACTTGAAGTATATAATTTCGTAATAGGTTTCAAGAAATATTTACTGCCAGTGCATTTCAGTATCGAGTGCCATTAGAGTCAGACATTTCAATCTGGTATTGAATATGTGTCTCACGATTCAAAATATAAGACTTCAATATATTAACTTTCTACCTGTAGTTGTGCATCAGAATTTCTGTCTGATTTCATGCCAGCATTGCAACCTTTCCATGATTCTATTTTTTCTGCATACAATAGAGTGCTTTCAAGTGGTGTGGATTACATCAAACTGCCATAGGAATACTACTCACAAAAGTTGTAGGAACCTCTAATCTTTCCAGGATGTCATAAAAATGGATCCATATGTAATTCTATACAAACACTACAGGGTTCAGAGATCCTTCAAAGTCTGGAAAATTACACATTGTCCTTGTGCTCAAAGAGGGTAGATATTAGGAAGAAAATCTTTCCTGTGAAGGTGATGAGGCACTGCAACAGGTTGCCCAGAGAAGTTGTGAATGTCCCATCCCTGGAAGTGTTCAAGGCCGGGTTGGATGGGGCTTTGAACAAACTGGTCTAGTGGGAGGTGTCACTGCCCATGGCAGGGGATTGGAATCATATGGTCTTTACTTCTATGATTAGTCAGATCTGTTTTAAGTGTATGTAAACAAAAGGAAGCTACACAAAGAAACGAGCACTATCAGACAGAAAATCTGGAACTAGTCTCAGCCTCAGGCAGGAATATTGAGTTTAGAACATGATCATTTCATTTTTCCTATTGTTGTTTATATAGATATGTGAACATATCTATTTATACAATTATATGTCTATAAACTAATAACATATGAGTGTAGAATGCAAATATGATACATTTAGGAATTTATACCAGTAACGCTCATTATGATCAAATAAATGGCAATTGTTCAGAAGATTGTGGTAGTGTTCAGAGAAATAGTTTACTTATTAAAGTGTCTCTTATTTTTCTTGATATTTTGTTTCTGTAATATCGATAAATAACCAACTGATGTGACAATAAGGACACAATACTATTGTGACAGCTTCATTTTTAATTGCTCTATGCATTGTTTTCCAGTGCTTTCTTTTACTAAATTTGAGACCTACATATTCATAGGTTTGGGGTGTTTTTCCTACTGACTTCATGTTCTGGACCATGACTGTCATTTTTAACAAAAGTATGAAGAGTTGCAAAGATGAGTCTTTCCAGGGAAAAAGAGAAGTTGAAATACTTTAGAAAAGGCTTTAAAGTTTATCCTGCTCTTGTCACTAGAGGCCTTTCAGAGATCTTTACAGAGGAATTAAGCTATTTTTAAAAGTATTAGCTGGATGAAGAATTTTAGACTTCTTCAAAATCCAGGGAAAGAAACAACCAAAAAAAAAAAAAAAAAAAACCAAAACACAACCCACCACAGTTTCCGTATAGTATTTGCAGACCAAATCTTAAAGGGCAAACAGATTTCTTTCAGAATTTTCTTTGTCATACCAAGCCCTTGTCTTTGGCCTTTTGGAGAAATTCTACATCCTTGGAATATTAATTGTTAAAATCCTACCCATAGGACAAAGGTGCTTTGAAGGTATTGCTTTTCCTGAGTTTATGTTTTTATATCATAAATACCACAAATGCCTTCACAGAATCACAGAATCACAGAATGATATGGAGTTGGAAGGGACCTCTGGAGATCATCTAGTCCAACCCCCGTGCCAAAGCACATCTTGTCGCAAAGAAACTTAATTTGTATATAAGGTTATATGATTATCTGTTCCAGTCAAGGTGCTCATAGAGGTTATTGGAATCTGTTCTCTCATTCTGAAAATATTCTGAATAAAAATCCTTTTAATTTAATTTTAATGTATGTGCAACTGTGTGCACAGACTACTGTTTGTTCAATGACAAATAATGCCAAAAAACAAGAGAACTCTCTGTGGCCCCTGCCCCAAATAATTTCGATCATTTGGGCAAACCAGGAGCACAGTTTGTTTATCACAAATCACATTATTTTTCTGTGAATACACTTTGTATAAGGTAAGAAAATTCTGTTTCTAAATATTACATTAAAATATGAAACACGAAGTGCATAATCTTAATTTCACTTTTAGTCATACCCATGAACAAGATTTTATGACAAAAGTAGTCAAAGAAACCAACCATTTATTTGGCATAAACATGTTTCAGTGAATTCATTTTTAAATTCCTATGAACGCAACAGAAATGGCAGACCTACTTCCTTTTTTCAAAGTTCAGTAGTGAATTTGAACTCCAACCTCTTTCTTGGTCATTGTCTTACTTCATACGTTGTTTCAGTCCCAAACACTATTTAAAATTTTGTGAAAAAAACAAACAAAAAACTAATAAAGTTTCTAGATCTTGACTAACTGGATAACGTTAGTCACTGACAACAGCTGCATTGTTTTACACTTTGATATATGATTATAAAAGCACTTCTATAAAGATTTTTTAGCCCCTGTTTCACTGTTATATGTCTTAAAACAACTCTTTACCAAGGCAACTTCTCTATGAGAACTCACTGTTCCTACCAATGAGATTTCCTCCTTCCTAACTTAAAAACAGACATGCTCATAATTTTTTTTTTAAAGTTACTGTTGGCTGCCAACAGTCATGAAATAACTCACAGCCCTCCCTAGAAAAATTATTACAATGGTTTTCTCCCTTGATTTGAAGAAGAAAGGATTTTGGATCATTCTCTCTATTCTGTGTGTAACCTAAGAAAGTTTATGTATTATTTCCTGTGACACTGAAGTACATTGGGGCTTGATTCACCTACTGAGAGAGAATTGCAGACTGAAGTCCTGCTTAATTGTTCATGCTAAATAGCAAGATTTATAATACACATATAAGAGATTTTCATCAGACAAATATATATAGTATCTTTAGCAGAGCTTGTAAACCATCACTATCAATTATTAAAAGTCCTTAAATCTTACATCTGTTTGGTGTTAGAGAACACAGCTAAGCAGCTTTTACACTGTGTGTATAATAGGCTGTGTGAAGGACTTTGCCAGTATTTGTGAGAACCTGAAGTGTTGTTTAGTGTGTACTTTGCATCTTAGCATGTCATTTGTCAGTCATGTAGAGGAGAGGTAATAATCCACACTGTTAATAATCTAATAAAAAAAATTACTTAAGGCAGAGAAAGTTACACTCACATTTGAGACCAGAGACTCAAGAATTCTTAACTCATAGATTTACATTCTTTCATTTGTTCTCCTTACTTATTAATTTGTTAAACTTGCTCATATCTTTGAAAAACTCAGATAGTTCTGTTTTCACTAATTATCTTATATGACTTGATTTCCTTGTTTGCAACTAATGTGTAAGACAGCTGTTTTTCCACTTCATTAAAGACGCGATGTCTAACAAAATCTGTTGGTGCATGTGTACAGTGCACAGGCTTTTAACAGGCTTAAGAATGTCTACAAATTCCAGCATTCCTCAGCAGCTGAATAACAAAATGACAACCTGTTTTTAGCGTTGCTCACCATAGATATAGGTAAAAATCAAAACGTTTTCAAGAAAATTTTAAAAAGGGATTAGGTTGCAAGTGCAGCTGGGGTGATATAGTACAACTACTCATAATTTTTGGTGTCATTTTGTAAAAGAAGTAGTTTAATCATCAGTGAGATTTTCCTTGAAACGTGCCTGTGCAGAAGGAAAATAAACCAATCTGAGAATATCTTTGGCTAAGTTAAAACTGTAATGAATTTTCTTATATAAAATAATTTCTTCTATTTTTATTTTTTTTTATATAAAAGGACTGTTACTGAACAATGGCATCACTATTCCTTGCCTTTCTATAGGCACAGAATGCTTCTTGCTTTGCCACCTAAACCTCAGCTATTCTCCATGATATTGGTTCTGTGCTTTCAAAAATAGTTTGCCTTTGTTAGGCACATATATACTGTCTTGATATTTTTCCTTACTTTGTGTTGCTCCACCTTTCTTGTTGTATTCATGGAATTTCTCACCTGTTTCCACTTCTGGGATTCTTCTTTCCATTATGCATGACAGTCTTAACTGGTTTTATTTGTGTATTTCAGTGAACATGGTTTCTACCTTGTGTTTGTAGTGATTTTTAGAGAAAATTTCCTTTCAGAGTAAAGTAACTTTTATTTAAATTTTTAATTTGAGTGAAGTGACTTTGGTGATCTATAGAGTTAAAGTAGTCCATCTTTTGTTCTTTTTAACTACTGTAAAGAAGAAGAGAATTTCTTCAATTAATTAGTTTGCTTATCCTAGTGCATTCCTATTTATTGTGTCTGCTTTCTAGATGTATAGAAACAAACCATGTTTGTGCTCAGTCTTTACTGAATCAGAATTTGTTTTAAATTGTAATTAGTGACGATGTATTTATCAGTGGAACTCTATAATGGTTGTGCTTCTGCTGGTTCCTCTTATACAAATGAAACAAAGCTGGATAAAGGAAAAAGAACTGCAAGAACTGCTTTCAAGTTATGTTTGGATACTTGTGATTTCTGTTTTGCCAAACACCTTCAGCACAGAATCTGATTAACATGTCAAATGCCATAAGACCTTGCACAAACGTTGCAGACTCTGTAAAGGTGCTTTGCATTACCTCATACGAATGGTTTTTATTGACAGCTGGTTAATTTATCTCATTTCAGACTGATGAATTGCTAGATGTATTACAGTTAGATCCTTGCTGCTGATGTGGAGATTTAGTTGCACGCTTCTCAATGATGTAGTGATATCTAGAGTATTAAGATGGCTGACAATTCCAATTTTCTGTTAATTTGATTCTGGTGCATTTAGGGAATGTCATAAGATAGGTATGACTAAGCATAATGACTCAATTTATTCTTATATACACTACTCCTTCTAAGCTGGGAAGGTTCAATTTATATTAAAGATCAGAAAAAAAGATTTTAAGAATTGTGTCTGCTTTGTGAATAATCTCTGTGTGTCATAAATTACTTTACTAAAGTACTTTTTTTCTGTTAGGTAGAAACACAAGTATTCAATAGTCCTTTTGTGGGTATTTCTATTATTGGTGTCTCCTTAAGTGAGCGTCAACAAGCATGTGTGCTGTTTCAAAATTCTGAGAGTTGTGGCTTGGGTAATTGTCCTTACTTATTTCTAGACCAGTTTTACTGCTGTGCATATCAAAGAATCATATTTCAAAATAGTTTTATTTACTTCTATTCAGTTACTTAGTTAATTTGGCTCCTATGTTTTATGAGTATTAGCTGTATAGAGCAGGAATGAACAACTTGTTCAAGGTGACAATGGAGATACTTCTTTTGACACCTGTTGACATGAAACTTACTCAGAAGCTAATAATTTGGGCCTCGGCTGAAATAAATTAAGCAATAAGTAAACAGAATGAATTATCTTACAAGAATTCTTTCTGAAATACCTACAGCTTTTAGTGCATTTAGTCCATAAGCATTAATTAGTTGTTGAGCACATGTTATGATACACATTTAAACAGCAACTGCTCTAATGCTTTTTAGCTGATGGAGACTTTCCTCCCTCCTACTCACTGATAGCTGCAGTGCAGGTACAAGATTTTCCTGTTCTGGGATGTACTTCATGCCCTGGTAAATGCTCCCTCTTCTGGGTGCTACTGATGTTAGTACGTTGCCACCTCAGTGCAGCAGAGAACCAGTACTCAGAAAAATTTTACTGATGTTCTACAGTTCTGTGGGGGAGGTGGACTCCAGTGTTCCCAGGATGGGAGCTACCTTTGGAAAAACATGCACGTTTTATTGAAAGCACTTCTTTGGGGATATAAACTAACAGAGTCATAATAAATCAGATTGTTTCTAGCAATAGAAATATTATGTCAAGGAAAAAAAAAAAACAGTAACACTGAATTTCTAAACCGTTTCTGTTTATCCAAGGGGAAACAGTTTTCCTTCTGCACCACTCTTACTAATGACCCATTTCAGTTTCATGTTTCCTGCTCTTAAACGTCTATGTTTTGAGGAGCAGTTCTAAAGATACAGCTTGATTTTTAATAGATGGTCTGGTGATGTTTCTACTGAAAGTGCTGCTGCTAGAAATATCTTTTCACTTACAGAAAGCTGGTAGACAATACCCTGATTTCATACTAAATCTGATTTCACACTCTTCAGTTCTTATTCACTGTTTTTCTTATTAACTTTTGATAAGACAGGAACACAAGCTGGAGGCACAGCATTTTCCTCAAGATTTTTCCCCCTGGATGTAATTTACCAAGTTTAATAAAAGCTAAATATGAGAACAAATTATCATATGTCTTTCTGTTATCGGGTCATCAGAAGTTTCTTGGAATTTAGCTTTTCCCCATTGTGTGCTTCAGATGTACTTTTCAAAATTTCTGTCCTGTCTTCATGACGCAGAGTGGGTCTGAACAGAACAGTGAAACTGTGCAAATGGGTCTGAAAACTTCCTTTGAGGGATGCCGTCATCAGGTGGTAAGACTAAGTGTGTCCCAGTGTTGCCAAGGAGCAGCGTAACACCTACTTGTGCAGGAGGTTGATGCATGTTTATGTCACTTCACTGAGTGGGGAGAACTTTGCTGCTTTACACAGGATGGTATGGGCAAACTGACACACTGTGAATTTACCCCATGTGGCAATTAAGGCAGTTCTTTGTTGTGTAGTATTGCTCTTCTCCAAAGGCACTCTCTCTCAGGAATACATGGAGCAAATGTCACCAATATTCTTGTACTTCTAGTTTCCTTTTGCCTTGCTTGTACTGACTAATTTTTCCTAAGCTTCTTCCTAGAGACAGCCTGAAATTCTGATTGGAAAGATACTGCCTGGGGTCATGCTTTGGACTGGTGTTGTTCAAAGACCATCCTCCTCATTTCTCATCCTCAAAAGTGAATCTAGGCCATATTAGGTACATCTGGCAAAAAGCATCTTTATGCAAAAAAGTTTTGTTGAAAATACAGAGAAAAAAACTAAACATCCCTAAATATCATAAGCAACTTGCTATGTGGATAATAGTCTCTGTGTCAGTCTCAAAATACCTATCTCTCTATCTGGCTATCTATCTTTCAAAAAAAAAATGCTCTCACATGCATGTCCATCTTTTTCAAGACTACATTTTCTACCTTCCAATAAGAACTGGAGACTAATGAGGAGCCTCTTTGCAGTAGTTAGGTATCTTTCTATTTCACAGACCCAGGTAGTCTCAATACAATTAGCCCAAGCACATGAACAACAAAAGCACTTTTTGGTTGTTTGTTTGGTTGTTTGTTTGGGGTTTTATTTTCACTTTGGAGGGCACTAGTGCTTTTTTCCTAACACATTTTTTTGTGTGTGTGTCTCTTAATATCTTAATGAAATATACACTTTCTTTAGGAGAAATTTTGCTCACATGCTGCAAAAACCTTTGTAGGAGTAATTTGTTTATTTATACCAAGCACTTAATTTAATGCCATCTTCTGTACTCAAATCTGATGAAAAGACTCGGTTTCTGTGTTCCTGTTTTTATTAGACAGTTATTTAATTTTTTTTTTTCCCTTATTTACAGTTGCATTATACTTGCAGCATTTATTTTCCTGGCTATTAGCAGAACACGTGCTGGTAGCCAAGGTCTATGTGGATTATGGGAACCTGGAAGTGGAGAAAACCTTCTGAAGTCATCTTTAGAAACCAGATTGCAAATATTCTTCATAAACCGAACAATTTCCAAATTAAAAATAGGCTTTTTAGACGGACTCTTATTGATGGAAAGCTGATACAAAAACTCCCTTGTCTGTTATTAAACCAAAGTTACCCATGCTCATTTCAGCCAATCCTGCCTTCAAGCAGAGTTAGGTGCTTCATACCCTTGTTACCTGTCTCCTGATCTTCTTCATAAGGAATAATCATATTTCCTTTGCTCAACTCTTAGTTTATCACCATGTGACAAATGCAGCTGTGTGTGAGCAAGCCTGATGCCAGAGACCTGCACCAATTATGTCTATGAGGGGATTACTAGCCTGACCATGAAAGGTTAACACAACTCTACAGTTTTCTGTGCTGCAGAAGCCTATACAGAAGTATCTCTAAGTGTATGGCACATCTTTCTGCTAGCTGGATGTTCCCTCGGAGAGTAGTTTCAGTCATTTTCAGCTAGCAGCATCTCAGATTCCTGACTGCTGCTGACTGCTTGTTCCCTGCCTTGTGTCAGCACGAGAGTTCACATGGACATTTCCTCTTATGTGTTCAGTGGCCTTATTAACTCTTACACCTCATCAAAAGAAGTGAGAGCAAGTAAGAAGTGAAAAGGGATCAGTAGGAAGTGCTTATTTGGCCTCGTTGCCAGTTTATGCCAGATTAAATTGACTGTGAAACTATGCCAGTAAGACTGAAATAAACTGAGACAGATAAACTGGTCTGATAGCAACCTGCTGCCATCATTTATTTATTTTTTTGTACAGCCATCCTTTTTGAGGGCACCAGAGCTTTAGTCTGCACCGCTCTTCTTTTCCTGCCTCTGCAGACAGAAGCAACTGAAGCGTATATTCAATTTTTTCCATTGGGTAGTAGTGTCAAGGGTGGATCCTAAACAAGAAGTATGTGTCTGTTGTTCTCCTTTGTTTTTCTAGGTGGAAAATTAAGATTTTTTAGGTAATTTAGATAGATCTGATTTTACCTGTCAGTTCATTGTTCCCTTCTGCTTAGTGAAAATGAATAGCACAGAATCTTGTCGTCTTTTAAACCAGGTCTCTATATTGTATTGCTAAGGATTTTGGGTCCAGATGAACTTAAAATCAGCAAAAAATAATCTGCATCTGGAAAATAGGATGGAAACACTTATTTGGAAAGGAAGTCTGGTTTGTTTTATTCCAGTAGCTATACATTTTTCTGCTTTATTTCTGCCTGCATTAAAATAAGTTGTAAAACAAATGTATTCCTGTCTGAGCTGTGTAAGAGCTGACTGAAATATCTTACTTATTAATTTTTAGGACTATAAATTCTGAACAGGAATAAGATATACACTAAATACCAGAAAGGGAAAATGGTCAGGACACTACTGGTCTGACAGTTCTGTCACACTCTTTCTGCAAGGCTGTGTCTCTGATTTTCATTTCGTTACCTTAACTTCCTACCTGTTATATTACAATATTAAGATTTTTTTCTCCAATTCCTTATTCAGGATTACCTTTCCAAAGAACTGTAGTTCTAAAGTTCTGCATCTCAAAACTAATGAAACATGAAAAAATCACAGTTAGGAAAACCTTCTGTGGAAACAGGATTGCTTATTCAATCCCTGTATGTCTGTCCAACAGGGAAGTGAAAAACAAAACTCCTTCTTAAACTTAAGATATTGGCTACCACACTATTTCTCAACAAGCAAGTTTGTGAAATTTTATAGCTGTCTGTATTTGTCAAGGAAAAAAAAATAAGTTGTATAATTCTGGTGGAAGCTAAACTTGTCAATACCATGAAGAGGCTGTTTATTTGCTGCAGTCATCTGAATAACAGCTAAAGTAACACTGCTTCTCTCCTTCATGTTGAAAATAGGATTGAATAACACAAGTAAAAAAGTGAGTTTGTTTTGGGTTTTTTAAATCTTATTATAAAATATTACTTCTTAATTTAAAAACAAAACCAAAAGGACTTTATAGAGCATTTCTCGTTTCCATAAGATAAGAGGCCTTAAGTACTTTGTAATAGTACTTTTCATTAAGACAACAATTGATACAATTTGCTTATTTAGCAAGACTCAAGGAAAGGCAGAGGATTGTATTTCCTGTAGCACACCAGAACATCAGTGAGATTGTGATAATTGCTATGAGATAAAGTGAGGCTAGTGGTTGAATAAATTGGATGGGTTCATTTAAACCGCTTAAAAGTAACAGTTTATTACTTTTGCTGATTATTCAGATTGTTCTCTATTTTCTTTATATTCCATCATGTAAAATCTGCCACGCTGGTGTTCATTTATTCATTCTTATTCCTGCTTTGCTTGGTTTTATTTCTTTTCATTGTAGCTGCTGTATTGTAATAAAGTAGGACAGCTATGTCATAAATTGAGATATCTAATGATTAGAATATCATCTCGGACAGTAGGTTGTCTTTGTTATTATACTACAAATTTGATTACAGAATGACATTACTAAAATCTTCAAGACAAAGAATATAGAGGTTGATGATAACTTAATAATAATCTTTGCTGACTTTATAGTCCTTCACAATATGAAGACTTGTTAGAAACCATAGGGGAAATCACTTGTCTTTCTTTATAGAATAAACAATAAAGAAAACTTCAAGATACTGAGTTGTTATACACTATTATGATAAAAACAAAACAACAAAAAAGCTGAACTGTGAGAAGAACTTGAGCTACTGAAGTCCTTTTCCTGCAATCCATGACCCCAATACTGTGTTGGCATCTCTTCTCATGAAACTGGAGTTACCTGTTCAAGAAGAAATTGATTTAGCCAGATTATTTGTTTGAAACAGCTGAAAACTTCATCACAAGTCTTTCCTCTGAGTGGGTAGAACTTCAGTGCCGTTATGCTTAATCCTTCTTAAATTATACTGCAACTGGAGTATAACTGTGAAATAACAATGTCCATTCAAGAAAATTGTTAATTTTAATAATAGCTACAGTTCTAGTATTTTCACTCATAAAAATATCCTGTGTGAAAAAGAAACAGGGACCACCAAATGAGAAGATGAGAATTGATTAACTAAATAGCAATAGGTAAAATCACAACTCTTCTTGAGTTGATATTACTTCAATAGAATCAAGAATATCTCAGTTTCTAAACTTGAACAACTTATGTAAATTGTGTCAGAAAAATTGCAGGCAGGTAAATAAACATATTTTTTTAAAGTTTGAAGGAGAATAAATCATATTAACTTGTGTTTTGGTACTATGTGATCTAGATTTCTTATATGAGCAGCTTTTGAACAACAGTTGCCTAAAAAAAAATAGTTTAAGTGAGAAAACACTTTCCTGGTGTTATGTGCAGTTTCTAAAGAAAACCGTATCAGAACAGACCTCGGCTATTTTTGTAGTATGAATTTGACATGCACGATACTTGCACAGAACTAAGATTTCTGACCAGCTTTATGATTTTGCAAAAGTAGCAGTCATTCAGAAGCATTTAGGGACAAATTTTCAGATGGGAGTTTCCCACTGCATGTAACAATTTGCGATACATTACAGCATATATTTGAACACGATTTCTCCTGATGTGTGATGGAGGTACAATATGCATTTCCAGGTCCTATTTTTGAGGTTGGTTGTGATCCAGCTGTGGCACTGCTGGGGGTAGTACATATTGACTTGCTAGGCAAAGCTGTTTCTTTTCAGAAAGTTTTTATGCAGCACATTACAATTAATCTTCAATACAGAATAGCAACATGTATAACTTGCACTTATGTATGCATGTTCACAACCATTTTGGTGTGATTCTTTTCTTTCCTTTCAAGCAATTTGTCCACATCTTCTTTATACATTAGAACCTGTTGAAGTTATAGTTTGTTGTTTATACACTTTCATATGTAAAAATGACTAATCGGATAGACTCATTTCTGCAGGTAGTTTTCCCTATATTCTTTTCCCCTTCTTCTTTAGAAAAAATAGGAAACGAGGTGTCTGTGGGCTGAAATGACTAGGACTAGATTCTATTGTATTATCCATCTTTTATTGATCCTCCTCATATATTGTTTTATTCACCATAGTCATGGAAATGAAATCATTATAATGTGTTGCTCTTTCAAAATGTGCGTATATCGTGAGATGGAGGCAGATGATCAGTGCTGAATGCTGATTGTGAAATACAGTTAGGAAAAGCTTTTATTCTTAACACAAATACAATTATTTTGTTTGCCACAACTTCCCAAAGGCAAACAATTGTTATTATCAGAAACCATGAGTTGACGTGACCCATTAAGAGCAATGATTTTACAGTGTAATTGTGTGTGACTTTTTAATTGTAAAGATTTTTCCTCGTTGCTTTGTACCTTTTCAGTAAGGTCCGTTTTTTTCTCTAGCCTGTTCTGTTGACTTCATGTTGCATGTGTGATATATTTTGTTGGGAAGTTTTAAGAACTAAAGTCCGATTTTTCCCTTCTGAGTATGGGTGTCTGGCAGCGCTTTGAGATTTAGGAAGCCTCACCACTCAAGAACTGATTCTGTCTCTGCAGCATCACATGGTTGTTATGGGAACCAGCGTTCTATACTTATTGATTTTTCATTATTAGCAGTACATCACATTCAAGACCACTGGCTTTTTGCAACAGCTTGATCTTTTAATACAAAGGGAAATAAGGAGGAATTAAAATGCATCTGTTTTTTTATTTTTGGTTTGTTTTTATTTATATTGGCACTTGTTAAAATACCTCATTAGCAGTTTGTGTTCTCACCTGTCATAGTATGTTCTGCCCTGCAGCATTTGAGAATTGAAGCTGGAAGGACTAAGATAGCTGGTAGAAAGCAGAGTCAGATGGTAAGGTTTTTGTGGGGGGTGGAGAGAAACCTAGAAATTTGGAGCTGAAAGAAATCTGAAAAGAACATCTAATCAATTTTTCTGCTCTGAAGCAGTCAAAATGTGCCTAGAACTTCAATAGTAAGGTTTTCTCAGTGTGATGTATTACAATGTTTTTCTTTTCTAAAGGTTAAAATAGTTTTTTCCACATCATCTGATTTAAACTGCTCTTACATTTAATCAAATGTGATTTCATTGGTCATTAAGGGTATGACAATACTTTTACTTTCTCTTCTCTGTAGCAACTTTATTTGAACACTGTGCTGTATACAACCTCTATTTTCACTCTGTCTTTCTTTTTTTCCCCTATAAAAAAATCAGAATTTTTGTAATCTTTCTCACAAGGTCTCTTTCCAAAACTGCTTAGAATTGTATCCCCTGCACTTTTTTGCAGCTATATATATTCTTCTTGAAATGCAATGTCCTAAACTGGACACAGATAATTGTTGAGAACTTGTGCTTCATAAGTAAGTGAAGCAATTATTTCCTATGTATATGAATGACAGTTCTGAAAATCAATATCAAGCACTGTTTCGCAAAATCATTCTCTTATATTAATAGCTGCCATTCAGTAGTGATTTTCTATTCTACATTTACAAATTTATTTTTCAACTTCCTCTGTTCCCAAGGGCTTGATTTTATACAGATATTATGGTGTTGCTTGCTAGCTTGTTCTTTTCTGATCATCTTCAGCTAGGGCAGAGCAGTGTGAAAAACCAAATCAGGCAGGACTGACTTTACTTTGATGTGAGGTCCCTCCCCACCAGAATCCCATCTTCCTTCGTCATTCTGTCCCAATAGCAAAACGCAATGGTGATGTAATGCAGAGATAACATTGTATGAAATTGTTCTGTGTAACAATTTTCCATAACTGTTTGCTTTCTTGCTTTTATAACAAATGTTGAAATGCATTACTATTTACCACTAGAAATTTTCAATTGTGATCTTCACAACTGAGAAAACTCAGAGCTGTTACTGGCATCAGGAGATGGACTCTGATTTTAAAACCAACCTTGCCAAAATTGTTACTTTTAATACAGAACAGCTCACTATGCAGTCCTACACCTAACTCTGAAACACAAGTGGAGGAACACCACAGACTGAAGCAAGCAACCAGTTTTTAGTAGTTGCTTAAACTGGCACTAATAGAAACGTGGGCAGCTAAGCCTGAATGTAATAACTCTGTGCTTGCCTTCATTGACTTTGGAATGAAGAATATTTTCTGAAACCAATCCATTTTCAAGCTCTTCCCTGTTCTAATGTTCATTCTCCAAAAAGATCTGGCTATCAAAGTGATGGACCAGGAGAAGCCAAGCTCTATTCTGCTTTTATTATTTCACTGCATATTATTTAATAAACGGTACAGTTTGTAGTTACTTGTTCAAAAATTACCTCCAATATGGATTGATGGAGCTGCAAGAGCAGCTTTCCCTTACCAGATGAAAGGAAAAAACATTCTTCTCTATTAGCCGCTGTTAGAAAATGGGCTAGGTAAATATTCAAAGCTATTTAAGGCTCTAAAGGGAAAGAATATATGAAAGTCTTGCTGAAATGCTCTCTTAAGAATGACCTATCAGGGTTAAGTTAGTGCCAAAGGAACATGGATATATTTATGTAAATCATGGGCAGTGTGAAAAAGGAGCAAGAAAGCCCTACTTACAACACACCTCTGTAAAAGTTTCATTGCAATATTTATGGATTGACTAGCTTCTGAAAATCAGTTAATTATTTAGCAGTTAATACCTCTGAAAACAATTCGTAATGCAATACAATCATGGCTGACTCTTTCCTCAGACAAAATAGGAACTTCTCTTTCAAAATTACCTATGCATCAGAGCAAAGATAGCAGACTGTAGGGCTTTCCTACCAAAAATATCTCCAATTCAAAAAAAAAGGGATGAAATGTAATTAGATTTGGGGAATGAGGCCAAGAGAAGGTCCAAACACAGATATTTACTGGTGGTAAATTGCAGTAAAAGGAGGCTGTGAAAATATAAGACTTTAATGTCAAACAGACTTTTTTTTAAGCCGTGGTGTGTGTGGGATCAGTTTTGGGTTTTTTTGTGTGAAGTGGAATGGAAATACTTTATTGAAAGTTAATATAGAGTAAAGTGATGGGGAATAAATATCACAAATGCCCATGGAGGAAATGTAATAGAGTAGGCATTGCCACCTATTGACTAAAGTATACAACAGCAAGAAAGGCAATTTTATCCAGTAAATAAGAGGTACTAGGCAGCAACAAGATGCAAAATGTTAATTTCAGGTACTCAAAGACTGTGTCCTGCCAAGTGTTGTTTGCTGTTTATCTGTGACTTTAATAGAAATGCAGCCCAAATTTTGATGCTGACCAAGAGTAAGGTTATTTGTTGTGTAAAGGTTTTTTATTAGTCTTTCATCTATTAGATTTGCTTACTTGTAGACCAGACATCCCAGAGGATTGCTCCTAAGATAATGGAAACTATTGACTCTGGGCTGTTTGATCTTACTTGCCAAAGGTCAGTACAGCAGTGGCAGACAGTAGTTAGTTATGACCTGATGACAGCTTAGGAAACTGTGCTGAATACATTGATAATCCCTTGCAGCAGGCAGGTATTAAGAGCCTAACAGTTCAAAACCACATTGTTTGAAATATCAGCAAAAAAAAAAATGGAGCTATGGAGTTGAGGACTGAAACAAAATGACCTGTTACCTTGCCTCTCTTTTGAACCCTAGATGCAAGACAGACAGTGATTGTTGGCTACTATTCAAAAAACAACCAACCAACCAAAAAACAAAACCCCAAATAAGAAAAACCACTCCTGTGACAGAAGTGGAGTTATGGTAAGTCAGGAAATTATTATTTACTTATTCACCGTACACTGTTTCTTATGAAAAGATTAGAAATTTCATTTCATCCTTACATTTACATCTGTATTTATCACGGCTAAAGAGAGACAACAGTTTTATCCATTTAGTATTTATTTTTGAAACTAATAAATTAATTTTAGTTTGAATGCCCATGTTCTGTCTTAAAGCATAACCTTTTATGGTGGTAAAATGAGAAACTACTAAACTGAAGTTTATCTGGAGTCATAAGTCCTTGATACTGGAGACAAGAGTGTATTTGGTCTGTGTAGCGAGGCTACAGGAGTGACTTCTGTGAGAAGCTGGTAAAAGCCCCCCATGTCTGATAGAGCCAATGCCAGCTGGCTTCAAGATGGGCCTGTCACTGGCCAAAGCTGAACCTATCAGTGATGGTGGTAGCACCTCTGGGATAAAATATTTAAGGTGGGGGAAAAAAACCTGCACAACAGCAGCAGAAGAGAGGAGTGAGAATGTGAGAGAAACAACTCTGCAGACACCAAAGTCAGTGAAGAAGGAGAGGGAGTAAGTGTTTTTGGCACTGGAGCAGAGATTTCCCTGCAGCTCGTGGTGAAGACCATGGTGACGTAGGCTTTTCCCCTGTAGCCCATAGATGTCCACAGTGGAGCAGATATCCACCTGGACCCCACACAGGTGCAGCTAGATGTGCCCAAATGAGGCTGTGGCCCCATGGGAAGCCCGTGCTGGAGCAGGTTCCTGGGAGGACCCATGACCCCAGAGACAGAGGATTCCATGCTGGAGCAGGTTTGCTGGCAGTTCTTGTGACTGTGTGTGGGACCCACGCTGGAGCAATCTCTTTCTGAAGGATTGCACACCTTGTGGAGGTGAACCACACTGGAGCAGTTTATGGAGAGCTGTAGCCCATGGGAAGGACTTATGTTGGAGAAGTTTGTGGAAGACTGCCTGTCATGGGAGGGACCCCCCACTGGAGCAGGGGAAGAGTGTGAGGACTTCTCCCTCAAGAAGGAGTCATAGATGGAACGGACCTTTAAGATCATCAAGTCCAACCATTAACCTAACACTGCCAAAAACACCACTAAATGATGTCCCTAATTGCCACATCTGCTCATCTGTTAAATACCTCCAGGAATGGTGACTTTCTGGGTAGCCTGTTCCAGTGTTTGATACTTCCAATGAAGACATTTTTCCTTATATCTGTCCTAATCCTCCCCTGGTGCAACTTGAGTCCATTTCCTGTTGTCCTATCACTTGTTACTTGGGAGAAGAGATCGACTCCCACCTTACTACAGCCTCCTTTCAGATAGTTGTATGGTGTGATAAGGTCTCCCTTCAACCTCCTTTTCTCCAGATTAAAACAGAGTGGAGAATTTGAGTAGATATGGGGAAAGAGAAAGAGCAATT
The DNA here is from genome assembly GCA_033628505.1 of Tringa tobata. Classification (NCBI taxonomy): domain Eukaryota; kingdom Metazoa; phylum Chordata; class Aves; order Charadriiformes; family Scolopacidae; genus Tringa; species Tringa tobata. Next base: position 232,939 of record JAHREE010000339.1, on the reverse strand, counting down.
ATCCAGAACATGCATTGAAGAAAGAGTGTCTTCAGAAAAGATGTGTTCTAAATGAATTCCGTAAAAATATAGTAATTTATGCCTTGGCCCCATAGAAATCTTTCTACAAAAATGTTTTACAAAACATCAAATCTATTTTTTTTTACTTAAGGAGGTGCACATTTTCTTAAAGTCTTGAAAATTTGAAATTCTTTTTGTTTTCAAACAAACAGTTTTTCTTCGTTTTATTTTGTTAGTCACAAGTTGGTTGCATGTGGGAAGGAACTTCATGCTTAAATTCAAAATGAAAGTGTATATTAAATTACTAAAGTGTTAATAATATCTATTTATTGTGGTAATCAATATTTTTTCCTTATTGAATAATCACTTCTATTTAAAACATGATTAAAAGTTCAAATTTGGTAATTAATAAAAATATTTGAAATTAACTACATCATAATACATTATTTTTTCATAAGCTTCCTCAGTCTTAGTTATGCCCTTAATAATAAATTAATGCCTTTTAAACATATAAGTGTTACAAGACTATTGGGTTTTTTGGTAAGTTTAAAGTAGAAGAAGCTGAAAAATCATGTTTGTGATAGTCGTATGTAGTATTTCCTTTTTAATTTGTGTCCTTTTTTATTGGATATCATCTAAACACTTTTTGCCAAGTACTGCTTGTGGAGATAAGATTTTTGCATTACTTTTGGTTTTACAGCAGCCTTTTCTTAGTTTTTGGTCTACAGAAATATAAAGGGGAGTGGGTTTTTTTGCATTAACTATGTATTTATTTCTCTTCTGTTGAGAATGGCCTTGAAAAAGGATGTCTTTTTTCCCAATGCATTATAGATTACAGTATCAGGATTCTCTAAAAACCTCATGTGGAGAACCATGTGGACAGCATTGACAGCTCTAGTATGTTATTGGACTACCAGCTGCTCTTCGTGCCTTTCTTGCTGGCATGTTGTTTTGCTCTCAGCAGGAAAGGACTTGAAGCAAGAAGCAAAGAAGTGTTTCAACTATATTTTTTTAATTCATTCTAATTGCTTTTTTGTTTGTTCCTTATGTTAGATTTTTTTACTAGCTCACTTCTGGCAGAACACTATAATTGAAAGGACACTGTAGAGAGGTTGGTGCTGGTCTCTTCTCACAGGTAATTAATGACAGACGAGAGGGAATGGCTTCAAGCTCCAACAGGGTAGGTTTAGACTAAACATTAGGAAAGAATTCTTCACGGAAAGAGTGATCGGGCATTGGAATAGGCTGCCCAGGGAGGTTGTTGAGTCACCATCCCTGGATGCGTTTAAGAGACGATTAGATGTGGTGCTGAGGGATATGGTGTAGGGGAGGACTTTGTAGAGTAGGGTAGATGGTTGGACTCGATGATCCCGAGGGTCTCTTCCAACCTAGATGATTCTATGATTCTATGATTAGTGGCAACTGTCTTCTGACTTTGTTCATCCTTTTGATATACTTTCTTTTTTTAATACCTGCTATTAAGCTGGGCTCAATAAGACGGCAGCATATTAGGGTACAAATGGGCCTTGGTAAGGTACTTGTAATTTTATTGACTCTAAACTTCTTTTAAACTTCTAAAAGTTTACAGGATATGCTTGGATGAACTTTATTCATAGACAAATACAGTTTATCATTTCCCTATTTCTGTTAGTTTTTGTCATAGATAAATTTGAGGGTTTATGGCAAAAAAAAAAATTACTAATATGACCAAACCAAAGCTTGGAAACTACAAAACTGGGGATTTCCAAGGAAGTGGCGATCCTGATGTAGAATTTCACATGGAGCTTAATTGTTTTTGTTTGGTTGTTTGTTTGGGTTTTTTTTATAGCTTTAATTATAAATTATGAGATGTACTGTACTTGTATGAAACAAATATAATTAAAGGTCATATCATCACTATATCACAAAAAAATACTTTTTCCAGGATTAATTTATGTTATCAGCTTACACCAGAGAATAGATTTACAGTGACTAATAACCCTGTGCTACATCAAGAAAGGAAAAATTATACAAGTATTATAAAAATTTCTAAAGCCACTTAATAATAATGAAAAAAAAAACAAACCACTTCCTTGTGGGAATCAGGAAGAATCCCAAGAGGTTCTGGGATAAAATTATTATTATAATTAGAAAAAGACTAAGCATGGATATACATGAAAGCTAAAAACCCCTTACCAGCTATTTACAAGTCAGCCTATTCCAGCAACTATGTATCTATCCCCTTTAACATCCAGAAGCACAGAATAGATTAAAAAAGAGGAAAATGTGACTAAAAGTAAGAACTTGCATGCCAGTGACAAAAATGCTTTGCAATTTTATCCTCCTCCTCTTGACATCTGAGAAGTCCTTATCTGTTGTCATAATTTGAGTCAGCTGTGCAGGTCTGCCTTCCAAATTTAGATTTGCACTTCTGAATCACAAAAAAAAAAATATTATAGAGATCCTTATATGACATCCGTTCAATCACTTATTGCAGGGATGAATGCCACATCTTTGCACTAATGTATGAGCTGGCTCAGACCATGTCAGAGATCATGCCTTCAGTGCCAGAGCACACAACACAGTGTTGCTGCAGCAGGATGGATGGCACCAGCTTCAGCTGAGCCCCTTATTTCTGCTCATTCGACATTTTGGAGCACACTTGAATCGTCACGATGAGACTTTTATTGGTGCAGAGCTTTGCATCATGTAGCAGTGACTGAAATACAAGGTTGTTTTTTCTGCGCTCCTTATAGAGTCAGTAGAAACCACAGAATGTGTAATGTTAACAATGTGAAAATTTTCCTATTGTATTTTTTTTTCAGCTGAAAACTAATTTTTGCAGAAAACTCAGGGCAAATGTTTATTAAATATTTTGGTAGTTTATAATAACAGTGGGCCTTTAACAAATATTTTAGGCAGAGATTTCAGAGAAATAATAAAATAAAGCAAGACAGACAGTATACAGAATAGAGAAAGACAGATAAGGTGCCTTTAACTAAAGTGTGTATTTTCCATGTCGGTAAAATTGGTTGGTTTTGACAAAATTTTCTAAAACTTGACTACCTTGCATTTTAACTGTGACTGGTCGCTGGAAGAGTAAATTATAAAACAGAGTATTGTCATATTTGTGTATTGCAAATAATATGCTCTTAGGTAACTGGAGAGCAATGACAAGTGGAGGAGAACAGAACTAGTCGAAAAGTCTGGACATGGTGGACAGTCTCTGGATAAGTATGATCAGGACAAACGCTGGTTAATTTGTTTAAAGTAGTGTGTATTTAAACCAACTTTTAACTTTTTTTTCTTCTTAATCTCTAATGGATATTCATATATCCCTGACTCGGAATCATTGGCTTATTTTAGTGTTTAAAATTCTTGTAAATTGCAGTTAAATTATTTTGTGCTTATGTGAACAATGATTACCCTGCACACTTTGTGTTCTTTCTTTAACCTAATAAGTTTTGAATCAGAAGAGGTAAAATCTTTATCTCACATTCAGTGTGTAACTACTCTGGTAAGAAAACATCTAAGAAAAGTTGAAAATCTTTTCACAGTCTTTTTTAAAACACATGGAAGCCTCAACTGAAGTTTGTCAGTACAGACCAGATATTCTCTGAAGGTGTCACCCAAAAGAAGCAACACAGGAAGCTTTGCTAGAAGTTCATGAGGTGAGTGCATACCTGAATTCTGTAGTTCAGTTCTCCCAAAGTGAGAGTAGTTCTGGGCACATAATAATATGTGTTGAGGACACTTTTTGAAGGTTAAACGGCTAGCTCATTACCTGTCATTTCTTCTACTTGCTCTGTATAATCTTAGGGCTGGTCACTTCAGCTCATCACTGACAAACTTGTATTTAAAGACCATGAAGTTAATTCTCTTAGCCTCAAGCTTTATAGTATGAAGTTCCCTGTATCGATATATAACATTGTTCTTATATGAAACTTACTGTAATGTGATATATCTAGGTTCAGTAATATTATAAGGAATTACTATTACAAGGAAACTTTCAATAATGTGTCAGAGTGATAAAAACCCAAGAAGGAAAAGAAGCATGGAAGATGTGAGGATATAGTAGGAGAAGGAAAAGAGAGAAAAGATCAAAACCTAAGATATCTGTGGGCAAATACAGTTCACTGTAGGTGGTGCAGACCGGGTTTCATTGCTTCTGTATCTGACTGACCACTTTTCATCCTTCTTGATCTTTTGGTTTGCATGCTGTAAATAATATTTAGCCCTCTATGCTAAGAAATATACGAACTTGAAAAACCAGCTTTCTCTCATCAGTATCTAGTAGGTCATTTAAATTTTGCTGCTGAATAGAAATTTGAGATATCTGAAGTACTTAATTTGTTTTCCAGTATTTCAAATTGAATTGGTTTTATTATGGCATGGCTTCCTTTAGCAAATGGAGGTGGGTGACTGCGAGAGAATTATTTACTGTCAATTACAAAGTCTGAGTGGCATTACTGGGTAACCCACAGAGCTAGCAAAATCCCCAAAGTAGGAGAACATTATATTAAAATTGGCATCTGCCTGCACTTAATTTTTTCTGTTCTAACCTTCACATTAAAAATACAAAAGCACAGATGAATCCAATGAATTAAAAATAAGCTGCTCATTTGGAGTGAGAATGTAGATCCAACAGGTAATAAATTTCAAGAATAATTAGGTGAATTTTTTTTCCACTTTAAAACCTTAAGAAAATATTTCATGTTTATGTGTATGTGGCATCTTAACTCTAGCTGCTGTCAGATTAATCACCTTCTTAGAGACAAAACATAAAAAACTAGTTGCTCATAGAAATTTTCTTTTAATTTTCTATTCAGCTTTCCTCTTATTGTTTTAGTTGTGTGAGTGGTATTACTATAATGGATGATTTGTCATCAGCAATAGAACTTTGTACATAAAAAATCTGATTGTCTGATACAGGAAGGAAAACCACCATTTAAGTACTTTTTTTCTAGATTTGAATTAATTCTTAGTTACAAGTTTCAGCAACCTATAAAATGGGAATGATAACATTTTCTCCAAATTAAGCAAACAGGCCCCTGCCCCAAAAACCCAAACCCCACACCAACCACCCCCTAAAAAGCAGGGCCTGTGTTCATTTCTGAGATCAAGACAGTGGCAGTTCCACTTACCTGTTTTATTCTCTCTGGTCCTAAGAGATGAGGAATCAGCATGAAAATGTCAGATTAGGGAGATAGAGTCAAAAGAGTCAGCTTGTATAGGCTATGGTTTGTTGAGGTATATTCTTGACTAAGGAGAACACACAGCACTCAACACATCTGATAGTCCCGATCAAGTGGGAGCAAGATATGCCTTACAATCTAATGGATAGTCTTGTTAGCAACCTAACATTGAGCTGTCAAAATAGATTTGTCAGATGTTCTATTCATATTTCTGGGGCTTAAGCACATAACATTAAGTCATTAAGACATAATGGAAAGATAGTACCTTAGTAGAATATTCTAAGAATAAGAGTTATTGAAAATTAGCTTGTACTTGAAGGAATAGTATTTACAAATCCAAAACTGCTTTAGTTTTTTAGCTCGTGTTTGAGTATAAAGCTGGTTAAATCCTAAACTTTAGTCTATGCGTGACTGAACTAAAAATTCAAGAACTATTTTTAAAATAGGAGGAATCTTATGGGTTTATAGGATTGGTCTTGCGTTATCCTATCTGAAACTAGAAAATAAACTTTCAAAAGCTGAATGTAATCTGGGATCAAATTTATACTATGACATTTGAATCACAGTCCCTCTTCTTTCCTTGAAATTGTGTTATTTCAAAATGAGGTGCTTGTTCTGGACAAAGTAAAACTTAAAATTTCAGTTATTTTACCCATATCTGCTCTATCTGCTCTTTGGGTTGTTTTTTTGTTTGGTTGGATTTTTTGGGTTTTTTTGGAAGGACGTCAACTGTTTCATTAAAGGAGGTATACAATAAGAAATGTGCCATCATTACAGATGAGGCATTACATTTCTAAATATTGTAAGATAATGAGAGTAGGTAGCATCTATAAAGAGGAGTAAACATACTGAGCTTTTGTCACTGAATAGGAAGTTTTTCCACTGATTTTCTGGTTTTGGAAGCTTTGCTTGTATATTAAAACTTCGATATTGGTGGCTGAGTATTTTGTCCTATTAAATTCTAGAGAGTCAGATAAGATGGAAATGAGCAGTCTTTAGAGATACTGTAATTATGCATCTGCCATTTAGCACCTGAGAAGAACCCTTCTTGGTTTTATTTAAAAAATTCTTCTTGGTTTTATTTATAAAATTCTGAAGTTGTATCTTGTGTGTTAAAATTAGTGTTTTTGACTTATGTTCCCTTTGATCTGGAAAAGTCAAAAGTTAAACAGAGAAAGAACCATAGATAAATTCTAGCAGAATCAATTGCAAAGTTGAATTCAAGCAAACACAGAGGCTGTGACTCAATAAAGAATGTATGAATATTTTATGGATTTGGAACTTAAACTTTGGAAGGGAAAAAATTGAAACTTGATTTTTTGAGTTATGTAGACAAAAATTCTCTTAGGGATATCATAAAATATAAAGCAGAGGAAGGAAGCAATCCTTTGTACCATAGAAAGCAGACAAATAAATGTGGAGCACAATAATTGCGTTTAATGATGAGTGGGGAATGAAAGCTAGATTGAAACTCATAACTGAAGAAATGGAAAGTATGGTAGGTTCTTTATCTCTGGAGAATTTTTCAATTAAGACTGATATAAAAGATGTTATTATTCAAAAAAGAATCTGCTCAAAGTCACTGTGGACTTCATAGCTGCAGAAAATCTAGATGATTATAATGGCCCCTTCTGGCTTTAAAATCTGTGCCCATGAACAAAGAAGAGAATTTTCAAAGGTTTAAGACTCACTTATTGTAATCTATCTTTATAAAAAATGCCAAAGGGATTCATTGAGGCTACAAATTTAGATTAAAATTAAAAAAAAAAAAAAAAGAGAGATTTAACATTTATATGAATCTCAGAAATATCAAGAATTATACTGAAAGTTAATAAGAAGGAAATGTTAAGCCTTAGAAACACATTTACATCTTGAAATGTAACTCTCTGAGCTCAGGATTGGAACAAATTTAGACAGCTAAATTTATATATCCTTTGCCTTGAAGAGTAGCCAAAGAACAGTGACTAGTGAGCTCTAGGAATACATATATTCATATATATGTTCATGGAAGAAAAAAAAAAAAATCCTAGAGATATTTCTTTTCTTTTTTAATGAATATAGAGACAGACGCTGCCAATGATAAGATCCTGGCTTTGATTAATCTTAGTTTTTTTTCAGACAATTCATATTTTCTTATGACAAAGTTGTTCTATTCATCAGATTGTGAATGCAGCAACTGTTGCCTAGTCAAAACTGTTGCATTAGTCAAAATGATTAGAGGCTAACAACAAATCAGTCTGATAGGGTGAAATATTTAATTAGCCAAAAAACCACTTTCGTAGTAAAGGCTATAAACCTCTTTAGTCCAACCTACTTGATAGCATATTTAAAGCCTTAAAAAAGGGATAAATAAATTGATATTAAAAAAAAAAAAAGAAAAAGAAAAAGGGTACAGGTATGTTACAGGCATTTATACTCTTTTCTCCAAAAAAATCCATAACAAATGAAAAAACCACAGTAAATTTCACATGTGAAAGCAGTTCAGATATGCTTGAAAGTGCCACCAATGAAAAACAAGTGACAAACTAAAATGCTCTGTGGTGTTGCTGCAGTACTCCAGGTGAGCCAGAGCTTTGATAAATATCAACTGTTTTGAGGGAGAACTTCTGAAACAGAGAACAATGACCTTTAGCAAAAATGGAAGAAAAAGAAAAAGATTTCAAACCACATCTATTCCCTGTATAGCATGTCCTCCCAGGGTAGGGTCTGTCCATCGTTCTTGCTGTTACTCTATCAAGTTTCATTTGCCTGCTGGTTTACAATAAACTTTACAAAGCCCCTCTAGAAACAGTTCTCTGACAGAAGTCAACCAGAGGCTTTGAAAATCTGCTCTGCTCTGGAAATCAGGCTGGGCAAAGCAGTAAGGCAGCCCTCCTCTTTTGGGACCCTGCCTGCAGTAACACATGGCAATCAGGGCGCAGAAAACGACTAGTAAACATTTGTCTCAATGACACATATTAAATAGAAGGGAAGCACTGACAGTTCTTGTTTTCATTCCTTAATGTTGACTGATTCAGCAGATTAGTGTTACTGTCCTGCTCGGTTTGCAGCTGGGTAGCTCTACATTCAAAAGTAGTGCCCTTGCGGAATGAAACAAATAATTGATTTATTTGTGATTTACAATGCTGGTAGAAACATTTTGAATGATGACTAAGTTTCTTCACATGTGTATATAAAATGTAGACCTAGGCCACTGACTGACACTGTAAAATGTAACATTAAAGAATGTCAATATCCTTTTTTTCCCTCCCCCCAAAGCTTACAACAACTTGGATCAAACACTTTCCCCTATGCCTTTTATGGCAAAACACTGTGGAAGTCATCAGCCTCTTGAACAGCAATTGCTACCATCTTTCTTCTGCTTATGCTGTGGTAATAACTTTGGCTCAACAGTAGCAAGTGATAGCCATGTTCCACAACAGAAGCCTACCTGTACATAGCAGGAGTAGGAAACAGCAGTTCTTTCAGCCTGAGAAAGCAAAAGGCATGAGTGGTAGAACTAGAGTGTTTCTGCTAAAGTCAGGAAGAGCTGGGGAGCAGATTTGGGCTGGGGGCAACCAGGAGTAAGATCTAGGATCTTGGTCTGGGCCCCAGAGCTGACAAGACACTTTGAGGTGACACCGGGATCTCCTTGGTCTCTCGTCTGACTGCAAGGAATGAGCAAGAAATCATCATTACCAATGATATAGTGCTACTGAAATAGTAAGGGAGACACTTTTCTTGCAGCAACTCTTGATTCTGCCTCCCTGTCCAAAAATATTTAACTGGATAAGGCACAATCTTTCATTTAGATTAAAAGAAAGAACTGAAGATGAGTATTTCCCAAATGACTGAGGCAGTTGCTTGGCTCTTTGATGCCAAAACACTGCAATCAAATATTGTGTGTGGAGTCTGACTTGTTAGGCATGATACCAGAAAGCATCACCTTGTAGGTTTCGTAAGCAGAGGAACACCTGGTTTATGATTCTTCGTAGGGCATAAGGACCAAGCTGCTTGTCAGGGATGAAGTCTTGCCTTCGGATACTCAGAAGCTGACACATAAAACTTCTCAAGCTTTTATATGGAGGTTTGTTTCTTGGAAGAATTCAGGATCCATTTTAAATATTCATTGTGACTTATGAAATTACTTTTTCCATTGATATTGGAAGTGACCTTTCTCATTGCTTAATATTCAATAAAGCAGCAACACGCATACAGGTTATAAAGCAATATGCTGTACATACTCATATACTTCTAGATACAGCACATCTTTGTATCCAGAACACCAGGCAAGCAGAACTCCCTAAATCTTGATATATTCAGTAATACCAAAGAGGAAATAACAGAAACCCAAAGTATTTTAAAAAGAACTTCAAGAGTAATTAGAAATTGCAAATGCAAAAATGAGATGCATAAACAATATTTTATGACTTTTTGATAACTTTTTCAATAAGATAGTGGTTAAAAGACAACAATACAAAAAACAAATCCTACAGCAGTGTTTGCAATAAAACTTAGTTTATATATATAGTGTTTTAGCTATTAATTTCTTTGAAATTAATAAATGCAACTTTTTTTGAAACAATATCTTTATGAATTGTCACAATTTAAAATGTTTTGGTTTGTTTTATCAGAAAAAAATGGTCCTTATGTGCTCATTTTTTTTTAGACTTATATGGATTAATTTTTATTTCAAATTTAGTAGAGTGATGGTGACGGAGCTGCATTTTCAAGAAGCAGGCAGCACTCTGAAGTGTTATTTTTGGGATAGCTATGCTTACTGCTATAAAATATATGTGTGCTTATTCAAATTGTTCATGCCTATTCTCAAAATTAGTAGCTCACGCACAGGGTGGGAAAAGTACAAGTAGCAAGCAGATTAACATTTCTGGACACAGTGGTTGTATAAAGTGAATGGAGTGAGGCTCTGAAGGCAGCTGGGTAGAAGCATATCAGCACATCAGGTTTTTATCACAAAAAAACCCTAAACCATATATAGCTGTTAACTGAATAGTGAATTAGTAAGTATTTAAATATACTGCTTGATTGGTCTGAAATGTTTCCATTTCAAGATGATTTCATGATGCTTTCATGTAGGTGACAGGCTCTTACAAGTTGTTTATGAGTTTAGGCTGCTCTGATGTAGGTAAGACACTTCTACCGTAGCTGTGATGGTGTAATAGTGTAGAAGTGGTGGTAATGATAGTGTAGAAGTTATAGAACATGACATTCCAGCTGTACTGTGGAAGAACTCAGCTTCCAAGCTTTCTCCAGCATGTATAGCTTTTCACATGAGTTTGATCCTCTTGTTCTTCAAAGACAATACTCTTGAGTGAAGGAGATCTGATAAAAAGTTTTAGCTTTGAAGGAATGTTTCTCATACAGTAATTAAAAAAAAAAAAATATAAACCAAACCAAAACCTCAATGCTTTGCCTCTTGGTTTCTGCTTAATAATCCTGTGAATGTGGTGGTGTTTCATGAGCATTTTAGCTGCTTCTTATTTGATCCTACCAGCTCAGGAGGCTAAACAGCAAAAGAAAAACAAAATTGAAAAGTGAATAATTTTCTGCTACAACAGGTTTTTTAACAGCAATCAGATGTGCACCAATGTAAGAAAGAGGATGAGACCATATCTTTTCCATAGCAATTATAATGTGACTCTTTGGTCAAACATGGCTAAATTAAGAAGCATTAAATGGACCCTAGGTATTCTAATTTCCCTCTAGTGAAACTGTTTCTGGGCTAGGGTGATTGATGAGTTCTTAAAAAGGGACTGTTGCGTATTTAACATCAAGGAAAAAAATATTTATATTGCCTATTTTATTTACCTAGAATTGAAATTACTGCATTATTATTGTGTCAATATTAAACAAGGTATAACTCTTAGTGTGGATTCCTAGTAGAGCGAAAGAAAATCTAGTATAAGATCAAAAAAATCTTTAGGAGAGAGATGGTTTGGGTGAAGAGAAAAGTACAAAAATCAATGTGGAAAACTTTTTAAATGGCAAATTAAAAAAATAATTGTGATTTCCTTTTAATTTTCAATAGTAACAAGATGGCACAGTTATAAATTTCTAAATTATTGTTATTATTATTATGTTTTCTTTTCAGTGACATCAAGTTAACTACTATTTAAAGAAGGCATGTGCAGGTTCTTTGTTTTCCTTGGTTGATATTTTTTCGTTATAGAAACTTAAAATAAGTTTTAACTTAATGGATTTCCTATGTGTCTGGACTTTAAACTGCCAAATTTTTAAATATTATCAAAATAACAAACTGGCTACATAATAATTAACTGGCTACTGAACTTAAGCTGGTCTTTTTTAAGTCTTCTCATAAAAAAACCTGGACATTTAGAATTGCGTATTAGTCTACCACTTCTTAGTGACGCATTACCTCAGATGGAAGGACTCTGCCCTGTATTAGGTGAAATTTCATTGGACTTGAAATTACTTACATCTTGGCCTTGAGCCATTCACTGTTGAAGGCTCACTGGCTTTGATAAACTTGGGCCGGTGGACTCATGGTAGTCCAGTTCAGAATTCCCTGTACCTTATGCACAGAACATAAGTGTAAATTAAACCCACCCATATGGTTATTCTTAAACGAAACAAATAGACAACAACAACAACAAAACCTCTATATTTTTTAAAAAGTATTGTAACTGAATTTTAAGTTACAGCCACTTGTCTCACCACAGCACTGCAAAATAATTATCAAAATCCTGACATCTTTTAGAGGGGTGAAGAATGAAAGCAAGTGGTTATTCTATTTTAGACATTCTGTTACTTATTTTATTTAAATAGTGGTATATACTTTGCTTCCACATAAGAGAATGCTAACTGATTATCATTTTTGTTTCAACTTGATGGTGAAGGTAAAAGATCAGTTATTTAATCCTAGTTTATCTATATTCTCAGAATTCAGGCAAATGTTTAAGAAGAATCAGGGGAAAAAAATAAAATAATTAAAAAAAAAGAATTACACAGCTTTCTGCAGTAAATCCACTTAAAAGGGATAGATTTGTCACCTGTCAGAGATGACAGTGGTTAAGGTCCCTCAGCCATTTTAGCTACAGGCAATTTTTCTTCCCACTTACCATTCTCCTTGCCCACAGAAATAAATATATATGTGGAAAGGCTAAGAATGGTATTGCATGAGTAATTATTTCTTATTACGGTTACTTTTTCCTAGTAGATGTTTTTCAAAGGGAATTTTGTAGTCAGTATCTGAAACTCTTTGGATTAATGACAACAGTTACGGAGGTGACTTAATACCATGCTTACTTAAACCACAACGTATCAGGATGCCAACTGGAATGACAGAGAGCAATGATGTAAAAGATCACGAGGCTGCACTCCTTCCTATACACAAAATCCCATCTAACTAGTTCATACAGTACTGTGGAATGAGAAGCATAGTTTTCAGCACCTATAGTACACGTGTTAAATTAGAAGCAGACCTGTAGACTCAAGTTTCCTACACTATTTCAATATGTGCAAGAGAACTGTGTTGACTTTTTTCACTTTTACATGTGAAATTCGGGAAACCCTTCACATTCAGGAATTTGGAACTGCACCAAGATTCTGAAGGCTGTCATCTGAAATGGTTTATATATGCCTGCTTAATTTATTTCCAGTACCTAGAAGTAGCAAAGGAGTTCTGTCCCTCAGTATGTTGCCCGGGTCAATACGAGTTATATTATTTAATTATATTCCACTGTTACAGGTATCATAAGGAGGTACCAAAGAAATTATATATAGCAAAACTGAGATACTGGTGGATAACTCATCTCTATTCCCTTCCTGCAGAGAAGAATATTTCCCAGCCAGAACAAGAATTTGACAATCAGTAGCACCTTGTGTGGCTGCCACGAGAAGCACCTTCCCTGGACAACAGCCATACTTAACAGTCCTATGCAGTGGCTTTCCTTTTGACATAGATTTACAGTTTCTTTTCTTTATCTACCCACATTTTTTTTAAGAGACTCGGCTCTTTTTATCTTTTAAAGCCTATTACTGTGCCTTTGTTCAAATATAGCTAGTTAGGCTGTTGGAGCATTGCAGTTTCAGGAGACCTCCTTTCCCCTTCATATAATTTATAAATGCAATAAATCTCCACCAAAAAAAAAAAAAAAGAAAAAAAGTGATAGAAACCATAAATGTAAATGAAATGTAAATGTTACAGCTTCATTAAGCTTATTTTTGAAGCCAGGAAAAGCTACTAAGTAATAAACAGAAAGTGTTATGTTTCCTGTCACACCTCTAGAGACTGTCAAAAGATTTGAAAAACCAAATGGATAGGTAAAGTATTGTTTCATAAAGCTCCATTTTCTCCATCTCTCTTTTATGTATTAACTCCAACAGTACATACAATCCAAGGGTTCAGGTTGGTTTTGTTTTGATTTGTTTGTTTTTACTCTGAACAGGAGAACAGATCTCTTCAAATTTTTGCACAAATCATTTTGTAGACATAAGGTTTGTAGAATATTCTGGGTATCATGATAAAATATATCATTTTTATATATTTTAAAAAATTAAGAAAAATAAAATTTATCATTATATATATGTAATTTCTTCATCTGTCTTTCTTAAGTGCCTGCATCTTAAGTCTGTTCTTGCTGGACACATAGTATTTATCCCAGTTAAAAATTAAATACATTGGCACCAGTGTTTTATTGGCCATTTGCTAGACACTTGAACAATATTTGCTGATACTGAGAAATTCTCATTGATGTGGCTTGGACTGAATGTTTTTCATAAATCTTGGCTTTCACAGCTAAAAGAAAAATGGGAATTTTAAGTGGATCTTCTGTATGACATACATATTCTGATCTGTTGCTCCAAAAAAAAAAAGCTGAACATCTTATCTAGGGATGGCAGAGCAGATAGGAACACTTTTATATATGTATATATATGCATGTGTATATATCAATATGTGAAAAAGTAAATTAAAAGAAATGAAGCTTAGAGGAAAAAAGTGAATTTTGAAGTTTAAGGAAAAAAACCCTAACATTTAGCTCAGCATGAAAAGACTAAGTGCAGTTTCTTATCTCTTTGTCTTCAAAGGACTATTATTTTTTTTCAGTCTTCCATTTTGCATTGAAATGCCCATGCTAGTCCATATCTGGCAGAGACAGGCAGATTGCTTTAGGGATCCTTGGTAAAATAGATTCAGGGTTGTAGTTACACTTAGAGCTTTATTATTGCATTAAAATTTTAATAAACAGCATAGTGTATTGCCTACAATTTCTAGCAGTTAGTTTAGCTTACTATTACACAGAACTTTTAGTAATTATCATAGTTTTCAGTTAAACAGAATTTCTAGTAATTAGTGTAACTTTCTTACTATCTAGAGTTTTTAGTCAACTGGACTTTTAGTAACCTAAACTCTCTGCAGATCAGTTCAAATTATTAATAATCAGCATGTAATAAAATAATCATAATCTAGACTCAAAATTTGCCTAAAAGAACACGAGTAACTCACTTAAATGTGCACTGGCAGCCCAGAAAGCCAACCGCATCCTGAGCTGCATCAAAAGAAGTATGGCTAGCAGGTTGAGGGAGGTGATTCTCCCTCTCTACTCCGCACTGGTGAGACCCCACCTGTAGTACTGTGTCCAGCTTTGGAGTCCTCAGCACAAGAAGGACATGGACCTGTTGGAATGAGTCCAGCTGAGGGCCACGAAGATGATCAGGGGGCTGGAGCACCTCTCCTATGAGGACAGGCTGAGAGAGTTAGGATTGTTCAGCCTGGAGAACAGAAGGCTCCAGGGAGACATATAGCAGTCTTCCAGCACTTAAAGGGGGCCTACAGGAGAGATGGGGAGGGACTCTTTATCAGGGTGTGCATTGATAGGAAGAGGGGTAACAGTTTCAGACTGAAAGAGGGTAGATTAGTTATTAGGAAGAAATTCTTTACTGTGAAGGTGGTGAGACACTGGAACAGGCTGCCCACAGAAGTTGTGGATGCCCCATCCCTGGAAGTGTTCGAAGCCAGGCTGGACTGGTCTTTGAGCAGCCTGGTCTAGTGGGAGGTGTCCCTGCCCATGGCACCTGCTTTCTCTTTAATCTTGACCCATAAACTCTCCATTGTCTCTTCATCCATCCCCAGGTGGAACTCCATGCACTCCACCTGGTTATTGACATAGAAGGCAACACCCCCTCCTCGTTTCCCCTGCCTGTCCTTCCTTAAGAGCTTGTATCCCTCCATTCCAACGCTCCAGTCATAAGAGTTATCCCGCCACATCTCCATGATGTCAATATGATCATAGCCCTGCAAGCGTACACAGGTCTTTAACTCCTCTTGCTTGTTGCCCATGCTACATGCGTTTGCATAGAGGCACTTCAGCTAGGAACCCAATGGATCTGACTTACTGGCTGGAGTGGTTGCACCTGCTTCATGCTGCTCTTCGGGTGGTCTTCCTTTGAACTGTTTTATCTGTGACTCCCCAGTTCCTATTGCCTCAGGAGCCCCTGGCTCATCTGCATAAGACTTCCAGTGTGCTGCATTGCATGCAGCACATCTCAGAGCAACAAGTTGAGGGCCTTTGCTATTGACCCAGCCCTCAGACCTTGGAGTTTCGTCCCTTGGCTTTTCACAAGCAATCCTGATAATATCCTTTTTTCCCTAACAAGTCTAGTTTAAAGGTCAAGGAGCCCCACTAGCTCATGAGCGAACACTTTCCTCCCCCTTTCAGAAAGATTAACCTCACTCAACACCAGCAAGCTTGGTACTGTGTAGGCCATCCCTTTGTCAAATAACCCAAAATTGTGGCAGTGAAACCAGGCACGAAGCCACATATTGAAAAACTGAGCATGTCTGCTTCTTTCAGAGTCAATGCCTATAACTGGGAGATCAGAAGAAAAGATAACCTGGACCTTATTAACCTTCCCAAGGCCCTAAAGTCTCTTTTGATTACTCTTGGGCTACATGTTGCCACCTCATCACCAACCACATGAAAGAGCAACAGCAGGTAATATTACAAGGGCTAAACCAGGCTGGGAAGTTTCCTAGTGATGTCACTGACCCAAGAGTCAGGAAGGCAGCATACTTCCTTAAGAAGAGGGTCTGCCCACATATTGGACCCTCTGTTCCCCTCAGAAGGGAGAAACTTACAAATACAACCTGTCTCTTCTTCCTGGTGGAGGTGGTTATTAAATGGGGGGTAGGTCTTTCCGGTCCTGGCAACTCTTCTGGTGTAGATGGACCGTCTTCCATATCACCTCCTCGAGAGACTCATACCTATTGTACAGAGGCACTTGGCAAGGGGAGGCAGGCAAAGAGGGGTTTTGCTTGCCACCCCTAGCACAGACTTACCTCCATTCACAGCTCTTATTTTGGCCACTTCCTTCAATCTGGCGGGGGGAGTGTACTGGATCTCCTTTAGCACAGGGTTTTTTTGGTGGCTGCTCCAGTTTCTCTCTCAGGGAGGTCAGAGCCTGATTCCACCCATCTATTTCTTTCTCACACTCTCTGATGGTCCGTAGCCATTCTGCTTCCTCTTTTAGATCTGCCACCAGGCTGAGTAGATGGTCCACCTCACACAGCTGTCATTCCTTCTACCATCCATTAGCCGAGAGAGGTTAAAACACTCCCTGCAGCCTTAGACCTGGGTGGCTGCATCCTTCCATGGGAGCTCTGCGTGTGTGGCTGTCTGCTCTGGCAAGCACAGACAATGCAGCTTTCTGCCAGGTAGAGACTTTGGCTGAGCTCCCCTCTTGAGCCTTCTGTGCCCATCTTTGCAAACTGCTGCACCATGCCCTCTTTGATTGTCCTGGTCACTGCACTCCTGATCACGCGTGCTCCCTAGGGCAACCTTTTAAGGGGGTGAGGCTGGTTACTGATGTTACTGGGTCTGCCTTTGCCTCATCAGCTGCCCTCATATGATCTGCAGGCTCCCTGTGGGTCACTACGCTGACATGGTCTTTCCCCACATCAGAAAAGATTGGGAAAAACCCTACAGATGTGTGGACATGCCAACACCGGAGCTGTTTGTCTCGGCAAGTGCAAAGTTACTTGGTGTAGTGGAAGCAATGGAATCAAGATGTTGAAATGGCAGTACAATGGAAACAATGTGTAGCATCAGGTTTTTGAAATGACTCTTGAAGTCACCTTAACATTAAACCTGGACTCTGCTTCTGCAATGTGAATTTCATGCACACAACTTTATTTCAAGATCCAGGGACCTATACAGGACTAAATAATGATCATTAGTGTTGACTTTATTTGTTAATAAAAACAAATTCTTTATGGAAGACTTCGGGCAAATGTATTGTTCCTACGTAGCTATGCATGTATTGTTATTGACTTGTTATTCACAGGACTTTGTATTCTATTAACCATCACAACCATTCATTTACTGCACTTTCAGTTAGCTAATCCAGATTTCTAGATGTTCAAACTGATGTTGTAGTTGTCTCTCAGTATGATGCAGAATTTAGAAAATTTCCTAGGATTAAAAATATCCTTAGTATTTTTTAATCGATGTTTACTTGAAACCTTT
This sequence comes from Tringa tobata, assembly GCA_033628505.1. Lineage (NCBI taxonomy): Eukaryota > Metazoa > Chordata > Aves > Charadriiformes > Scolopacidae > Tringa > Tringa tobata. Next base: position 215,280 of record JAHREE010000339.1, on the reverse strand, counting down.
TGCTGTTATCATTACTTTTTTCTAGTTCAGTCTTTATGATTATGAAAGGATCAATAGAGATAAAAATGAAATATTTTAGTTTTAATAAAGAGGGTACATTGCTTTTATTTGCAAGTAGTTTCTTATCCTTATATCCAAGGATATTATAGCTTTTGGTTGCAATGGAGCATTATGTGTCTGGTTTTTCCTATTAAAGTCCCAGTGTAGTAATAAAATGTCCCTGTGCAAGCTAAGAAGCTCTTAGTTGCAATCCGTTTAATACAAATACGTGATAGTACCGCACTACATTTTGCTTTTACCTCTAATATGCACTTTGCTGATTAGTCAAGATACTTGGTCTAAAAAGATACTCTGAACTAAATTCATCCCTCAAATGTGACTGGGGCACTGATTGCTATAGAAAAAAATGTTGTATTAATTTCTTCTTGTAAATTCAATCACGCTTCTGAAAGTTGTTTGTCTCCTAAATCGAGATCATTGCTTCAGTATCAGGGACATCTCCCTGATAATGCTTTTTGTAAAAGAAAAAAATACCATAACAACCGTAGATTAATATCAGCATTAAGGTTGGAATTTTTCTCTCTTTTTGTTGTAACCAAATAATTGCCAGAAGTCAAGTTCCAAAAGTTGTAATTTATTCTAAAATTGGCAAAATGGAAAGCCCCTTTCTCTGTTCATTCAATTTCATCCATTTCCACTGGGGAATATTTGAAGTGATTCAGGTTGTAAAGCTTATGGTGAGAGAACAGCTGAATCCTATTAGAAAACTGACAAGCTGTTTGTCCAGACAGGACTCTTGTCAACCCAAGTTTGTCTATTCACTGACATTCAGGCTGGGGAACATGATGGGAGGTGATTGATGCATGATCTCCACATTCGCTTCTCATTCTGCCCAGTGAGTCAACAACTTGTCAGTGTGAGAAAATAAGCATGTTATAGGGTAAGATGCTGGTCCCACAGATAAGCAGGAAGGATTTGGGTGTCACCTACGGAAAATTTAGTCTTTAGGTAGGTAGTGAGATATTCACAGTTGGCAGAATTTGCTGCATATTTCAAGGTAGAAACAGACCCTTCTAAGAGAAGAACTTAACCTGATTTTATATTAACAGTTACCTTCATTTTCAGCAATAAATTTCTTAAGGTAATTTAGAACTTCGGATATGTGGGAAATGAGACATATACTGCTGAATTAGAAAGGTTTTAAAGAAAATTGGCTGAATAGCTATATTAACTGAGTTTGACTCTGGAATTTATATTTGAAAAACCTTTTATCCAAGAGGTTTGTTAGAAAAGACGGTCATTTTGAAGGACAAGTGGTAAACAAGAAGAACTGGATGATGAAGCAGCATAGCTTGCAGTTTCTGTGCATTTTGTAAAAACAGATGTGAAGTATAAACACAATGTTTCAGCATCGGAATATATAGTTTAAGTAGATGTCTCCCTCCCTAAGATGAGACTAAGCCTACGTAAACTGAAAGGTTATAAGGAGTGTTTCAACTCCTTTTTAAGGCTAGGCGTGATTGCTGAAATTCTAAGACTAGAACAGTTCCTTCACTCCCACCACCCCCTTTTTTTTTTCAGAGAGACATAGGACATGTCATCTAAGGAAGAGTAGCTAAAGAGTATGACTGCAGCTTGATTTTCACACAGGTAGTGAAGGGAATATATATGTCTGTTTTTAGAATCAAAGGATAAAACAAAAATTGACAAAGAACTCGAAGAATTATCCTGAGCTTGAAGGGACCCACGAGGATCATTGAGTCCTCCTCCTAACTCCACACAGGGCAACCTAGAAGTTAAACTATATGTCTAAGAGCGTTGTCCAAATGATTCTTGGATATTGGAGCTGGAACCATGACCAGTTCCCTGGGGAGTGTGTTCCAGTGCTTGACCATGCTCTCAGTAAAGACCTTTTTCCTAATATCCAGTCTTAACTTCTATGATGTAGCTTTGAGCCATTCCCTTCTGTCCTACCACACTCCAGAAAGATCTCATCTTTCTGCTTCCTCTCTGCTCCCTTTCATGAGGAAGTTGTAGACAGCAATGAGATCACCTGTGAGTGTCTTCTGCAATCTGAACACATTTAATATCCTCAGTGGCTCCTCATAAGTCTTGCTCTCTACTTCTTTCACCAACTTTGTTGCCCATCTTCAGACAAATTCTGATATCTTATATTGTGGAGTCCAACAAAACATACAGTACTTGAAGTGGGATCAAGTGTTGTGTACAAAAACGAAACTGATGAAGAACTTGAAAGAAAAGGTAAAGGAGAATCCCCCCTACCAAACATTAAATGTGCTCTCTCTGTTAACATTTTTGCCATATCAAAGTTAAGTATATTTTCAAAACCCTATCAGTTTTGAAGACATTTCTTTAAATTTTGGTGAATACTTGTAATTTTATGACTTTGTATGTTTGCCATTTGTCAATTTTTCTTTCCAGATCTTTTATCTTAAGAAATGTTTCAGCCTTACAAGCTTTCTTCTATCTAAGCCAGAAAAGTAAGTTATTTTCTCCCATTATTTGCTTTAATGTAGAACAGTATAAATGTCTCACTTGAAAACTCAAAAAATTTACCTTTTTTCTTTTCAAGTAGAAAACCTCCCTTTTTTTTTTTTTCTTTTAACTTTATCTGATTTCCATAATGCATTTTGCATCCTCAGTTCAATCTGTTGCCAGCTGGCAGAGACACTGGAAATTCAGACTGTTCTTAATACTTGTGGTAGGATGAATTCTTGAAATAATATTTCCCGCTGTGCTGCTTCTGAACAAAACTGTGGGTCAGAAGGTAAAAGGTGACAGTGTCACCTGGCGTGCTTCCCAGCACTTTGGCAAAGGGTGCTTCTGCTTGCCAAAGCCTATCTGGCTAAATCTGAGCGTAGGAGAAGACCTGTCTCTTTGCTGGTGTGAAAAGTCGGAGGAGACCTCATGTCTACTCGCCAGCAGGGACCTCTGCCTTCCAGAGTCTTTGTTCAGCTGTCTAGGTCAGAATGATTCTCATTCTTGGTTTGCTCTAAAAATATTTTTATAGTTATTTAATTTGCAAAAAATATTTTTATAGTTATTTAATTTGCAAAGTTTGAGGCTCATATTTTTTAAAGTTATATAAAGTCCCTTGAGAAACTTCTTCCAAGGCCCTGATTTAGTGTTTGTGTTCCCTGGCATATACTTCCCTTCAGGCTGCTAGTACTGCTGCTTTGCCAAGGCTGTCTCCCACTTCCTCCCTTTCTTAATGTTTTACTAAACATGGGTAAATGGTAAAGTCATATAAGATGGTTCTCTGAGGGCACTAAACTCTTGCCAGTAGCACAGCACGTCTTCACCAGAATTACAGATGACAAAACATTCCCATCCAGATGAACTGAAAACAACGACAGAGGGAACAGGGAAATGGAGTTTTCCCCACATCTGTTCAGTGATTCACTCATTTTCTCTTCCAGTACTAACTTAGTTACCCCTCTAGTGCCTTCACATTGTTTCACATTGGGGTTTTATTGGGATGGGATAATTTATGTTAAAAAAAACAATGCAATTCAGGTTCAGGACTGTGTGAGGATTGCCTTGCGTCAGACTAACATGAGTTGTCTTGGCTGGAAAAAGGGTTCCAGCACTGGGTTATGGTGTCGCAGCCCCAATGTAACCCACCTGTCTTCTCCATGTACCCACCAGGAAACTGCCTGCATCCTCTTCTGAACACAGAAGTTCTCTCACCTCAGTCGAACTGCACTTGGGATCAGGGCTGTAGCAAACACGGCTTTTAGAGGAAAGTGTCGTTTGTGTTATTAGGATTGCAGCTTCTTTTTTTATAATCAAATTTGGGGTAAGGATTTTTTTTTTTCATCCTTGCTTTCCATTAGAAGATTTTTTAATAGAAAAAATAGAGGCCTAAAACGTGTTGTTATTTCCCATGTTATTTTATTACAAAAAAGAATTTGTTATATAATAACAAGAATATCATACTGGATATTTCACCTGGATAAGGAAAGCTTCCCACTAAAATTCTGATTAGATTTACTTGTCCACATCATGTATGTTATGATGCCAGGTTATTCTTAAAAATAAAGGAAAAAAGTAAATTCAAATGTCAACATTTTTAGCAGGATAATAATAATAATAGTAGTAGTAGCAATAGTATAAATTTTAGTTTCAAGATAAGAACCTGACTTTTTAAAAATATTGTCTCAAAAAAACCTTAAAGACATTTAAATAGTACAAAACAATAAAACAATATTTTAATTACAAAAAAAGAACAGCTTTTTGTTGTTGATCCAAGATGAAAAATATTTAAATTTGAAAAAAAAAGCTTAATTTTAAGAATCAAAAAAACAACTTGATTTCTTTTTTTTATGTCCACAGAATGGCAATTTAATTTTGTAATTTGCAGCTTTAAATTCAGATATTCTATGTACCTTTAAACTGATGATTATCTGAGGAAATTTTCTGGTGGTAATAGCAAAGTGCATGTATGGATATAGAACCATTAAAAAAAAAGTGATTATTCTTTGTAAGAATGATGGCCAATGAGGACTTTTTTCTTGTTAAAAACACTGCGTAACCTTGTAATGCTTTCCAACACAGTAAAACTGTGATCATGCTGGAGTCAGCTGGATTTCCTGTTTGAAGTACTTAACTGAGTTGATAGCAGAGCATAAATTGTTAGAATATTTTTGTCATTAGGAAAATTTATTTCCTGTCTGCATGGGTAAATACTTTGACCCTCCAATCACAATATAAATTAAATTTAGAATCAGTGTAGAGGTCTGCCTGAGTTAAACTGAAACCTGAAGGCTTTTCTTTGTCTTCCACCTTAATATTCATTTCAGCTGGCACAACTTAGAACAAGTCTATGGCTGCTCTACCTACCCTTGGTCTGCTCATATCTTGCTCCTTGCCAGACAGTAGGAGACAGAAAACACAGAAGTGCATGTTTGTCCCAAAAAGACTGCTTAGAATTTGTTTTCAGCCCTTGGTATGCTTATGAATACCTATTTTTCATTCATTGTTTCATCAGAAAATTATTAATGAATACAATCTCTCTATGTAGCAAGGTCCAATGTCTATTTTTAACATATTTTCCTACAGTTCTTGAAGTTTAATGGAAGTGCAATATGAATATGTATAAAGCTAATACATGTTTGCTGAGTCAGGAGCTAACTGACCATTATTTTGACTAGTGCAATGTAATAAAGGAAGGCTTTAATTATAATACTAGAATTAATCTGTTGTGTAGAAAAGGCTATGGTTATGATTATTTGAAAATTTATTCATTTAAGTTCTCGCTATATAGAGAAATGTTCCATAGCAATAATAGCAACAGAAAGCTTTTTAGTTATAAAATAAAAATCCTAGTAACTGAAATAATAAGTGAATTAATATAGATTATACAAGTAATTTCTTAGGTATAAGCTTATTTTGTAATTAAAAGTCTTTCTAGTCATGCTACTGATGCATAACATTTCTATAATTAATGCAATGCTCATAACTACGTCTAATTAGTATACCTTATTAGTAGTATAATTTGTTTCATAAGCCAAAAATCACAAGATTTATCAGCAAGGTCAGATGTTGTTTCTTATGGTTTATTTTTCAACATCTAAAGAAACTGTATTAAAATTCATAATATGTACTTTTGCTCAAAGTTGAAAAAGACCAATCTTTCTTTTTTCTTTGATAAACGTTTAAAGACAAAATTGCAACCAAAAATAGGATTTTCTGTTTATTTTCACAGTCTAGATGTTTGGACTATTCTGGAGGGATGAATCTGTGACTACAGCAGAACCTAAACTGTGAAATTCACTCTGTTAAAATTGGAATGACTAAAGACCTTCTTTCTCAAGGCTAAAAGCAAAGCTGATTTTTCAGTGTGGCAGTCCTCCCTCAGTAAGTAATTCCCAGAAATGTACATTAACATTCTAGCACCTCTCCCAATGAGCTAATCAAGCTCGCTCTCCCCAGCAGGCTGGGAAAAAGAAAATTGTATACTTGTAGATAACAGGAATGTGCTTGGAGTGATGGTGCTGTATGCATAACCAAGCACCAAGTATTTGCCAGAAAGCTGGTGACTATAAACTGTTTGTTGAAATTGCCTTGAAGGCTTTTGTGTTTTATTGGTGCAAAACACATTTGTAGCTGTCTGGCCTTGTGGAGACTGTGATACCTGGAGCACAGAGAATGTAAGTGTTGTCAGACTAAACATGGAGAAGTACTTTGAACCAGAGAGACCAGGCGATGGCAGAGAGGAGGGAGAAAAGATCAGGTCTCAAATTTGACAGTAATGCCTATATTCTATTAGACATTAGTTCTGATAGACTGAGAGGATTTCTTTCTCTTGGACAAGAGGCTTGAGTTATTTTTTTTTACTGGTCTAGCACCTAATTCATCTTCCATGTATCAATACAATGAGGAAAGACTAGTGAAAACAAAATCTGTTTCTTCTTTCCTCTGAATCCAAGTGTATGTGGAGTCTCCAACCTCTCCTTCTGTATCTGGGCAGGTTTTTACGTTAATAATTGCTCCAGCCTGGGGTCCGTCCCACAGGACATGATCTCTCATGAACATCTCCACTGTAGGTCCTTCCTACAGGATGCAGTTCTTCAAGAAATGCTCTAGCAAGGGTCCTTTACATGGGGTACAGTCCTTCAGGAAATGCCTAAGTACTTTGGCACACAGCTTGAGGCAAGTAAGATTCTGTCTTCATTCTCTACCTGCTTGGAAGATCATGTTGCTTTTGGGAAGGTCCACCAAGTCTTTGTGTAATGGATTTTGATAAGGCAGGTGTAAGCATATTTGCATATTCAACTCCATGTTTACTATCTGGGTGGTTCAGAAAAGGTCTTAGTTCTATTAAAACAAAGCAAACAATCCCAATAAAATACCCACAAGGATTAGTTCTCCAGCTCAACTATTAGCAGATTAGTTAGGAAACTGGCTGGGCCTTAAGAAAAGCAAAAGGAGTTGGTAGCTGAGCACATTTTTTGCATATGCTTTATAATGCGAACCAGCAGAGGGGGGTAGGCATCAGCAAGGAAATACTTGTGTCATTTGAAGAGATCAAATGAACATCCCACTTCTCAATACTCTACAAAATGGAGGTGTAACTTCAGTGGTTATTACGGAAGCTATTTAAAGGAGTGTTCTTCTTGGTTACTACAAACTTTGGAGGTTTCAAAGTGCTTTCTAGTGGGAATTATAGTTTGAGTCGTTTACAGTATTAATGCTTCTTATCTCACATAAAAATATCATGGTACTAATAAACTTATTTCAGGTTGTATCAGTATTTTGGTAGGGTGATGTGTAGGTAGGGCAGGGTTCTCCTTCCTGCTCTATTTTGCATATGGTATTTCAGCACAGGAAATCATAGGGCCTTACAACAATGGCATGGAGCTCACAGCAGGATGTGTTACAGACAGCAAAGTAGAGCATATCAACATTACGTAATTTCATGGTATGGCAGCTTGGAGTTTTGATATTACATATCAGTAGCAGGTCAGTAGCCATTGATCTGCAGACTGTACTGTGGTGGGTGTATCTCCTCTTCTTTTCAGTGCTTGACAGAGAGGGAGGGAACGCAAAGACAAAACTAGTCCAGTGCTACATTTTGGTCTTGCAGACACTATTTAACAAAAGAAATGTGTTGGTTTTGCCTTGTCCACATTGCTGATATCCTCCTACCTCATAGCTGGGATTGTGAGGTGCCTTGCTATGAACCATGATAAAAGGAGATTCACCAAAGTAAACCTGCTGGTTCTTGCCTTGGGGGAGCAGCTTACATCGCTTCCTTTGACAGACTCTTTCATGCTTAGCCAAAAGTTTTCTGCCTCTGCAACTGCTAACATACTAATGTTTTTAATTGCATAAAAAATGCAACTAAAAACAAGAAAAAAAGCTCTGTACTGCTAATCAACATTATATACTGGAAGAAGATAACTTAGATGAAATACAGGGCCAGCTTACTAGTGAACCTGATAATCATTTCTGCTGAGAAATGAGATGGAATGAGGTTTTTTGTTTGTTTGTATGTTGTGTTGTGGGTTTTTTTTGTAAACACTATATGATCCGCCGAAGAGAACCTGCTTCAGCTTAAAAAAAAAATAATAAAAAAAATTTCAAAACAGCACAGCCACCTACAAAGTTTTCACTATACAAGACAATTCCTATATTCCATAACTCTTTTTTCTATTTTTCTCATAAGGGTAGGCTATAAAACTGAAATATTGTTGGTTTACAATCTCGCAATATTAAAATGTCTGAAGAGAAAATGTGATAGTACTGGGTATTTTTGCTGTAAGAAGCAGAAGCTTTCCTGCTGTGTTATATAGGAACTTTTTTGGTTTTGTGGGTTTTATCTTTCTTTTTTAACTTTGGAATAAATTCCCCTTCAATATTTTAAGTATACAAAAGATAATGGAAATAAATTCACAGCCAATTAGCAAACTTTTTTTTTTTAAATATGTATATATATTTCATTGAAAAGTTTGCTCTTAGCTTTTTCAAATGTACTGTCTTTTGGCAAATTTTGTTGAACATTTGCCAGTTTTTTTGCAAAAAAACCCCCAATTACTTAGAAAAAGTATGCATAAATGTGCTTTAAAAATGTCGAGGCTTTTCAGTAGCAGACTTGCAGTAATTGACTCATGTTTTTATTCATTGCAAATGAAAGGTATGTATAATGTTAGCTGACTGGCATAGTTTCAGCTAGCACTTTTCAACTGAGGAATACTGTTTAGTTAATCTCTGGAAATTAGGTCACATGTGATTGTGTAAATGTATCTTGCTGTTTATTCATAGAACAGGATTTTTCTTTTTCTGATGAGTGTTAAATATAGTTCAGCTTGCTGACAGATGCTTATGAAAAGGGGACAGAAATGACTTCACATAAACATTTGTGGTTCTGCAATACCAATAGCTTCTCAGCTCCCAGATCAAGTTTCCTGTGTGATCTCATCCTTGCAGGATTGGCTTCTAATGACCTCAGTAAAAAATAAAAAAATAAAAAAAAAGATGGATCTCAAATCTCAAACCATGAAGCAACATACTGTTACTAAGGAGTAGTTGCACTTAGGCCATGCTTAAAATATAACATTCCTCATCTCAGCAACACTTTTCACTCCACTGAAAAAGATTTATGAAGTCAAATCCATACATATGGAAAAAATAATTTTTGTTTTGTCATGACAAAAGCAGTTTACTGGTCAATTTTCTTTAAGAAAGTTCTCTGAATTTTGAGAATCTTGCACTGAGTTGTAAATCCCTTAAAAACAGTGTCATGCAAGATACTGGAAAAATGCAACCATAAAAACAAATATATATCAAATAAAAAAAAAAAAACAAAAGCAGAATTCATAACTATGCATGTCTATATACACACTGTCTAAACCAGAGCATGAATGCCATGCCAATTCCATCACTGTGAACGGAATATGTTCCCCAGCCAGGACGCAAATTTCAGAGAAAATGCTGAAGTTGAAATCCTGTCAGAATTCGCCTTGTCTTAAACAGATCAGCATTTTACGTTCATCATGTGCTCATATTGTACTTTGAAATACATTTCATATGTTATTGCTAAAGATATGCTTAGGTTGCCATGTTTCAGTTAGGGATGATTTCAATCACAGTACCTGACCTTTTTCCTGGTCAAACCAAATTGACCTCTGTAATTGGTTTAGTCTTTTGTATTACATTGACAACATTTTTCCAGGTCATTTATGACAGAGTGAAAAATACCTTCTCACTACTCGTCTTTCTTCTAGTGCTTCAAGAGAATAAGATATAAAACATGGTAAAGATCCTTACTCTTTGACAGAATGCCCATCAGGAAGGGAAGAAGTCACAAAAAACCAAAACTGGTGGAAGCCAATAGTCAGTCAGTCTGTGTGTTATGTTGAGGTTAGATTACTGCATGCTCCAATCTGCATTTTATCTTTTCTCACAAGTAGTAAATTGGCCTTCGAATTTTTCGTACAGACAAAATGTCCATTTAGCCTCATGAAATTGCAGGTATGTTCTTTGCTGCTTCTGAGATGCTTGCTTTCATATATAAACTGACTTTAATGAACTAAATTAGTTCCATTTACTTCTTAACTTAAATTTTTTAACATTTGCAGTGAGATTTTAGACAGTAACTATGACATGATCTACCAAAGATAATTAACCTTTTGTATGTCATGCAAATTATCTTACTGGTGTTGAGAAATTTGCACATGCCATAGGTGGTTTGCTCAAGAACTGATCTTGCTTCCAGTGCATGAGAACAGGAAGGAGAGAGAGGATGAACAAATGACCTGTCAGTTCAGTGACGTGATTTCAAGGTGTAGTCTCGTGATTGTTGCTGCATCTAGAATGAATCTTTATAGCAAAGATGATATGAATACATTTGGACCTTCTTTTTTTTTTATAGAATGAAAATATATTTTCACTAAACCACACATTTCTGACTGATTTAAGAAACTGTTGTCAGATCTTGTAGGAGATATAGTATCTAGTCCTTCTAGCACCACATTGAGCATTAAGTGTAAGTGTAGCTAGAGTCCTGCTCCCCAGCTGCTGTGCTTTCACCAGTGCTGTAATCTTAATTTTTCAATTATGTGTCAACTGCCTTTGACAAGCATAGAGTTCATTTGCATAACTAAATCAATCAGAGGAGTAATATTTCAAAATAAACAATGTATTTTCACTTTCATATCAGTATAAATCAGGCTTAATGCAACTAAGGTCAATACAGTTGTAGTTGTAATAGGATTGATCTCCATAAAAGCATGGCCAAGTCCTTATTTTGATTTGTCTGCTGAATGATAAAGTACAGATCTTTGGATTTGATTTAGTTGCTAAGTAATATAAAATCAACCTTAACTTACATACTTTATCTTCAGATTTAAATGGGGAATGATAAAGTGATTAATAAAATATTTGTTTTAATAATAATTAGTACAATACCTAAGGTAAATTTTGATAGGATTTTATGCTAGGAGGACGCCTGGTGCATTTCTTTCTTCTCCTTTGGAGAAAGCTTGAAAATCACTCACTACACAGTCAGTATCATATTACTTTTTATGTCAGAAATTCTAACTTCTTTCTCCACTGAAAAACGCAAAACAGCTCTCTCTGATATTATATGCTATCTTCCATAAGCAATGATTTTAAAGCAGAAAATCCCTCTAGATTCCTGCCATGTACATTAGGTGTTTCATATAATTAGGTCCTATCATCTATTCCAAATTTCTTTTCAGTACAGAGGTTTTAAGAAATGAAATATAAGCTACTTGGCCATTTTTACTCATTTGAATTTATTCAGTGATCATTCTGTCAGTCTTTTAATTTATTGGAGGCTGATTTTTCCTTTTCTTCTTGAAGTACACTAGGGTTAATCTCGCTAAAATCAAATACTAAAGAATTGAACTCTATGAGTCTCATCTTTATTCTTTCTTATAGTTAAGGAAGTCTATATTTGTAAGTCTACTTTGGTTTTACAAAATATAATTTTATTTTTTTATTTTACTGGAAAGGGAGAAAGAAATTATCGTTCTTAGGAGTATTTGTCCATTTAAATGCATTATGACCTCTGATCTGGTTATTATACTGGAAAATCTGTGCCCATAGTGGACACTACTTTGCATGCTACTTGAATAACTGCAAGACATTAAGTAATGCTTTGGGGAGTCAAAAATCATTGTAAATTATTTAACATGGAATATTATTGGGACATTAATTAAAGTTAATCCAGCAAGCTGAAGAGCAATTTAAAAACGGCCTAATTGACACTCACCCTGCAGTGTCATAGTTTTTTAGTTTTGGCTAACTGTCTATTTATTACTCAACAAAAGTGCAGAAGAGGCTTAGTATCTCAAAATGTAATTGGTTTTCATGGAGAACAAAGGAGGAGGAAGAATTGGGGAAGGTTTAGCATATACATGCTAATGTGTTGTCCTCTGTGTATGCAGATGCACAGCTTAGTATGGCTTGATGCCAGAAAGCTCACAGCCCTTGCATGGATAAATAAATATTTATGTTTTCATACATCCCAAGGTAAATATGATTTACCCTGTTTTGGTTAGAGATGCACTCTTTCTGCCAAAAAGACTGAAAAATAAAAAGTTTTAAAGCTATGCCTAAAAACTTAAGAACAATTTGCTTCCAAACAGCTGGTCATAGAACTGTTTGGACTCTACATTTTTCCCATTTTTTTTCTCAATTGTTTTTACAGATAATAATCTTGCACCAGCTACTTAAATTCTTCAAACTGTGGGCTATTCTGGGATTTCCTTTGATGTCCTCATTAAGATTTGAAGATAAAAATGTCTTTTTGAAGGCAGAATTATATAAAGAGAAAAACAACATTTTTCTTTTTAACCCAGTAATCTCTTTCATGCAAATATTTTTAATGCCTGGAATATTAGATGCATGCATATTTTCAGTTCTTTAAGACCAAGAAGTCAGAGGCATGATTCCTGAGCATACAGTTAAGCATATACTTTTTTTTCAAGAAGAAAAAGTTTTTCAGCCCATCAGAATGACTTTCCTCAAGAAGTATCTAGTACATATATGTTGAGGCCTTTTTTTATGGCACAGTTCAACACATTAGAGGACAGATAATGATTTTGTTTACTACTGTATTAGTCAGAAGGACTGTTAATCGTTAACTTCTTTATGTATACTTAAACAAGTTAGAGCTTCATCTCTGTTCAGGCTCTAACTGCCAAAGTGTGAATTTTGTTTCCAGAAAATGACTTCAACTTCTAACTATAAGGAAATTAGGAAGAGTTTGTTATTCAAGTGCATCTTGATGCACAGCATGGCCTCTCTAACTTACCCAGATATATTAAATTACGATGCTCTATTAACAACATTAGATGAAATGAGGAACACGGCTGAAACTGTTATGAGCTTATATTTTAGCCTCTAGTCATATTAAGTTTATGGGATCAACATTTAGGAGAACAGAACAAGACTGAAAGACCGCACAAGGCATTTCTACTTCTTCCCAGCACAGGGACTGTGTATCATAAGGCCACCCAGAGAAAAATCTAATAGTGAAAGAAAAAGAGAAAGAATGAGAGAGATATTGAAAGAAAGTAAGAGATTAAGAA
>JAHREE010000339.1:172918-188912 GCA_033628505.1 Tringa tobata | reverse complement strand
TAAATACTATTAAATTAATTTTAATATATTGTATAATATTATTAATATATATAATTCTAGATACTTAATATTATTTAAATAATTAATTAAAATATAAAATCTAGTAGAGAAAACATATAACTGTAAAGCTTATATTCTGACATTTATCATAAATAATGATAAATATTATTGCAAAATATTAACATGAGCCACTAACTGAACTAAAAAATGCATCAAATGCTTTTTTTAAAAAAATCACCATTTTAAACATATCTCACAAAAAAAAAGTTATTTGCATAAACTATTTGTATCACACTTTCTGTATTTTTCATAGATATATGCAACTTGACTCAGCAGCTGCTGGGGGTTTATGCTGACTTTCTAGTGGCAGCCAAAAAAAGCACTGTATTCAGAGCCCCTGCCAGGATGGGGAGTGGGAGAAGTCTTTTCCTAGAGCATTTGCCGAGCTGCTAAATTACTTGTTCAATTGAGAAAGAGAAAAAAATTGGTTCTTGGGTTTAAAAAAAAAAGTATTTATGGATCAGTGTGAAAATGTTCTGGCCAAAAAAACAACTGGATTTTTTTTCCCTTGGTAGGTGTTTTTGTGGGGTTTTTGTTGGGTTCGGTTTTGTTTGTTTTGTTTTGTTTTGTTTTAAAAAACAGGCTTATTTCACAATGTACAAACCAGTGCACAGAGTGCTGCTCAGTATGCAATTGTTTTTCAATCTCTGTATCTTCAATCCCCACTCTATGTGGGCTTATTTTTGAGGTAAGTTGTCAGTGTGTTGTCTTCATAGTCTTTGATGTCTGAAATGAGCCTGTTGCCTGCACTCTTTCATATGAACTCTTTCAGCATGTTTTCCATATGTGTTATCCATTGCTCTGCTCCCATTAAGTTCTCTGGGGTACTGAAGGATTTTAAAATTTATGTCCACCTCTATTTCCCAGACCAGGTATGCAGCCAATCTTCAATTGAGAAAATAAAACTGAAACATTCATTTAGAGTTTGTTCAAGCAGTCAGCTCACATAGGCAAAATGATCTGTTGAAATGTCCTGAAATGCTTAACTCCAGAACATGTCAATGCTGAACAATATTAAGACATATTGTAAATCTATTTCTTTTAAGAGTTGAACTGACAATTCCACTTCTTCCATACAGTTTACATACTCTGACATGAACTTTTCAGAATGCACAGAATGTTATGTGATGTATAATTTTAATACCATTAGAAGATGTAGCTTTCATATCAGAAACAAAACAATTTTGATTTACAAAACATCAAAATGCTTAGACTCAAAAAATGTGCATTTATAATATTTCAGGACTGCAACTTTTTGCAATCCTTCTTCCATAAATTTCTCTATGTAAAAACATCATCAAAAATGGAATTTGCATTTGTCTCAGCTGAGATGGAATTCCAACAGGAGAGAAAAGGTTTTCTGATAAAATCTATTTTTCAGTAGTTGTTTTAGCTAACTAAAGATTGACCTTTAAATCACCCAGCTAAAGATTACAGGAAAAGAAAAGTAAGAAGTAATATAAACATTAAACTATTACAGCAGACTAGCAGACAGCATGCAAAAAAAGATAGTAGATAATTGTCTTACCTTCAGTAATTATAGTACAATAGGAATATCTGTTCCTCCACAAAAAGCAAATATAACTATTAATAGGAGTGTCATGCTGTGGATAGGTATGACAACACTAATTTAAAATTAAGTATTCTCATGTTGTTTATGCTTATTTTTAGTTCTTTAATTATATGAAGGCAGATAAACTAAAATACTATGTTTTGAATACAAGAATCTCTACCTGTTCTAACTTATATTTGTGAGTTGCTTTCAGTTTACTGTTCTTCAGCTAGTAAAATATATCAATATGTAGCGTACATGCTGAAAAATGTGGGATTTGTATCTAAATAAATTTTTAATACTGATCTACAGTGCTGTGCCATGGAGTGCTTAAATTGTACTTGTGTCTATGTTACCTTCATATTCCTACTGACGCTTACAGTTATGCCTTTCCTGTAAGTACTTAGAGAGGAACAGGTTTCTTGAAGTGTACCATTAAAAAAAAAAAAAAAAAAAAAAAAAAACCAACAAAACTGTGGCTGATGTATATAATTCCTGTTATTCCAGCAGTTTGGGGAATGAAAATCAGAGGCAGATGATGCTATGCATGAACTAATTACTTTTTGATTTAACAGAAACCCAACTGCACAGTCCCTGGGGCTCCCATGACTGCAGTGGCTGGCAAGCCAAGTGTAGTACCCTATCAGCTACCCATTTAGCATGATGCTGACAAATTTACACAGAGCACGGTTGTGAATGTAAAACAAGAACGACTACATATATGTTCAGATGATCCCAAAGCTTTCTCCTCTGCAAGTTTATCTATCATAAAGATATTACCATGCAAACTCTCTGCTCATTTATATCAGGTTTTTGCTGTTGCGTTGCTTGAGGTTCTCTATTATGAAGAGAAGCTCTGTTCTCCTTTACCAGAAATTAGAGTAACTACTACAGAAGCTGTTGCAAAAATACCTTTTTGTTATCTGTACCCCAAACATCCAACCTTAGGCAGACCAATTTATTGTCTAGCATTGTATTCCCTGGTAAATAAAGGCTCCAACTATTACAGCCTTACACCTTCTGAGAGACTTTTTCTTTGCTGTCACATCATATTAAGAAAACTATTACTTTTTTTTTTTTCTCCAGTGAATCATTTTATTTTCTAAAAACTTAGGGGGAAGGGGAGTTTGACACTTAAAACCAAAATGAAAGATGTGGGTTAAAAAAAAAAAAAAAGCCAGAACAGAATAAATCAACTGAAGCTTCATAAACAATGCTTACATTTGCCAGTCTGCAGAGTGGCCATATGTCCTCTTTCAATCAGCAGATCTGTGTTTAAAACATTTTCAAAGGATATCAGGTACCAGATTTTGTATTCCTTTACCTGAATGTAAATGTCTCACAGTTAGAAGACTTCTCTAACCACTATATAATGCATAATTTATGGGATTCTCTCGGTCTGAGCTGTTGACTTGGCTTGACTTTGGAAAGCTTGCTTAAATGTTGTTTGTACAAAAGAATTTTATCCTGGTGTTTAGGAGACTCTTCTGACCATTCAAGAGCTCACTTTGATTTAAGCAGTGAGCAGAGATGTGATATTTGTTCTCCTTACACAGAGGACAGTTTGTAACCTGAGCTTTGCACACTCTAAATAACAGGAGCAGCACAGCTCACAGCAATGCAAAGTTTTAACTTCCCATTTCTCCTCTCTATTTCTACATGACTTGCTGTATTATATTTTCCTCACATTTTTTCCTCAGAATTCCTCTTCCAAGCAGACTCTCTAGAAGTTCCTCTGTTGTTTCCTTAGCTTTTGGCAGCTGTACCTTTTTTCCTACCCCATCTGTCTCCTCCCAGATGCTCGCTTCTATGCAGTTCTGGGTTTAGGTTTTAAAACAAATAAACACAAAATTAAATATCTTTGCCAAATTTTCTAATAATTATCCTGGCCCCATCTGCCCCTCTGTTCTCACCAGATGCCCAGCCCTGTCCTTGCCTTTGTTTTCAGAGCTGTCTCTGATGATAAACTAAGAACTCCATTTTGTAACCAATACCCATTTTTACAGAGTTTGGTCACTTTTCAGTATCAAGATACATAGGCAAAGGCTAAGAGAACTTGTTTCTTCTCTCAGTGGTTCGTCTCTATTAGGGAAACGATAGCTAAGATACCTGAAAATATGGGAAGCGGAATAGTGGACCTTCTATGCTTTTCCCAAAATACTTTTTGGATTGCTGCCTGATGTGCATTCCATTCTTACCTGGCATATGCGTGCAGTGAGCAGAAAGCGTGACTTCACAATCCAGACCTCCAAGTTGTAGTTTTATAGTCATCGAACTACTCTAAAACATAAGAAATTAAAATTAATCCTGAAGTTCCTAGTGTTATTTTGTGTGCTTTAGAACATCACATCATAAAATCATAGAATGCTTGGTGTTGGAAGAGACCTAAAAGATCATTGAGTTTCAATCACCCTGCTATGGGCAGAGACATCTCCCACTAGGCCAGGTTGCTCAAAGCCCCATCCAGAGGGGTCTTGAACACCTCAAGGGATGGGGCAATCCACAGCTTTTCTGGGCTGTCTGTTCCAGTGTCTCACCACCCTCACAGTAAAGAATTCCTTTGTAATATCTAATCTAAATCCATCCTCTTTCAGTTTAAGACCATTACCCCTCTTCCTATGACTACATTCCCCAATAGAGTCCCTACTCACTACATTCCCTGACAAAGAGTCCCTCCGCATGATCTATGATACGTTGTTTAGACAGCTCCTCAATTCCAAAATGAAAGAACACTTTGTAGATTTCTTTGTCTATATAGCCAAGTATTCATAAATGAGGTACACAAACAAAAACCTCCCTTGACAAACCCATTGATTAAATCTACCCCAATGTTTCCTAACCTTCAGGATTGATACTGTATAACACTCCCAAATTGATACAGAATTTCTGCACAAAACAGGTGCCAAGCCACGTAAAAGATGCAGTGGTTAATTGTGGTTGATAAATTTCAGAAGTCTAACACTTGCTTTCTAAATCAACTTTATGTTACTCTTTTATAAAAATGTGTCTTGTGTTAAGAATGATATACTTGCTTCTCAAGTGAAACTGTTAAAGAGAGTGAGATAGATCTTCTCACTTGTTGATTTTATAAAAAAACTTTATAATTACATGGGGTTGGAAGACACCTCCAGAGATCATCTAGTTCAACCCCCTGCCAAAGCAGGTTCACCTAGAGCAGGCTGTACAGCATGGCATCCAGGTGGGTTTTGAATGCCTCTGAAGATGGAGACTCCACCACCTCCCTGGGCAGCCTACTCCAGTGCTTTGCCACCCTCAAAGTAAAGAAGTTCCTCCTCATGTTTAGATGGAACATCCTATGTTCAAGTTTGCTCCCGTTGCCTCTTGTCCTGTCACTGGGCACCACTGCAAAAAGACTGACCCCATCCTCCTAACACCCACCCTTTAAGTATAAGCATTGATCAGATCCCCCCCTCAGTCTACTCTTCTCTAGACTAAAGAGACCCAAGTCCCTCAGCTCTTACTTGTAAGGGAGATGCTCCAGGCCGTAATCATCTTTGTAGCCGTCTGCTGTACCCTCTCCAGCAGTTGCCTGTCCTTCTTGAACTGGGGAGCCCAGAACTGGACACAGGACTCCAGATGGGGCCTCACCAGGGCAGAGTAGAGGGGGAGGATAACCTCCCTCAACCTGCTGGCCAAACTCCTCCTGATGCACCCCAGGATGCCATTGGCCTTCTTGGGCACAAGGACACATTGTCGGCTCATGGTCATCCTGTTCTCCACCAGGACTCCCAGGTCTTTCTCCTCAGAGCTGCTCTCCAACAAGTCAGCTCCCAACCTGTACTGCTGCATGGGGCTATTTCTCCTCAGGTGCAGCACCCTACATTTGCCTTCATTGAAGTACATCAGGTTCCTCTCTACCCATCCTTCCAGCCATTCCAGATCTCACTGTGCTATGGCAGGATAGCCCTCTGGTATGTCAATGACCCCTCCTAGTTTTGTATTGTCAGCAAACTTGCTGAGGGCATACTCCATCCCCTCATCCAGGTCATTGATGAATATATTGAAGCGGACCGGACCCAGTACTGACCTCTGGGGGACTCCACTTGTTACAGACCTCCAACTAGATCTATGCCCCTAATAACAACCCTCTGAGCTCTGTCTTTCATCCCTCCCCTCATCTATCCATCCAGTCATGGCATCATAGAAGGCTATCAGGTTAGTCAGACATGACTTCCCCTTGGTGAATCCATGTTGACTACTTCTGATAACTTTATTTTCCTCCATATGCTTTGAGAAGACACCCAGAATGAGTTGTTCCATCATCTTTCCAGGGATGGAGGTGAGGCTGACTGGCCTGTAGTTTCACAGCCAGGAAGTCCTCCTTCTTGCCCTTTTTGAAGACTGGGATAATAAATGTATTTGTAGAATCATAGAATCATTCAGGTTGGAAAGTACACCTAAGAACACAGGACTACTAGTTCTAAGTTTTTAACTATTTTTAAACATTTAGCAAAGATAAAGAACGAACAAGGTTTTCTTTTCATGTTCTGATCTGAGCACAGATATTTCTTAAAATCTATGGATACTTTTTCCCTGATATCAGTTTCTTAGAGGGGTAAATGAAGGGAGTAAGTATGATGAAGGAGATCTAGATGCATAGCCATGGTCCTTGCTTTTCTCATGTAATAAGCATTTAGTTCAGAATAGGGATAGAATGAGTTAATTAGATGGGCTTTTGGAAAACTTTTAGTAATCTATCTTTTTCCTAAGATTATTAAAAATACAATTTAGTAATCATTTTGGAAAATATTTGGAAGGGTACCAATGTAAGTTACTTAAAATACCTTTGTGCCTCAGAAAAGGTAAAACCTAAACTTTATCCCTTCTTTCTGGTCCTTCTCCAACAAGACATACTCCTACTGATACTTCTGTTGTTGTTCTTCTTGGCACACTTCACTAAAATCAGGGAATCGCAATATCTATCATAGACTGAAAAAGTTAGTAGTGACAGAAAAGACTGTTATGGTTTAAAAGAAAAATATATGTGTGTTTTATTTTCATATATAGGAGAGCTTTTGAGAGAACATTATTTTTCTGCCTGTAACAGGTTATCCCAGTAGAGAACATAGTAGTTGGCACATCTTTGTTATTTGTGTTGTTAGATCTCATGAGAACAGCAATAAAGAAAGTTGCTGTAATGGCTATTTACATTCATATATACGGACACTGGATTTCTGCCAAGCAAACTTTTTCACTTAGATGTCTAATTACGAAAGGGTCTTTTTGTTATTCTTGTTTTCTCAGCCATTCCAGCAACCATTCTGGAATGCTAATCCTTACAATTACTTGCCAATTTTTGCTGAAGGTTTTTCACATATTTGACAAACAAATCAGGTTTAATATCATCAGTGAAATGATGCAAGCAATTTTCTCCTTTATGAAGGGTAGTTAGAGGCATTGTGTCTTGACGGTATCACCATCTAGAAATATCATTTGATGTCAGAAATCTTAAAGATCCATTATAAAATATATTTCTCGCTCACCACCATTAATGTTTTGTCATCACCTTGGATTGTCTTAAAGACTGCACTTTGCCACAGCTATAAAAAATTAGATGCCGCTATATATTAGAAGTTTCTGTTAAGTCAACATTCCTTGGTAAAAGCTCATAAAAATGCTCCTTATGATATTAATAAACAAGTCAGAATAAATCTTTCACAGAGTTGTTAGTAACTGTCTCTGTCATTGTTATTTCTCCTAAGCCCAGCAAATCAACTTTAGAGCAATTTTCAGCTACCAGGCCAGAGCCAGCTGTGTTGGGCTCAGTCTGAGCAGGACATTGGTGCCAGGTTGCTTACATGTGATATCCTGCCAATCAATTCCCACAGCAGTAGTAGAGGTCATTCTTCAAGTACAGGGCTGTGATCCAGGCTGTCATAAGAGGTTAGGGCAAATAGATTTGGAGAAATAAACATGTCATAAAAGGGACACTAAACAAGGCTGAAGGTATTGTTTGCAGTCTTAATATTCACAGGGCAAAACCAGTTCTGTCTGCTTTGTTGGTGATAAACTTATAAGATAATAGAGTCCCAGTGACTTGGAAGTAATATTTAGATGCCAACATTCATTAAAATACACCCTTTATGAAAAATATTCATATTTTATACATAAAATGAATATGCTATATATTGCATGCACCATAGTACTATAAAAGTGGAATGTCTTTTGTTAGTCTCCTGGTAAAATGCAGTTGCACAGCTCAGCTTATACAAAAAAATATTGTGGTGTTCATGAAATCTATACCTACAAAGTAGCATAATATCCTATTTTCAGAAGCACTTTTTCTTCCCCACAGTTTTGCTGTGATTACTTATTTCACTAGCTTAGGCGGCAATATTACTGCCTCCAATCCCAAATAAATTCTTCAGCAGCTTTTTATGAAATCCACGTGTAGTAGTGCTAATTTATGGTTCTATTCTGAGACTTATATAGACCTGTGTCTGTAGCAGCAACGGAAAGTTAGAATAAGGTCCACCTATAAGGGAATGAATAAGAAGAATAATGAATAAAGAAGAAGAATGAATAAAGAGGAGGTAAAAATCAAAAGCAGAGATTATTTACATGTGGGCCTTAGTTGCCCAAAGAGAGCTGGATTGGAATGCATGCCAGAACAGGGGCCTAAATTCCATTCCATACTATTATTTGCTTTTTAACTGCCAAGAACTAATGAACAGTGGTAGTGAAAGATCTTATGTCTAAATGGAAAGGACCATAAGGCTTTGGATTTATTTTGAACTTTGAGTTACACTAGGGAGGAGTAAAACCCTAACAGTCCGAAAAGAAAAAGAGGTAACAACAGAAGACCTTGGATTGGGTCACAAAGGGGTAACTTCACAGTTGGCTAACCTTTGAACAGAAGTTTCATGTAAAATGATCAGAACTGGTAGACGATCCGATATTAGAATTTGATATAGAACTTTCTAGTGCTTCTGAGAAAGTAATGGTGCAACTTTTCATATTGTCTCATTGTTATTAGCAAATGCCAAACTTGAAATTGATAGAAACATGGCATGCTTACTAGTTATTCCTCTTCTGATAAAAGAATATTCTTTGCTCTATACCAGAAGGAAAGCAATACTCTAAGAAGTTAAAGCTAACACCTTAGGCAAACATAATTAATGTAATTTATGTGTAGCAGTCATCTGAATACTATGTAATCTGCTACCATAGATAGCAAATTATTCACTGAATTATTTAAGAAATGCAGAACTTCTTTTTGTGACAAGAAATTCTGAAGGAATTATGCTTAGTAATTGATTTATTTGAATTTTAAATTCTAGTTTGTCTAATAATATATCTTTAGTTCTTAACTAAAATGATTGTGTACCATCCTTCATTGATAATCCAAGGAGATACTTTCACAGTACCCACATATTGTGAAAATTGAATTAATAACCACACTAACAATAAACAAGTTTAACTTCTGTCCTAGAACTGCATGACTGCAGCCCAGCCTGGACTAATTAATGCACTGTATTGCTTCTGTACCTGACATACCTACCAATTTACCAAGAAATAGTTCGTGCTGCATTATGCTGCATAACATTTTCTGGGTTTAATGAGTAGAAATTTCACTTTTTATGCATCAATTACCTGTAAACACCTACAATTGTTGAATTTGTCTTATGAATAATACAAGTCTCCAAAACTGAAGATATATGACAACACAAGTCTCCAAAAATTGGTCCACTTGTCAGTGAAGGGGAAGAGCACCCTTGGTCAGAGGTTTGCCAAGCTTGTAAAGAGGGCTTTAAACTAGTGCTGCTGGGGGAGGGGAACCTCAGTCTTCCCCACTCCTACCAGTATGATGCCAATACCAGCAACAGATGCCCAGAGCCTGGAGAAGGATCACAAGTCAACAGGAGAGCACCTGGAGTGCAGCACAAAGGAGTACCAGCCACTTCAGCCAGTAAGGCTGCAGGGCTATGATATTATTGGCATCAGGGAGACATGGTAGGATAGCTCCTATGACTGGAGTGTTGGAATGGAAGGATACAGCCTCTTCAGGAAGGACAAGCAGGGGAGATGAACAGGGGGTGTCGCCCTCTATGTCAATGACCATCTGGAGTGCATGGAGCTCCACCTGGGGAATGGTGAAGAGCCAAACAAGAGTTTACGGGTCAGGATTAAAGGGAGAGCAGGGGTACGTGATGTGACCTTGAGGGTTTGCTACAGGCCACCAGACCAGGAATACCAGGCGAATGTTTGCTTGTCTTGTGAAAGAAGTATTTTGAACTATGCTTTTTGACTCCCAAATCTCTGCTCCACTGCTCTTTGGAGATAAACGAAATCTAGGAGGAACAGAGAAGTCTAAGACAGAAACTAATGAAAGAATTTTATAGACAAAGGAGGGAAGAGAAGGAAAGAGTGGAATTACTTTCCTTTTCTGAGAATAATTTTGTGTCTCTTTGATGTGAATCCTTGATTTTATACACAGGAAAATTACTGTATCTCATTTTCTGTGATTAAATATTATTTAGAAGAGATCTTTTTCTTGGCAATCATGATAAACCCAGAATCCCTGGTGTATGTTATACACAAAAGTTTTCTCACGCCTTTGTCATTGGTCAAATACATTTTTGTACTGATATCTGGTATCTGTTCAATTTGAGAACTACCATTCATATTGGTGATGTTTCTACTTTCAATAAAAAACATCTGTTGGCTCTATAGGGTTAAAAAACATAAAGACTGTGGTTACTCACTTTATTGACCTGCATATTAATGTTAAATTTAATTACAGATTCAATTTTTTAAATCCTTATCACCAGACAGTCCCATAGAGCAACAGTTAACAACTGGGTCCTACTGCCACACTATGATACAAAATCACATCCCCTTAATAATCTCTAGTATTGATCATATGGGATGTTCCACTTACCACAAAAAGCAGAAAAAATAAAACATTCTGGATTTATTGTTGCATTTTTTAACAAGTATTTTATCCCACTTCATGTAGAATAAAAGAAACTTCCCCAGAAATGGTGTTTATAAGTAATGCAAAACATTACAGAATACTCTAGTGTGTTTGTTCACTCTTTTATGCTTTTTGCCCAAAAAGAGCCAGAGGTTATAATTTAAAATTGAGATAATGCTTTGTAAACTATGTGATCAGCTTCTTTTAGGTGGAGAGTAAGTAATACAGATATTGCAGTCAGTTCACTTTGTTTAATTACTGCTGTTCAGTGGAACGATGGAGAAGAATAACATATTTTCTTTCAGGTATTCGTCCTTGACCAAAAGTTGGTTTAACTGACATATAATTAATCAGTTACATAAGCATTTTTCAACTCTAACATTTCTTACATTGACATCAAAGGCAATTTACATTAATGTCTCTCATTTTTCAAAGTTTAGTAGTATCCAGGAATTAGCATATTGAGCTTTGATGCTTTTGAACATAGTGGGTTGCTGATTTAATCCTATAGCTTTGAGTAAAAAGATGAAATAATGAATATTTGACTTGTTGAGGAGCAGAGCAAACCAGAAGCATAATAATTCAGAGAGTTAAATTTTATAGTCTCCAGCTACAACCGAGGACAAAATCTACTTTAATCTTGTCCCCAAAAATCTTGTAATAACTTGGGGCCTACAATAACTTATGTTATGCCATTTTTCAACCAAAAGCAAAATAACTATGAAGAGTTGAAAATAAGGATCAAAACAGTGCTTTAGGATGCTTTAAAAAGTGCTTCATCTTTTTGTGTTCATCTTTTTACCATATTTTATTAGAAGAAAAGGAAAAAAAGTAGCAATGACTAATTTTTGTGTTCCAATGACCAGTAATTTAATTCATATGAAACTCTGTATTGTTATTTAAGATCAATTGATGGAAATTTTACTCTTTATTACCCAATCAACACTTGCAACCTGTATATAGCATGATATAAGTGGCTTAGTTATATTTTTATATTTTTACTATAACGTGAAACAATTTTTTTTAATATTACTGTTAGTAATTCTTGAAAATATCAATTGTATTAAACAATACAATGTTTTGATTTCAAACTGGAAAATTTAGTTGGCACAGAAATTAAAGATGCAGTACTGTTGAAGGTGTATTTTTGTCTAGATGAACCACTTACAATTTTTGGCAAAGGAACCAAACAGGATCTATCTTGTGTGCTTGTGCACTTACCAAAAAAACCCCAACCCCATCACTTGCATAAATACTTTAGCTTTGTTTCCACTATGGAAGCAAACCTTTGTTTTGCCTGTCTGTTTTTCTTCACTGTGAGCACATTTGAAGTAAAGTTAAAAACAGCCCAACTTTGCCTTAATGTATTCTGGAAAGATCATTTACCATTTATGGAATGATTTTAAGAATAATCAAATAATAAAAATTGTGATTTTCTTCATAAAGGTTTACTACTTAGGCAATGGTTTATGGGCACTATTATGCCCTTTGTGATGTTGGCATTACATACCATGCCAGTACTTCAAACACAATCTTTGTCTTTTACCTGTAAGGGCTGTGGAAGTAGAAAAGCTAATAGACAACAGGGCTTCAACTTTCAAAAGTGTTGGCTATTCACCAAAAAGCTAGGTTTTAAAGCAAGTTAAGTAATTTAAGCTCTAGAGTAGCACTTAGTTGCAAATAAAGCTTAAGTTCAGCTCTTTCATATGTGATAATGGTACTACTGAGATCACAGACAGAGGATGTACTGATACGGTCTTCCCGAGAGTCCAGAGAGAGAAGCCTTTGAAAAATGATATACTCTCCCAGCTTCCTCCACCCACATTTTTATTGTCTCTTTTTTTAAGGGAAAAAAATTAACTTCATAGTCAAAAATAATGAGGAAAACAATCTTTTCCAGAGAATAGTTAAACTAGGAAGATATGACAATTATTTTTTTTTCTTTTAAGGAAGACAATGAAAAATCTTTATAATGATATCTGCATCACATAGTGGTTTTCATCTGGTAGGTGGATTTCCCCTACCTCCCCTTTGGGAGGTTTTTTCCTTCTGCTTTTAGATTTTTTTCAGGATCTCAAAAGTTTGGATAGGACAGGAAGAGCATTTCTTGCCTGTCTTTGCTGAGGGAAATCTCTGGATTTTGGTACGTTTCTATAGTATACAAATTAATTATTTTTATTTTTTTTTTTAAGAAAGGCAGTTGTCTGTTTTTACTCTGTGTATGTATTATTCATCTTTCATTTGTGCAGGACAGAATGAAAAAAAAGGGTCACTGGAAAACTGGTTGATAGATCACTAGGAAACAGAAAAAAAATATGAGAAACTTAAATGTGCCTTTAGAAGAAATAGTCCTAATAACATTATAAAGATGCTAGTTCTCAAGGGAGCCTCCAAAATTATTATGAACCACTAAGTATACCCCAAATTGCTCCAGATGATCAGCAAAAAAAAAAAAAATATTCTCAGTTAAATAGAGCAACATTCACTGAAAATTAATGAAACTTGGCAGGTCTGTGAATATCATTCTTTCTAGCTTCTTGACAGCATTTTGAATATGCTCAGTCACAATCCATCATGTAAAACAAATGTTTTATACTTCTGGAAAAGATTATCATAGGTATTTTAGACAGGATAGAGGTGAAAATAAATTCTTAATACTGAAGATATACATGCACCATACCCAGAAAAGCCTGAAAGTGAATGAAGGTGGATGTGTTTCTCCTTAATAGACAAGCAGAAACTGAAGAAGACTCTACATGTCTATATGCTTTCCTTACACTGTGATCTTGACTTTTCTAACCTTGTGTTCTATAAGAAGGACCTGTCAACTGTACCAGGTTTCTATGTGTATAATGAATGACTTTGAAGGGCTCAAGGACTCACTGAACATTTACAAAAGAGTTCTAAAACTCAGCTTCCATTACCATGGACCTCAGAAGTTGAATTTACTTCTCCATATACAGAAAGTGTGAGAGAATTTTGGCTTACAATTACTACACCTCTAAAAAGAGTGGAAGAAAACTGTCTTCAAATATCATAGAAAATCCTTTTGGTGCGTCCTTAACTTTAAATGGCAAAAAAAGTCCTTTTGTATGTATAACTTGTCATTCAATAAAAAGTGACAGAGAAAGCAGGAATAGGTTGTGCTTCCACTTGACAGATTAACCAATGAGTAAGGTCTTTGAATCATGGGTTTTTCTTCATAAAACATACTCTCATTTTTTGGAAAAGGTGGTAAGAATCAGTATGCTATGTGGCTAGTTTTATATGTTTAATGTCACAATTTCGTTTTTGCAGGACAGCAAGGAGAGAAAGTCTGCATTTGAAATGCCTGCAGGAGATCATCAGGAGCTGCTGTCTTTACAGAAACAGGAGGAAATTTGAAAAAAATCTGCTTTTATACACTATTTATGTTTTAATTCCTTCACCCAAATATTTGCAGTTGATTTAAACAGTATAGGTCAATGTCAAAATCTTAAGACTGAACAGACTCTCCTGGAGGAATGACTACATTATACTAGGAGTTGAAAGAACTGACAAAGGGATTTCTTTCGAGTTTGTGAAAAGTCCTCTGTGTTCAAACTTTCAGGTCTGTTACAGTGATTTTTGCTTGGAGAAATCTCTTGTATTCTACATAAATCTGGCCAATGCACTTCACTCAATAAGTCAAGCTCTAATTTTATTTAGAGGTAAAGAGGAAGTTAACTTCTACATACAAACTAAGAAACAGGACTCTCCTCTGTTAAAAGGACATACCAGGTTTTGCATGGTGAGTATGATTGCTACCTTGACACATTTGGTGCAGTGGATATAATTCATCAAGAAATGAGTGCTGAGCACTTTAAGCATCTGTGTACCTGCACATGAGCATTTCTTCCAGTTTAGTTGCATTCACAGTATGCAGTTTCTCCCTGTGCTGTGACACAGCAGAATAACTAGCAGTACTTTGTATATGTTACCTTACAACATGAAAGAAATAGCAGAACTGCACACATAGAATCTTTGCAGCACAGTGCTGCAACACCGGGGTGTATTATATTGGACCCTTCATGAACAGGACCTGTGACAGCCTCATATCAAACGTCCTTTCTTCTCATTATATCAGAGTGACTGGGGCAACATCATAACCATAAACGTGCCATAAGCCTGTCCTTCCTCCGCTTCAGTACTTTATGCATTGTCAAGCACTGAAATTCAAATCAAGACCTCTTTGAAAAAAATTCAAAATAAACAGCAATGCCTTAGAAATTTTTGGAAAAATGTCACAAGACAATTTTATTACAGAGATGGGAAGAAGCATCATATCTTGGCCCAGTTTGCGTGTTCTAGGTTGGTTGAGAAAATTTCTCTAACAAAGTTTAACGGAAATAAGCAATTTTCTAAATAATATAGCTCTTTGAGAAGGGGTCCTTTAAGAGGAAGGGGCAATAAAGTATTACAACCTAAAGGTTAAAACCCGTTCTGAATTTTATCATGTTTTTACTACTTACTTTGGGAATAAATATTCCATAAAACTTAAAGTAGGAAATGGCAATGTTAATGTACTTTTTCAATACTGCACATGAAAGACAATCAGCAAATTGCTCATGTTAATATCCTCATGGATAATCACAATTAGTGTAACACTTGCCTTTTATTACAGATATATCTATATTTAGATGCAGTTATAAAATATTGTTGCAGACACACTAATTTTGTGTGTATTAAAAGAACAACTTTCCAACACCGAAACATTTAAACTTCTGAACAGTAAAATAAATTACACAGCGTATAGTCAGGTTGATTAACCCCCTGTAAGATAATATTTCCTTTAATTTATTAACTAATATTAGTCTAATAAAGCACAAGCGTATGTTTATTGCCATAAATTATATGAACATCTGTTTTGCACTGAATGACCTTGTAGGATATTTCTTACAGCTTTGACTGATAACCAATGTGTATTTTAAGACAGCAAGGACAAACAAAGGGCATGAAAGAGGTTCATGATGACAATGTAATTTATAAACATGCTGCATGAGTAATGTGGAGTACATGCACGATGATGGCACAGTAATATCTGCTTATAGGACATATTTAACAAATCATTGTTCATTCTATTGCCTTTAGTTTCATGCAAGTTTATGGGAAAAGTGCTGACATTGCAGATGGGCTGATTAGGGAGGGATAACTGGGATATGGTGTTCAAAGACAGCCCAACTCGGTAGTGAGTGAAAGTCATAGTGTTCTGCAGGTTATTTTCTTGCCTACACAGAGAAACAGTGCAATTTACTGAGGTCTTAATAAACTTAATCCAGTAAAAACTGATATCAAAGAAACCTTTTATCTGTACCCTATCATTATCCTATCCTATCCTATCCTATGAGAGGAGAGGAAGAGGAAGAGGAAGAGGGAAAGGGAAAGGGAAAGGGAAAGGGAAAGGGAAAGGGAAAGGGAAAGGGAAA
>JAHREE010000339.1:129637-168060 GCA_033628505.1 Tringa tobata | reverse complement strand
AGTGAGATCCCCTGAAAACAGCAAGGAAAAACACAGTCACTTCCCACAGTGTCCCCTTCCCTCCCCAGCTCCGAGAGGGCTGGCCTCCCTCCCACACCGGCGGTGCTGGAAATATGTAGCCAGAGGAGGGAGGGAGGGAGGGAGGGGAGAGGAAGCTTTGAAACTGAGGAGAGTATACCGTATTTAGAAAGGAATTTTCTGGTGGAACCTGCATGCCAGGATCTCCCCTTGGATAGGGACACCTCTCAAGGTTACTACTTGAGATTGCAATTCCTTGCCGAATCAGATCCTCAGTAAGTGACTAACAGCCTAATAAATGTTGAAATCTTAGCTAAGTGTTATAAAGGATTGATTGTGCACATATAAACCTTTAGATAGAAACCATTGACTGTGTCTGGGACTAGGATTGGATCTAGCCACACCTAGACTCCTCTCTGGGAAAGAGTTTGGAAAGTAAGGAGGTCCTTTCTGAACCTCATGATGAAACGGGAGGGTCTCCCTGACAGTTTTGTCTGACCCTGTCTTCTATGCAGTAAATAACTAAGTGTACCTTACCATCAAATCTTGTTAAACCACTGTTGCATTTACTATCAAACTTTGTTAAATCACTGTTTTATATCAATAAATATATTGCTGCTTCTTTTCTATGAATGAAGTGCATCACTCCTACATTAGATCACATGGTCAGCTCCCTGTTGACTTTCTGAAAGGGACCATGCAGTGGTAAACTGTATAGATCGTACAGACTGTTGGGTATTGGAGCTCGACTGCTCCAAAACCGAGATCAATCATGTACATTTTCACTGTGAGTACTCTGGGAATATGGTCACAGAACAAAGGAAGAACAAACCAAGCTAACCATTAGAGATAACTACAACACATCTCAGCTGGAACAAGGATTTCTGCCCTCTCTGGTACTTCAGACTGAAATCCATTTTATACCTCTTGAAATGCAAGAAATTTGAATTAGGTGCAAACAGCATTATGAAGTTATAGAAGATCAATTACATAAATAATTCAAAAGGAAGAGGCTTTTTCCTCATTATTTAAACATATTTTTATTTGAGCATACTGCATTGTTGAAATGCATATTTGACTATGCTCTGTAATGAATATACTCCTCCATAAAATTTTGCCCTACTCTTTCTTTCCTGGTGCTCCTGGTTCTTTCCTGATGAATATCTCATATTTTCAGCCTACTAGGGATTTTGCTTTATTCACTGAACCCAGTAGTGTGATTGCCATTGGCTCACAAATATCTCATGTTTTCAGTTCTGAAAAAAATTATTTTTGCTCCTGGAGGTTTATTAGTTTTTGGCTTCATAGTTTAATTTATTATCTTTGCCTCACTAACCCTGCAACTAGCAAGGATAACGATTTATTGTTAGTATCAAATGGTGCACTGTTAACATTCTACTGCTAATCTTATTTATAAGGAATTCACATGACTAAATCACATATAAATACTGAGATTTTAAACTATTACAATTAGACCAAAAAAACTTAATTACCCCAACCCTACAAGAATAAACCAACGTTGACCCCAAAAAGCATTTGATTGTGTCTACTTAATGTAAGATATATAACATGAAAACTCTTATTTGCAGATTTAAGATATCAACTCATAACTGCATTTCTTAGGAAAGAATAATTAACATGTGGAAGAAAACTAGCATATGAGCTGCAAAGATACACACTTAACGTCAGTAGCAAGAAACCCATGTTTTTGAACATTTACATTGGACATACCTTTGTGATCCTAAAGAAATTTGGTCTTCACTTTACAAAACTTTTAAGTGTATGTCTAGTCTAAATGAAAATTCTTCATTGGCATGCAGGCAAATACTTATCATCTTCGATGAATTATGAGTTTATTATCCATTTTTTCTTTTTCATGATTATGAAGACTGGAATTGAACTCTTGAAGGCAGAACGGAGGGAGGGAACATTGTACTAAACTCAAGCTCTGGTAAAATACATTGGAAATGCAAAACGCTGTTTACTGTTAGTAAAAATTTTTTAGCATTATTTTTACTGGTTGGATTTTTAAGAAAGGAAAAAGGTGCCTCCTCTCACCTTTCCCCGCCCATCATTTGAAGCAGTATCCTGCATTTTCTCCTGCTAAAAAAAAAAGGAGGGGGGGGGGGGGGGGAAGGGAGCAGGCAGATGAGTTTAAACCAGAAGGGACAAAACATCACCCCACATTCCCCACCTCCACCAAAAAAAGAGGATTGATCAAAGGAAACCATAATTTCTGTTGGCTCCTGCAAGTTGTCATTCTCTTTCAGAGGTTAAATTACCTATAATTTCTATCACAAGGAATCATTTTTAGATGACAATATCCTGACACAGTTTATCAATTCAACAATTTGATTTTTTTTATACATTGGTCTGCTTCTGATGATCTTAAGCTCCTTTAAATTCAAACTCTGTATACGACCAGTGATAACTGCAAAGGCAGCAACATGTCAGACTGATAGTCTGTTAAAATAAACCAATCATCAAAATTCAGGGAAAATTCCCATCTATTTTACATGCATTGTAAACCTTATTATTATCAAAGTGGCATGATTCATTCATTGTTACAATAACTATTACAGGGAGTGTACAGTCTGTGATTAAAAATGACAGATAGGGCAGCATATATCATTGAATATTGACTTTGTGTGATTTCAAGATAGATGTGTGGAGGATTTCAAAATATTCTATTAATAATAAAGGATTTCTTTCTCCCATGGTAGAGCCATAGGAAAGAAGGAGACAGGGAAGGTCAATGTGACATTGCCAATCATTGTAAGTGGAAGTCTGCTGCAATAAAACACAACATGATGTTGGGATTAAATAGAAACTCTTGATTTAGAAACCTTGTACAGGGGTTGAAGGGAGTGAAGATTACAGACTTTATCTTTTAGTGAAGAAATCTATGTGACGTTTGTTACTCACAACTGAAATTCATTAAAAAAAAAAAAAAAAAGATGTAGACCTTTCTACACTGGTAGAAAATTTTAAAAAAAGAAAAAGTCAAGGATATCTAAAATGCACACTGTGACTCATAACTAGGAAATAATTCCTTTTGTAAGCCCTTTTATTACTTTTTTTTTAACTTGTAGGAGAATACACTTTCTATTAGGAAGGGGTAAAAAAAAGTCCCCTAATCTTAACTGAAGCATTGCAAGAGGCTCCAGTGTATAGTATGTTTCTACCAACCATAATGAAAATGTTTAGCTATCTCTTGGCAAGAGAGATTATATATGTCAAGAAAATGTTATTATTTATAATTCTAATGAAATGAGTAGGTTTGTGGGGTTTTTTTGGTAGCTATTTGATCAAGTGCTTACACTATTCATCCACCTAGAGCATTCATATGGAGGTTTTATCAACATTGTTTCCTTTGTCCATGGTATTTTGAAGGGGCTTTTTTCATATCATTATAAAAAAAATAAGTAGATGTACTGGGGCTAGTGGTTTCAGAACAAAGTTGCCCACAGGTGGTTTAGTGACTTGTGCTTCTGAACACTGATAAGTGTTCAGGATCAAAGTCCTGCTGAACAGTTGCCTGAGATATATAACAGGGACAAAATGGAAAAAAAAAAAAGCACAGACTGCCATATTGGTGAGCCATACACACTTACCAGAGATACTTTGAAAACCAGATGTAGAATTGTTGTCTTTCACAGTAATTCTAATACACCCAAGCATCTAATGGGGGAAATTACTTCAGGCATTTATTATTTAAGGTTCTACTGACTCCTTCAGTGCTCTGACCCTATTTTTCATGTGACTATGGTCTAATTTGGTTAGTTAAATGGTCTGGATTAGAAGAAAGAAATAAAAGACAACCTTCCTCTCACCACATTCAGCCAAGACAGAGACATGCCTTTTGCATGGGTGGGCTATGTAGAACCCTCTTTGCTCGCTCTTTAGATGACTGTTGAGACTGTTGGTATTTTTTTTCAAGAATGATTGTGGTGCTCCAATGTTTTTTTTTCTTCAGGTGTTTTTGAAAGAATTTCTACTTATATTTTTTATAGAAGTAGCAGACAATTTTTTCTAAAGATAAGCATAAAGCATAATTTTCTAAAGACAAGGCTGCTTTTTATCCTAAGTAACTATACGTACTTATTTAAGGATTCCTACTATCTTATTATTTTATTATCCACTTACAGCATTCTTTAGTAAAAATTAAGCAAGTGATTAGTTAGATTTAAACCAAACTGTATTTATCAATTAATCTGCAATCTTTGTCATCTCTAGAAGATCATATATTCAGAATCTGTTAGTGACATTTTCCCTTATTTTTCTGAAATTGTATGTTAAATTGAAATTAATTTGCAAACATATAATTTTGACTGCTAGGCTATCAAAGAAGAGAAGAATAGATTCTCAAAATTTTAAAAAAATTAAATCATAACATCCCTCCTTGTCTGCTAATGGTAGTAATGAAACAGTTAAGAAAAGAGTAGGAACTATCTCAGCCGAATAAAACAGATTTTATATTTTTAACTTTTCCTTCCTCTTTATTTCATAACTTTCATTAATACTATTAAATCTGCATTAAGTTTCATGTCTTCTCATGCAGTAATACACAGGATTTTAGGTAATGAACTTCCTCCTCCTGTTAACAGGAGAAACCCCTCTGGTATTACACAGTGACAGTCAACTCAGGTAACAAGCAGTACAAATATTGTGTAAATAATGTATTTTCCTTATCTAGAATCAAATGATGTTATTTGTTTCTTTGAGATAGTTTACTTCTTTTCTCTTTTGTAAACTCTGTGACTTGTTAATGTAAATAATACAGATGCTATTATATATATATACATTATCATATAGATGCTCCATAAATACTATGTTGTAGGTTTTATTTTGTCTTTGCTAGGGATTTATCTTCTGTTTTTCAAGCTTTAAAATTATGGCAACAAAGAGAGAGTTCTTTGAAATCGTCTGTGCTTTCATTTGATTGCTGAGTGGATTCTCTTGGTTGTCCATGTGGTACAAACTGTGACTTGTGTGTTAAAATTCCTACTTGCATACTCAAAAAAAAATAAGGATGTTGAGTTTGGTCTCATACTGTGACTATAAAATACAACAGAATCTAAAGTACGATACTATTTTCTGAAAGTAGACTAGAAACCTCAAGGAGCACAACTGAAACAAAGCCACTAGTTGACTTGAACTGAAGTAATGTGTTGTAGAGGGTCTTTAAGCATAAAATTACTTAATGATTTTGCTCTTCCTCAGGAGTTCTAATGAAAGTGGCTTTAAAACTTTCAAAACTTACCTCAGCTTCTCTTTTTAAAATCACCTACAATTTAATGGCCTCCAAACCTCTTATATGGCAGAGCTGAAAATGACAAGTTTCTCTAAGGAGAATGCTAATTCAATGTGATAGCACAACCTAAAAGCAAACTAAGCTGACACAGTAATTATCAGCTAAAAGATCAGAGGGCCAGCTTGTTGACAGTCTTGTTCCAGCAGACGAAGAGAATAAGCAGGAAAAAGCTCCAAACCTGCTATAATCATCAGTTTGAGGTGAAAAAAGGAAGAAAAAGTGTCTGGAAATGAGAGCATCAGTAATTTGCATTGTCAGTGTGGAGCAGAGTTGTCAAGAAAAACTTGGCACTAACCTCATCCAGAAATAGTCTGGGCTGTTGTCTCCTCAGAGCTGTAATTCTGGTCGCAGGCAGCATAGCCTTAGGCAAGTCTTCCTCCTCTGCTCCTCAGCGGAAATTTTTGAAAGATAGCCAGCCAGGACTGAGTCAGCCAGACAAATATGAAGAAGATTGCAAACTATTACAAGAAGCTTGGGTTGCTACTTCCAGATCTCAACAAAGTTTGCAGGAACGTAAAGTTTACACAAGGATATTAAGAGTATAATTGGGAGTGGTGAGAAAAACCTCCCTAAAAATAAATACTTGTTAATAGGTGTTCAATAGAAAACTGTTGTTTAGCTTTGGTTTATTGACTAATTGCATTATTATTAACTATATGATCTTGAATGCAATGTAATAGTTTCACTAAAAATGCAGTGGTATTGAATGTGATTATACTATTCCATAATCACAAACCAAAGGGAAATGTAGTAAGGGAAATCATGGACTCCATTATCTTTCCAGCATTTTTGTTTAAAATAGATGTTATTAAAGATGAAACAAAGGTTGCTAGCAGAAAAAAAAAAAAAAAAAAAAAAAACAAGAAAGAAAGAAAGAAAACAATGTAAGAATTTTTATCTTGAAAGTGATGTTACCAGCATCTGGACATTTTCGAAATATTATCAATGATTCCTCTGATCACTGTGAGCAATAACCAGTAGTATATAGTTTGGGAAGAATTCAATAATTTTGTCAGTATGCAGATTTATGCCAGCTGGTAAACTGTATCTGAGATTTGTAACCTATCATCAGCTGTGCTGATATATCCATATTACACAGAGAAGCCTTCTGTGGAATCTTAATATCAGGGATTAATAAAAAGCTCTGGAAGTCTAAAACTTGGATACTCCTTGATGAACAGGTAAACACTGCTGTAAATATAACTTTTATGAACTTTTAGCTGATCTTCAAAAAGTGCTTCTTTAATGAGGAAAGGATGATTATTACTTTGTTATTGATGCACTGTGAATTAAAAATAAGCCTTAGGCACTACACCAGCTATTAGAAGACAAGTTTAGAACACCAACAAATGTATTGTATTGTATGATGATATTCATGTAGGAAATAAAGATTTTAAGAAATGAGATATATATTGGAAAAAAAACTTTTTTGTCTCGGTTGTTAAAGCAAGATATATGAAGTGATCGTTAAGTATGTAGATACATAAATTTTCATGTGGGTGAATTTTATGTTTTCTTTTAATGAAAGTATTACTACTAATCAAAACAGCTGGTGAATTTGTTTAATGCAGTAAGCTTGCATTCACATGATGAGGAACATGACTTTTTTCTATTGGATTTAGGAGTGAAACTGATTATCTCTCTATTTGTTGGGAGACGTGAGTTCTAAAAGCATTTTAATTCTATCAGAAAGCAGCATAAATAGAAGATGAAAATGGGAATAAAGTCAACAAAAAAAAATCTCGCTATAAATTGCTGTGAAATTTATGTTTGTCCTGCTAGCGAGAGAGATAAAGGCTGAAATAGCCCAATAGGAAAAATAAGCTCTGTCTATTTCTCTAATACCACGGGAAGAGTGAAAAAAAAATCATATCTATCCGGGACTACGTTTGACACGAACAATCAAATGAACCTAAAAATATGATGGTGGTATGGACATATTTTTTTACTCTCATTTTGTTAATTGTTGTGCCTGTTACTTCTTTCCCTGTCCCTACAAGCACTCATGCACATGTTTTCCCTATTTCTTTCATCACCCTCAACAATTTTAAACATAGTATATTCAAGGACTTGATAATGTCCTTGATGCATGCAAATACAATAATGTGATTATATGGCTAATAACAGCAGCTGTCTATGGAACAACTGTTGCACAAGTTCAATTTTTAGTTATCTAGCAAGCTTACTGTCTATATGGTGTCTCAGGATTTTTCAGCTATACCTTATAGTTACTGCACATTTGACATAATTTTACTGAATTCTGAATTGTTACTGAGTCAGGGTTCCATCTGAAAAGGTTTTTAAGCAGGTGTTTAGACACATCCTGGGGGTAAGACATAGTTCAATACAGTGAGTATTGAGGAGAGTGAACAGATGTATGGCATCTTCCACTGCACCCAAAAAGAATTTCCATTACTGAGCTGTTTGGTTTCATTAAATGGACTAAAAGGAGTATAAAAATAAGCTGCATTCCATGAGACTTTGAAACATTGTGTTCACCTAGAAGATAGAACAGTTGATTTCTATTGGGACTTGCTATCAGAAAAAAATATATTAGCATGAAAAACTGGCTTTCAAATACCAGGCATATGCCTGGGAAATAACTGTGAATTTGCAGCCAGTGAGAAGAAAACTGTAGGGTTTTTTTTTAAGAGAAAAAAAAAAATGCAGCAAAAAAAATCATATATAAAGCTCAGAAAGCATCATTTCTCACTATTTTCAGGAGTTAGCAATAACAGTCATGGAAAGCTGAGTATGACCTCAGAACTAAGATGATTCCAGCAATAGCAGAGAAACAGATCCTCTCAACGAATTTAGAGAAAAAGCATGAGAACCAGTTGTTTTGAATTCACGGATGCCGGTGCTTCTCTGTATGCCTGCCAAAGTTTTTACATTGGAACACTATAGGATTGTCACAGCTTACAGAAAAGATGTCTTTACAGGGTCGTGCGTGTTATTTTGTTTCCCTTCTAAAGCCAGGGAAATCTAAGTTAATCTTTGTATCAATTTTCTTAGTCTGTCTTATAGATTCTTATGACTGGAATCTCATTGGATTTTAGTTGCTGCCTTATTCTGCTTGGGCCTCCTCATTGATGCTTTGTGATTTGCTGAATTATATTCAGCCTTTGTATCTCAGCACTTGCAGACCACATTCTTGTACAGCTCAGGTCATCAAGTAGCATACATTTTCCGTGGCATTTGTCCCAATGTTATGCAATGAAAGCATGTTCCAGAAAGGTATCAATCTTGCTTTGTAGAAATTCTGTTTTAAAAAATGGATTTCATAGTAATTGCCAGGTAGTTTTCTTTCTATAGATAAATTACTTAGTTTAAAAGAAATGTACATTTATTTCCTATTTGAGTTTGCCTAGTTTTATCTTCCAGCCATTGGTCCTTGCTATGCCTTATTCTGCTAGACTAAAGAGCTCTCTACTCTTTGGTATTTTCTCCTCATGAAGGCACTTAAAGCTGTGATGAAGTCACCTCTTGCTCCTCTTTTTCATAAACTAGATCTACTGAGCACTCATTAAAAGAAAAAGAAATAAGCCTAAAGCAGAGATTCAAGCTGGTGTATTTCAAGTTTGATGTTACTGGCAATCTAAAACAGCTTCTTCTAATAGGAAGTGTCAAAGTACCTTATCAGTTCTGCTTATAATTTGACAAATAGTAAAGTACAATTGATGTCCTCTAGAAATCACTTTTCCATACATGATCACAAGTGAATTGGGTTAATACTGAACTTGAACACTGGGAACTTAATTTCCTGACTTTCATGCATTTAATTTCCGAAATAATTATGGTTGGTTATATACTTCTTTTTGTATATGCCTTTTCATTCTATTACCAAAGAATAAATTTTATAACAAAATATAAACAAATCTATGAATGCTGGATTAGCAATACGTATCTATTGTGTCCATTTGAATGGTTACTAATAAAATGAGGGAAGAATTATAGTTCTTATCGTGGACCCAGAAATGCTGCAATATAGTGTTTCTGTAACGGAAGTAACTGAATAACTGAGGTGGATTCAAATAACTTACAGTGATAAAAATAAGGCATTTTGCAGAGGTGGCTGCAATCGCAGCATACATAATGGTGGGAAAGGAATGGATTACTACTGCATCATGCGGTCACGTGAATGCTTTGCAGTATTTCTGGAGGTAAGTAAAAAAAATTTAGGGTCCCTGTTCTGATAACTCCAAACGTCCATTTGCTACCAGAAAGTAGAATATGAATGTTAGCATCAGCACAAATTTGATCCCTTTTCCTGCAAATACTTACGAATGTATTCCAATTTTTACTCTATAAAAAGAAATATGTTCAAAGGTAATTCTCATATTTAATCATTAAAAAAAAAACAACCCAAAGCATTCTTTTCCCATGTCATTAAGCCATCATTTAGTAATGTTTATTACTGATCTCAAACTGAATGTTGTTTCCACATTTTTTTCTTTTGTTTTGTTTTCATTTGTGGTACTTGTGTCTATGCAAGAAGTTAGGCCTTAATATTCTAGTTTGTAATTACAAATCATGGTTCTTGCATAATTGCTTTACCCAGTACAAGTTTTTGAAACAAATGAGACAAACCTTACCCAGAAAGAAAATAGTATTTGTTACAGTTATCAGCCAAAAAGGGAATATGTTGATTAAGTAGATCTTAGAAATGCTTAAAAATTACACCTACAGGCAGAGAGCAGTCCACCTACATACTGTGGCTAATTCACTTGGCTCATTTTAAATTTTTGCAATGCTCTGGGGAGAATATGTCTTTCAGAATGGTCTTACAGTTATTTAATTGGACAAGGCAGATTCCAAGGAACTCTCAATGGGAACTGATTATTATATTTCTCATTGGGTATGAATGTAATTTTGCAGGAACACCATAAGCAGCACTGATTGCAAAGTGTCAGGTCCCTACTCTTTGATGTAAAATCAAGTAGTTATAAATAGTGCTAGTTTTGAAGGGGATATTTCAAACCATAATGTCTGGGGGACAGGTATTTTTATAATTCTAATGTGTATATGGTTTATGTTTAATCCTAATACATCTTTAACAGGTATGTTTAATGAGACTGACAATTAGCAAGCACAAATTAGAGCTTATAGGTGTGTGTCTTATTAAAAAAAAAAGTAATGCAGACTAAATTTTACAGTATTTGTAAAGTCAAAGTTTCCATTTAGTACTGCATGCCTTGACAAGAGAATTTGCAAGGGAAAGTCAGACTTCATGACAATGAGGAACTGCCTTTTTATGGGGCTTGGGTTTTGACTGTGTTTTATCTTGAAGTGCTATGAAGACGGAATGTGCAACCCATCTCATAGTCTTCATAACATAAGAACTTTAGATAAGGAATCACTAAAAACACGTTATCAGGTAGGTGTTGCAAACCTGTAGTCCTGGATAATTTTCTCCCTCAATTCCCTGCAGTATTCCATGTCTTTCTGTCTTAGAAGAATGCTTCCCAGGGAACTGTATGGGGTGTTCCTCTACTTTGATCTCAGCCTGCAAAATACTCAGTGTAAAAGGGGGTAATTATCCTCAGAGAATTGTCCTACCTAATGTCTTTCATTTATATTTAATTAATAAATCAACATATTTTTCCGGTTTATTTCCTGTTTTTAGTTTCTTTTGGCTGCTCATATTAGGTATCATGGAACAGGCTTTTTATAATACCTATTTAGCTGTTTTAAAATATAATACAGTTTTTCTCCATTGCATCTTGAGCTGATCTGTAGCTTTTGTGAAATCTATATTTCTTAAAAGGGCTGGGAAAGAAACCTTCCTAAAACTGCCTGGCTTATGGATTTATTTTTGTTGTCATCAATGCAGGAGGCACCAGGTTATTAAGCTTTGCTCTAGCTTGTGCCCTCTGATTGATATGATTGTGTCGGGTTTAAAATTCCATCCTGACAAGACTTGTAATGCTTTTTGCTGCCAGCCAGTGACTTGTGTAGAGTTTAGATAAGATATATTGCTGCTTTATTTTGTTATATCACTGAAAGTACTATTTTTTTCCCCCCAGAAAAGTGAGTTGGAGTAATGCTGTAAAGGTGAAATCCTATTGAAATCAATAGGAATCCCAATTTCAATAAGGTCTAAGGCTTTTAACTTGTGTATTGACATGTTCAGTGATATTTTAACACATTTCCCCGAGTCACAATTAGACTATTTTTTTCTTTGTTCTTTCAATTTGTTTTCATTTTTGTTTCAATTCTGTCTTTTCTACTATGTAGCTGTGAAATCATTTACTGTGAAATCTGTGTGTCGTTTACTGATCGTGTATACATAATTAATATAACTAATCCTGTATACAAAGCATATACAGGTGTCTGAGCTTGTTGAAATGTAGTAGATTTACCATTTTTAGGTTAGTTTATGTGAATCATGACTTTTACTTTGATTGCATGATCTTTTCCTTCAGTTGGCATATACAGGATTCTCAAAAAATGCATTCTATATTTGAGGGGAGAAAAAAGAAATAGCCACTAATATCAGCACTTGTCTGAATCACGGAATGAAAACAGAGAACTTAAATTCCAATTCTCTTGACGTTTCATTAGCAGAATAGGTAGAAGAATGTGTTTATCTAGCTAGGTAATTCTTAGGTGCAGAGATTTTTATTTGTGGAAAAGATCTGAAAAGTGTATCGTATATCACATCTATTTTCTCTTTCTTCATCAAAGTTGGTCTCTATAAAAGGTAAAATAGGTAGAGAATACTTGGAGGAATAATTGAGTTGATAAAAATCCTTCATTAAAGGAAGGATTGTAACTCAAGTTCTACTTCTAAAGGTCAGACCAAGTGTTAAGACATCTAAACCTCATGTTGGATGGAAAATCTTTCAGCTTCCACATTAAAAAGCCCTGGATCGTAACGGCCATAAGAAAAGTCTAGATACAGCATGTACTAACAGCACAGCTTTTGCAATTGCTCATAGGCATATCTGAAAGGCCGATATAACTAAAAAACTTCTTAAATGTTCAGTCCCAAGGCACTGGGAAGCAAAAAGGAAGACAGCAGGCATCTCAAATCAGCTGTTGCCACTGTTCATGTTCCTCTCCTTGTGGCTTGTGGTTGCCTAGTAAAATTCTTTGTACAAGGTTTGTGTTGAAAGAATTTCCAATAGTTTTGCAACAGACTGTGATAAAGCATTTACTTTGTCTTCCTTTTACAGCTGATATACCTGTAGAAGCTCTTCTTGTTGTCCTTCATATCAGTCACCAGACTTAACTCCGCATGCGCTTTGGCTTTCCTAACTGGATCTCTGCATGCTTAGTGTCTCTGTATTCCTGCCAGCTCAGCTGCCCCGATTCCACCCCTGTACACTTCCCTTTTATATTTGCATTTAGTCAGGAATTCAATTTTCTTCCATGCATGGTTTCTCCCACTTTTGGTTGGTTTTCTGCTTGTTAAGATGGATCTCTCTTGGTCTTGGAGAAGATGATCCTTGAATATCAATGAGATGTCCTGGATCTCCTTTCTCCAGAAGTGTATCACATATGAATGGTTCAAAGAGGTCAAAGTTTGCTTTCTTGAAGCAATGTGATCCTGCCTTTTGCCGTTCTTCCACTTCTTGTGACCCTGAACTCTACCATCTTATAGTCACCACAGGAAAGACTGCTCCCCATTCTTCATACCCCTGACCATTTCTTCCATGTTTGTAAATGTGATGTCCAGCAAATTACATCTCCTTATAAGCTCCTCTATTCATTTTAACCAGGAAATTATCACCAACATATTCCAGGAATCTTCTGGAGCTTGTGTCCAGCTGTGATGCCCCTCCACAGGTATCAAGCGATTGAGATCATCCATGCAAACCAATGTCTGCAACTGGGAGTTCTGAAGAAGGCCTTATCTATTTCTTCTGGATCATTTTGTAGGAGACACCCACCACAATATTGCATATTTTAGTCTGCCCGCTAATCCTTTCTCATAAACTCTCAGCTGGCTCACAATCCATTACAAAGCAGATCTTCCTGCATTCCCACTGATCTCTCGTACAAAGGGCAACTCCCTATCCCTGCTGTCCCTGCCTGCCCTTCCTAAAGAGCTATGTTTCTCTGATGTCAATGAAATCATAGCCCTGCAGTAGCACACCAAGCTCTAATTCCTGCAGTTGTTCCCCATGCTGCATGCATTGAAGCACAGGCACTTTACTTGTGCACCGGTCATGTTGATTTCCCAGAAAATCGTGTCCTTTGCGTGAAAGCTTCCCCTGTAGTGCTGTTCTCTTGGTGCTTCCTTATTTGTGTGCATGCAGTTTTGGTGGGCCCCATTCTAGCTTATTTTGTTATTGAACAAAACCTCTAATAATGCACAAATAAACACAGAAATCCAATGAACTACAGTCTTCTGAAGCATCATTTTTACTTAAATATTAGCAGCTAGCTCCAGCAAAAAGATTTGTTCCAACTAACAGGAATTTTGCAGCTGAATATTTCAATTCACATTTTAAAGAAATTTCTACTAATGAAAAGCAAATTATTCCAGCTAGGCTATGAAATAATTCAGGAGCAGATCAAGGTTTAAGTATATTATATACATATAAAATTATATAGAGGTATATAAATATCTATATACATACAAGTGCAGAACATGAGAGTTTTAGACTGTCAGGCTGCATTAAGCAGTCTCTGCTGAATAATTTATAAATCCCGGACAGAGCAGACACACTCAGTCATAGAAATCAGACAAAACTAACCAGAGTGAGGTGATGATCTTCTGCATAACATTATAGGCAGCTACAAGGCAGTTCTTTTCCATGAGCTCTTGACTAGAAGGTTTCAGAGCTTTTGCTCTCTGGGTAGATTAGCAATGCCACCAATACAGGGATTATTATGCCATTTCAATATCCACAGACTCTGCAGAGTTCTTTTTTTTTTTCCTACAGCATAAGGTTTTGTGAAGTCATTCAATTAGATTGTGCAATGAAATGTAGGACCCTCTAGACCTTTACCTAATAGCAGGTTTTAGTGTTATTGGGGCTATGGCTGTTTTTCTCTCCCTTTGAAATTGAATGGTCAAACATAAAAAAGAAAAGGAGAAAGGAAAAGATTTTCAAAGTATAATCTGGTGATACCAGGCTCATTATAAAAGAAGGCTTCCTTACAGAAATAAAGAACATACACTTGAAAGATCCATTTTGCAACTGTTCAGACACCAGCTGACAGGAAACTGGTGTGAAGAAATAATACTAAAATAAACTATACAGAAGTGCTTTTGTTGTTGGTTTGCCATATCAACAGTTAGAGGTTCAAATCTGTTAAAGGGCATTCTGCAGGGAAGATAATTATGATTTTGATATATTAATTAACACTTTATTGTTTTGATCTTTGTGAATATATAGCCATAGTAAAATATTCGTTGCCTCATCTGTGCTTGTGGAAGAATGTTTTTTAGCCAAAGATAAGATAATTTGTTGTCTTAATACAATTGCTTTTGGGTTATTACCATGTAGCTCATGGTAATGAGCTCATGTTCTGTTAATAGAGTCGGGCAGTCTTAGCCAAACAGTTGCTTTAGAGTGTGCCCAAAGCAGAGGACATCATACTGTCTACTACACCAGGAAGGGCCTGTGAAATATTCATCTGCTATTTCTCCATGCAATAATTCGTTCATTCAACAATGAATATTCAACAATTTATACTGCAAAATATTTACAAAATATTTAGTGTACTCACTTGTGGAATTAATGGCAGTGAAAGAGGAAGTGGGCTTTGAGCCTGCTCTTTCTTCCACTCTTCCATTCCGTATTGTCAATACAATCTTCATTCTTCACAACAGAAAAATAACTACACTAGAGTGACGGTAGAAGGTTAAGAGCTAGCACTTAAAGCCTGCCTCTGTGACAAGTGCCCCAGTTCTTTTGTGCATAAAAAGACTGCCTGCAGTTGGAATAGCCCTGCAGTGGCCTCACTTGCAATGAGGAGTTTGGCACCTGTGAAGTACTGTGCTTGCTGCAGCAAACTGGGGTAAGTTCTTGCTGCTTAAGAAAATCCATTCCCT
This sequence comes from Tringa tobata, assembly GCA_033628505.1. NCBI lineage: Eukaryota > Metazoa > Chordata > Aves > Charadriiformes > Scolopacidae > Tringa > Tringa tobata. The sequence goes on along the minus strand of JAHREE010000339.1, from coordinate 152,719 downwards.
TCCCATCGCTTACTTTCTCATGTGGAGGCAAAGCTCAGTGCTTACACATACGTTAGTGCTGTATCAGTCCCTAACTAGTCTGTCCTGCTAGGACAAGTGGAGGGAAGAAGATTTTCTTAGACTCCCTCCCTGTTTTACCTGTCTGTCTGTTATGAAGGCATAATGGCTCTGAAATTCCTGGATTCTTTCCTTTTAAAATGGTCTGTGAAACAGAAGTCTGAATTACAAGTGAGGAGGGACTCTTACAGATGTTCATTGCTGTGCAGAAAGTGTTGATAATCGTGATATAATTCACCACACTTGGATTTCTTTTTGTAGTGTGGTTTCATTTATTTTCCCACCACTACCACCACCACCACAGAATATCTCTTTATGGTATTTTTTTGGCTTATGAAAAGGTGCATATTTGTTCATAGTGAACGTATCAGATTAAAAAATACACACCATTCTACATCCTTTAGTTGGAATGGTAGTAGTTTAGTGAGAGAACACTGAAGATATAAATCTGCAGTTATATGAAACATAATTACCTCATTTTCTTCAGTACAAAAGAAATCCAGCTGTGTTTAAAACTTGTGGAGGTCAAACACACTTCCTTCAGAAAATGGAAATCCAGCCACCATAAAGCAGATGGTCATTAAAAAAAAATAACGTGTCCTAGATTTTTAAGAGCCGAGGCAAAATTTGAAACAGGAAACAGCTGAACATGTGAAAACAAATTTCTTGCAGTTGTATGAGATGCAGGATGCCTATATCTGATACAGGCAAGAAAGGTGAATAGAACATTGCAGTGTAACTAAGTTGTTTTGCAGCTGCCTACCCTGTTGTTTCATCATTATTAATGAGAGTCTTCAATGGCATTTGTCACTGGCAAATCTTCACTAGTAAACCAGGTTGGTTTGAGAGTACAGAGGAAAGAACGCTTCAGCCAGAGAATACTACTACTTTGTAGTCAGGATAGTAACAGTAATCCATTCAGACTACAAATTGTATGTACCACAATCTTTCAGTTGCTCTTACATTGCCCTACAAGCAGCTTCAACAGCCACTTTTGTTAATAAGAAATGCATTCACGTTTGTTAATAAAGCTGAGAAATCACCAAATTATATCAGAGATACTGGGAGAAATTAATTGCAGCAACAAGTAACCTAGATCCGATCGAATATATTAATTTTTGAGTACAAAGCAACTTTTTCCATTCTCAGTGAAATATATAATAAAACTCTGCAACTGGGTCTGGAAATTGGATATCTGTAGGTGACTGCTGTAGCAAGCAAGTTGGAGTTTCCTACCTCTATAAGCTATTTGCATTAGCATCTCCCTTACAGGCTCTGTCTAGTCTAGAAATTATTTTATTCTTTCCTGCAAAATGGCACACCTCTATCAGAAATGATGGTGTGCTCTACCCTCTCAGCACACAGCCGATCAGAGCACTAGATGTAGTTGTTTCTAGAACAACGAGATGTAGTTTCTCTTAAGGGAGAAACACATTTAACACCACTAAGGCAGAGAAGAGATCTGAACATCAAGGAGAGGTCTAAAAGGAGTTAGTGAATGAACAAAAAGAACAACAAACTGTTCTTTTAGAAGAAAGTGGTGATTCCTGCAACATTTTTACACAGGTGTTAAACTATTTGGCATGATTTTAGATCATGGACCAAAGCATGGCTGTGCAAAAAAGCAGAGAAATAAAAAAGGCTACTCCACAGCCTGGAGAAAAATGTGGCATTGTCAGCACTGCCAAATTTTCTAGATGCAGAATGGAGAATGTCAAGGGACATTTTATGTAGAAAATATATGATGCTTACAAGCTTTTTGAGTTAGGATTCAACAGAAGAGGAATTTCAAAGACAACCATTTTGAGTTGTCCGAGATTGTTTCTTGGTTTTTTTATGTGTGTATATTGTTGGGCTCAATGATCTCAAAGGTCCCTTCCAACCATGAAGATTCTGTGTGTGGTTCTGTGAGTTTAGGTGATGGATTAATCACTTTTCTGGGTAGGTTTTTAAGAATCAAGAAGTTCATTGGAGATTGAGACAAAAAATCTTAGCTACACTATATACTCAAAGACTGCAGTATATTTCCTGAATGTTTTTGTGTTTTTTTTTGTCAGCCAGACCTGTAGTTTTCTAGTTTTTAAGTAAGGTTCATTACCTGAAAGAAAAAAATCTTTCTAACTTTCAAAATTCCCACATTTTTTTTCTACCCAGGAACATTATTTTCAACTGTGTTCAAAAGTACCATTAAACTAAATTTTATTTATTTTTTTTTTCCGTCAGAATAAGTTAAAGTCAGCAATAAAGATACTATTTTAGATTAGCCAGCAACTGAAGCAACTTCGAGGTCAGTCAGAGGTTCAATAGTTAATACTGATTTAATAATCTGTTAAATGTCTAAAAATCTCAAACAGAGGAGAAGGTAATGGGACTCTTGATGGCTCATAACTGAAGCTTCAGTTCAACTGCAGACTAATTTTGGTTTCTTTTTTAATGCTGTATTGAGCAATTTATGTGGCTTAAATCATAACTATTAATGTGATTTTCTATGTGTTGAGAATTTCTGTGGAAGAGACTTCTAATAATACTTTTATATCAGTGCAATAGTCTTTGTAACAACAATACAGGTTACATATTAAACAGCTAAAAAACCTTATGTTTGAGAGTGAATAGGACCTTAAGCTTGCCTAAAAATCTGTTGTACAGATTTATTCTAGAGTATTTTGCTTTTCAGAACTGTCTAAACGCATTTTGGCAGTCAAGTGAAGTTCCCAGTGACTGGAAAGAAGGAAACATTGCACTAATTTTTAAAAAGGTTAGAAAGGAGGACCCTGTGAACTACTGACCTGTTGGTTTCACCTCTGTGCCTGGGAAGATCATAGAACAGATCCTCCTTGAAGCCATGCTAAGGCTCAGGGAGGACAGGGAAGTGATTTGAGATAGCCAGCATGGCTTCACCAAGGACAAGTTCTGCCTGACCAACCTCATGGCCTTCTATGATGGAGTGACTACATCAGTGGTCAAGAGAAGACCTCTGGATGTTGTCTGTCTGGACATCTGTAAGGCCTTAGACACATTTCGCTACAACATCCTTCTCTCTAAATTGGAGAGGTAGGTGGACTGTTGCATGAGGAATTGTTTGGATGTTTGCATCCAGAGGGTAGTGGTCTATGGCTCAACGTCCAGATGGAGATTGGTGACAAGTGGTGTCCCTCAGGGGTCCATATTGACACCAGTACTGTTCAATATCTTCATCAATGACATAAGGAACGTGTTTGAGTGAACCATCAGCAAGGGACAGGATGCCATCCAAGGGGACCTTAACAGGTTTGAGAAGTGGGTCCATGCAAAGCCCATGAAATTCAACAAGGCCAAGTGCAAGGTCATGCACCTGGGTTGAGGCAATCCCTAACACAAATACAGGCTGGGCAGAGAATGGATTGCAAGCAGCCTTGCCAAGGACTTGGGGGTACTGGTGGGTGAAAAGCTAGATATGAGACAACAATGTGTGCTCACAGCACAGAAATCCAACTGTATCCTGTGCTGCATCAAAAGAAGCATGGCCAGCACATTGACAGAGCTGATTCTGTCCTCTGCCAGGTTCTGATGAGACCCCAGGTAGAGTACTGCTTCCAGCTCTAGAGCCCTCAGCAGAGGAAAGACATGGACTTGTGAAAGCTGGTCCAGAAGAGGGCCACAAAAATGGTCAGAGAGCTGGAGCACCTCTTCCATGAGGACAGGCTGAGACAGTTTGGGTTGTTCAGCCTAGGGAAGAGAAGGCTCTGGGGACATATTGCAGCCTTTCAGTACTTAAAAAGAGGGCCTACAGGAAAGATGGGTACAAACTTTTTAGCAGGGCCTGTTGCGATAGGATGAGTGGTAATGGCTTTAATCTAAAAAAAGAAAGATGTAGACTAGACATAAGGAAGAATTCTTTACAATGAGGGTGGTGAAACACCGGCCCAGATTGCCCAGAGAGGTGGTGAGGTGGTAGATGCCCCATCCCTGGAAACATTCAAGGTCAGATTGGACAGGGCTCTGAGCAACCTGATCTAGTTGGATGGAGATTGGACTTGATCTTTTGGAGATGATCTTTAAAGGCCCCTTCCAATCCAAACTGAACTATGATTCTATGATCTTTAACTTAAAACTCGATAAGAATGTTTAGGCATGAGAATCTTGACATCATCCGGGAAGGGAACAACAAAGAACAATAAAGTGTGTTTATTCACACACTTCAAGTGTTTCCTTTATTGAATAACTCACTTTTTCAGAAGTAAATGTAACAACGAAAAAAAAAAAGACCAATTTTCTTTTCTTACTTTTAGACTGCAGTGAAATAAATGAACCAAGTGTGTCTTGATACAATTAATGTATCTGAAATTAAATTCAGTAATAAGTTTAGTAACGAACAAATTAATTTAACAGATTAGACAACTGGAAGCCTAGAGTTTACTTTCAAGTTCTTAACACTTTTTTTCTCTATTGCTTCATAAGTGTTAAATTTGTATTTCACTGTTCCAGGTAGGCATATGTCGAGGTTGAAATGGTAGCAAGTGCCGATATAAAGTGCAATGTCTGAAAGTGAACTGATTACAACTGCTAATAACAATAGAAAATTGACTCATCAGATGTATGATTCACTGTCATTAAAAACAGTAAAAGGAATGTATTTTTCCATAGATGATTGTTCTTTCTGAGAAATTATTAGTCTAAGGTATTGTTTTATTTAACAATATATTTTCTTGTAAGAAGTCAAAGATTGTTAAGCTTTTCCCTCTGCATTTAGTTGTGAGAGTGTTTGGAGAATTTTTTTAAGCATTAAGATGATAGATGTATTTGGTAGATATACCAATTCTAAATATCTCTGCTTCCAGTATACGTGTTGCAATAAATAAGATCTTTGTGTTCCTCATTAAACAGTTCAAAAAAGATCAAGGCAGAAAATATATTACAGAATCCTCTGGTTTTTGGGTACTTCTTCCAGTTGTCACGATCAATCAAAGGTTATCAAGAATGGCCTTGCAATGACATCAACCAACTCCCTCAGCACTTCTGGGTGCATCCCATTAGGGACTGTGGATTTAGATATATCCAGCTTGCTTATGTATCCCCTGAACTGAACTTTTCCTCCAACGGTATGTCTTCCTTGCTCCAGCCTTTCCCTCTGGTCTCTGGGGCCTGCAATTCCTGAAGGCTGGCCTTGCTAGTAAAGACAGGGAGCAAAAAGGCATAGGATCTCAGCCTTTTCCATGCCCTGTGTATCAGATGCCCCGTCTCATTCACCAATGGGCCTTCATTTTCCCTAGCTTTATTTTTGTAACCTAGATATTTATAGAAGCCCTTTTTATTTTCTTTAACATTGCTGACCAGATTCAATTCCATTTGGACACTATGTTTCCTTACCTTATCCCTGGATGTTCAGACAATGTTTCCCTTTTCTTCTCAGGTTATCTGTCCTTGTTTCTACACTCTGTAGGCTTTTTTGTTTTTTTGTTTGAATTTGGCCAGGAGCTCCTTGTTTGTCCATTCAGGCCTCCTAGCATTTTTGCGTGATTTCCTATTTGCTGCGATAGACCACCCTTCAGCTTGGAGGAGGTGATCTTTGGACCCCTCTTCCCTCTAGGGTCCTATCCCACCCAACTCTTCCAAGCAGATGGTCTCCTGGAGTCCAGGGTTGTGGAACTCCTCTCTCTGCTCAGAATCCTGAATTCTAGCATATCATGGTCACTATCGCCAAGGCTTTGTTTTCCCTTCACATCCCCAACAAGCCCCTCGTAGGTGACTATGATGTCCAGCAGACCACCTCTCCTTCTTAGCTCCTCTATCATTGTTGTCAATGCTCTACAGCAGCTTCCTCAATTGCTTATGTCCAGCTGTGTTGTTTCTTCAGCAAATACAAGGGTGCCCGAAGTCCCTACATGAGGACCAGGACCTCCAAATGTGAGGTTGCCTCTATTTGTCTGTAGAGGGCCTTATCTACTTGCTCTAGCTGGTTAGGTAGCCTATAGGGAACATGCACTAAAATGTCACATTCGCCTGTATTTTTTTAAATCTTAATCCATAAACTCTTGATTGCCTCCTAGCCCATCCCAAGGCAGAGCAATATGCACTCCAAGCTATACTGAAGGAAGAAAAAGAAAAAAAATATTCATAGATATCTGAATTTTTTGTTATTAAAATATGTTTCTTTTGTGATTTATGGAATACAAATGTTGAGTTAGGAAACTATGTAATATATAACTAAGTGTCCTCCTAAACTAAATCAAATGGTATTTATTTTTTTGTGGTCAATGTTCTCCGTATATCTCAAGGAGACCGATTGATACATTTGGTTTTCCATCTCTAAAGTACAGGTCCTATTTTTTATCAGTTTCCCTTTTTTTTAACTTTCCATTAGTCTGATTCTAGGAAGTAGTTATTACTAGAAGAGAACACATGATTCATCTTCACTTTACCTTCTCTTGATGATTAACAATGCAACAGGCAATAATAGCAGATGATGGGAGAACCTTCTGACAGTATCTTTTCAATAACATTAGGTAAAAATTTGGCAAAGATCTTGTAGATGCCTTAAAAGTATTACCACAAGCATAACATATATTGAAAGTAGACTTTATATGTTGATAAATATTAGTAAATGCATATATATAACATACAATGTTTTAATAGGTCCGCATTGGTTTCTGCAGAAAAAGTTTTAAAATAAGAAAATATACAGTATTTACTTGTGGTGTATTCTTTGTGTTTTAGACAGCTAAGGACTTTGTCAAGATAAACTACATTAATTTTATGATATATTAAACAAGTGTCATAAACTCCCAGCTCTTTTTTCAGCTCTGGATGGCTGATAGAAGAGTTTCAGCTGCATGTAGGCCCAAACTTCATATAAGTTTCAATTGCTTTTTGTTTTGACTTATTGCATTGCCTGAAGTCATTGATGTTGCACTGTGAACCTTACATGTATGCCTATGCCTAAAAACATGGAGGAAGAATATTTAAAACATGCAAACTGCTAGAAAGAGCACAGGGTAAAAATTTGTCACCTGTTAAGTCTGAGGATGTGATGTGTCTAGCTGTTACATCTGAGAGCAAAGGGAAGGTACTTAAGCAAAAGGGTTTAGCATATTAACTTTATACATAAATAAATTACAATATTTGGTGATAAATAATATTTATTATTGACTAGGTATATTTTATTTTTTTCCACAGAAAACTAGTAGAAACAATACAGTGATAAAATTTGAGAAGGTTTAATTCCTATACTTTCCCATTGCTGCTTAAATTGCATTTTTACCATGACAGAGAAAGATTCTTTCTTATGCAGATCATTATCTAAGCTTTTATAAATATAGGTGGACTCAGCCTGCAATATAGGATGGATTTCTTCATAAAGACATATGCAATAAATGCAATGCCTCTATAAAGCATGTACTGACTTTACTCATATCTTTTTTAAAGAAAGCGAAATATTGTAGATGTATTTAGAAGTCTGGTAAATCACTGTCAGCTCTGACCTGAAATCTCATCTGAAAGCCACTGAATTTCTTTGCAGGTTAATCTCTGGGACTCCGGATTTTCTGATTAAAATGTATGTTCCTGACTTGTGTATTAGTCTAAAGCTATGTTTCTCTGCTGGAGCTATTTCAGGACTATTTCCACTCAATCTCTGATGCTTCTGTCTTTCTGCAGTGGTGAATTACAGTTGGCTCTGATAATATCATTTCTGAAACAGCGTACTTTCATTTCCAATGAAACAGTTTAGTCTGTTTAAACTTGATTTTAAGTGTATGCCTTGACAAAACAGTTTTCATATGTTTCGTTTCACTGTAGTGGTTCCAGTGCAGACAGATTTTAGGGCAAGGGTCAAGGAGGGAGCAGAGGAAAATACAGGCAATTATGGTTTGCTTGGAGTGGAAGATAAAGTAAAGCTATTAATTTCAAAGAGATGTAGTAGAGTCAAGGGCCTGTACATCAGTCGCTGTCTGTGATGAGTGAGTATTCCTGACACCTCTTGCACACAGGTAGTAATGCCTACTACCCCAATCCTGTAGGGTACACACAGTCTACTTTTAGAAGCTGATAAACCTGACTGGTTAAGATAATTAAATTAAACCAAAGGCAGTTATGTCCAACCCGTTTTTTGCATTTATTGATCTTTTATCAGAACTGATAAACAAGCTATGATCAAAACCACTTTGACTTTCAAAAGGCATTGGCTGGCTAAAGAACAGATATCCACTCTCCCTGAAGATCCCTCCCTATAAAGTAACAGTGCTCCCAGTTTTCACTTTCTTGGTCAGTAGGGCCCTGTGGAAATCACTGCAGCAACAATACTGAAAATTGGAAGTATGGAAGAAATCCACTCAGTCCCCTTTCTTTGTCATACACCATGCTTCTCTTTTCTTCCCAGTCTGTCTCAGCCTCTGAATAATCAGAACTGAGTCCATCACACCTGCAGGACACTTCCACATTCCCATCCACAGCACCATTTCATACACTAATTCCCTATGCAGTATTCAAGTTTCTGTCAATGGGACTTCTTCAGGTGGACAAGAGCAGAATATTCAAGAGGACTGTAATGCAGATTACAGTTAAAATCGTAATTACCTACCGAGTTAATTAAAATTTTGCACCTGCGCTCTCAGGGGTATTTTTTTTTAGAAAAAAATGCCAAGACTTTCACTGTGCAACTTTTTAATGTCAAGAAATTTCAAACCTGGATGACTTGCACAGAGTTAACATTATACCCCAAATGCTATTGGTCATATGGCTTTGTCCCAGGAACGCTGATCTGAAGGAAACTAATATCCTACATGTGTTAGTCTCTCCATCTATCATGAACTGAAACAAAGAGAGGGGCATCTTTAGAGGGCGACTCAGATCTCAGAACATTTTAAGTCTCCATGTATGTAAAGTAATCTTTAACATTGCAAAACCAACCTGTGAATATGTTTCAATATAGCACTGAGTAAATACTGTAAATCACAGTTGATTTCTCCATGTGGAAGGAAAATTACTGTGCCGTGTAAATTGGAGGGACTGTAATGGAGGTTTATAGTATAGACTGATTGTTTTGATTGTATTTTTCCCATTGAAGAGCTTAAAATATCCTAAAAAGCATAATGGTAATTACTTAATTATTTAAAATTAATATTTAATCTCATATTGTAAAATAGTGTAAATTTTTATCACCATGGTAAGATATTAACACAATGGATGAAATTTAACATTTCAGAAGTAACAAACGAAAAATAAGATTTAAATGAGACTTTATGGAATCAGGTAATTTTACCTTAAAAATACTCTTCTTTCCATTCTTTTTTCCATTTTTAAATTTGGAAACTTACCAAAAGCACCAAAATAATTTTCAACAAATCAATATTTACAGTGTAAAATATGTCAATTATACAATTTCTAGTTATCCCTGTTTGTTTTCACCTCATTAGCTGCCAGCAGACTACTTTGCTGCTTCAGGGGAAAGAGAACCTTGACCAAATGACATGAAGGCTGAAGCAATTCCATAATTGAGTGTTTGTGCTCACATATAAATCTATTTGTTCTGGCTTGATTTGCTTGCTTTCCTTTAAAGTATGTCAGATAAACAAAAATATCTTCCTTTTTAATTAACAGCTGTCAAAATTGAGCTTTATTTAAATTCTAAAATAAATCCTTGGCATTAGTTTCAGGCTGCAGAAATACATTTTCATTTGCCGAGCTGAATATGAAACTAATGTAGTTCCAGTCCTGTAGAATTTACTACGTGCAGTCTAAGCTCTTAGATCCGTCCTGGAAACAGTACTGTTGTAGGGTTTACTAGGAATCCATTAATAATCACTCCAATTAATATAGAGAGACATTTCAGACGTTTTCTAAACTTTACTTAAGTCATCTAACCAAGGAAAATAATGGTTGCTTAGCCTTGGGAGGTAAATTCTAGTCTTAAATATGTTTCTGACTTAGAAAATCCATTTACAATTAACAGATGGATTTGGGAGAAAATAACACCTATTCAAAGATATACTGATTTGTATCTAGCAAATTATATTGAAAGAGACAGGAGAAGGTTCTTGAATTGTATAAAGAAAGGTAGGAAACAGCTGCTGTACTATGAGAGTAGATTGGACAGTAAAGCTGCAGAAAATACAGAAATAAATAATCAGTAGGAATAGAGACACTAGCTAAGAGGACTATTAAATATGCCTAATAGGAGGAAGGTTCTGGAAAATAAAACTGGTGTAACTGAAATTTATAGGTTTGAATCCATGGAAAATACAGGGACTAAATTATTTATTCCTTAATTCGGCATGAACTGGCATGTGAAAAATTGGCTTCCATTTTTTATAAATTATCAAATCAGGACTAATAACATCAGATTGAAAAATAGTAAATATCTAGAAAGTAAGGTAGATACAGACTTATTAGTCTGACCTCACTGGTATAAAGCCATTTAGAGGCAAAAAAAAAGAGCATGAGAACAATTAAAATGACAAAGTTAATGGAAGCCGAAATAAAATGCATTATGGTTTACTGCAAAATAATTGACTGGTATAATCTGCCCTATTTCTTTGACAAGATAATTGATTGCTTTTAGATAGTCTCTTTACATGGTCTCTTTTTAGATGTGGATTGAAGTAGCGGCTTTGATGTAGTGTTATACAAAAAATTATCCATAGACACGGAAAAGAAGAAGATGCAGGTACATAGGAAATAAGTTCCCCTAGCAACATGAAAAGACCGAGTGGGAAATTAGTACTGGAAATTTTCAAGTATTTGTCTTGGAGTTTATATATATATATATATATACACACACTATTTTGAGACCAATGAGACCCTAGAAAATAGAAGTGCACAAAAATGGAGTGTACTGTCAATATGGAATAAAATATTTTATTTGATGGCAGGATTAACTTTAAGAGTAGTGTTAAAGAGAAGAGGGAAAGGTATAAAATCTTAAGGAAATACTAGAGGAGAGGAAAGATATGAATAAACTAGTTAAGTACATCATGACTCTGATCTATTAAAGTGATATAATCATTTAAAAAGCCAATCTGATCACAGGATGAAGCAGGAAAAAAGATATTTACCAGTCACAACAAAATTGAATTTGCAAGATTATGTATGCTGTCACTGATTCCTTTCCAAGAAGGTAAACTAAGATAAGGTCAGAAAGTGCTAGTAGGATGGTCAGAGTAAGGGAAAATCCATCATAAAAGGGCAACAGATTAGAAAAGTTTGGCTTGATGTGTATGATAGAATAAAGGTAGAAAACAGCAATTGCTCTTTATAAATGCTTATGAAAGCTAAATTGCAGGATGAGATAAGAGATATTTAATCCAATAGAATATTCAGGCATAAGAATAAATATATATAGAATCATGGAATCGTTTAGGTTGGAAAGGACCCCTAAGATCATCAAGTCCAACCATTAACCTAGCACTGCCAAGTCCATCACTTAACCATGTCCCCAAGCACGATGTCTTCCCATCTTTTAAATACCTCCAGGGATGGTGATTCCACCACTTCCCCTGGGCAGCCTGTTCCAATGCTTGACAACCCTTTCTGTGAAGAAACTTTTCCCATTATCCAATCTAAACCTCCCCTGGTGCAACTTGAGGCCCTTTTTTCTTGTCCTATCACCTGTTACTTGGAAGAGGAAACTGACAGCCACCTTGCTACAACCTCCTTTCACAGACTTGTGGAGAGTGGTAAGGTCTCCACTCAGCCTCCTTTTCTCCAGGCTATATTTTTTTAAACTAGTCTAGAAAATAGTGCTATACAAGCCTCTGAAGTAACCTTCTAACTATCAGTCCATAAGATTCTACTGCTTCTTTTTTCTTCTTTTTATGTGTTTAATAATAATTGCAAGAAAACACCCATCTAAAACTCTGAGTATAGAATTTGTAATCCTTTGTCTTCACTAAACTGTATACCATTGTATTTCTATAAGCTGTCACTTTATGTATATAAATTATAAGATTTATCTTTCCTACTAGTGCATACTTTTTGTACTACAAGCTTTTGTCCAAGATCTGTTATGTTAAACCCTGCTCTGCGTACCCTTATGACCCATTATGTCATCCTCCTTTAGTTACTGGTGATGCATGCTGTGCTGTTACATAGTTGGATATAAGATAAACCATACATTTTCATCCTGAGTGGTTTTTATTAAAATTTTGTTTTCTTAGCTTTTTTAAAAAAGAAAAGTATTAAAAGGACAGGTGCTTCCACTGATACTGATGGACTTCAGTAGAGCTATATCAGTTTGCATGGTTTACAACCTGGACCAATAGGAATATCTTATTATTTGTCCTAAGATCATGTTACTCTTTCAGGCTACTGTGCACTAAGACAAATCTAGTGTAGTTTAAGCTGTCGCCCAAAAATTTAGAAATAAAAAGCAAAGTAGGAAAGAGAAATATCTTTTGGGTCACATGTACCACAACTTTTGTGTGCATTTGAAAAATGAAGGAGATGATAAAACTTCAGTCACAGAGTGGTTGAGATTGGATGGAGATTCTGAAAGCCATCTAGTCCAACCCCACTGCTCAAGCAGGGACACCTAGAGCTGGTTGCCCAGGATGATGTCCAGGTACCTTTTGAATATCTCTAAAAATGGAGACTATATAACTTCTCTGGGAAACCTGTGCCAGTGCTCAGTCATCCTCACAGTAAAAAAGTGATGCAAATGTTCACAGGGAACCTCCTGACCCTCAGTATCTGCCCATGGCCTCTTGTCCTCTCACTAGGCACCACTGAAAAGAGCCTGAATTCATCTTCTGTGTAGCCTTTCTTCAGACATTTACAAACACTGAAAAGATCCCCCCTGAACCTTGACTTTTCCACACTGAACAGTTCCAGATCTTTCAGCCTTTCCTCATAGGAGACAGATGCTCTAGTCCCTTCATCATCCTAGTGGCACTTTGTTGGACTCTCTCCAATATGTCCATCTCTCTCTTGTACTGGGAAGCCCAGAACTGGACCCAGCACTCCAGGTGTGACCCCATACAGCATTGAGCAGAGGGGAACAGCCCAGGATACCATTATCTTTTTTTTGCTGCAAGGGCATATGTTCAGCTTGGTGTTCACCAGGACCCCCAGGTCATTTCCTGCAAAGCTGCTTTCCAGCTTGGTGAGCCCCAGCATGTACTGGTGCCTGGGGCTGTTCCTCCCCAAGTGCAGGACTTTGCACTTCCCCTTGTTGAACTTCATGATGTTCAGACCATTTCTCCAGCCTGTTGAGGTCCCTTTCAAGGGCAGCACCATCCTCTGCCATATCAACCACTCCTCACAGTTTTGTGCCATCTGCAAACTTGCTGAGGGTACACTCTTTCCCATCACTCCAATTATTAATGAAGGTGTTGAACAGGACTGGACCCAGTATTGGCCCTGAGGCTACACTGCTAGTTACTGGCCCCCAACTAGATGTCGTACCACTGATCACCCTCTGAGCCCAGTCATTCAGACAGTTTTCAATCCACCTCACTAACTTCTCATTCAGCCTGTACTTCATCAGCTTCTCTATGAGGATATTATTGAAACTTAGTGGAAACTTCACTGAAGTGGAAGTTTGTTGGCTGAGCTTGATTAAACAAGGTTATGATTTAGTACATTTGCGGATGGTTGTGTGAATGAATCTCACTTATAAAATTTCCATTTCTCTATATTTGAATTGTGTCTTTTAATTAAATAATGTTTTTACAAGATTTCAGCTAGTTTGAACTATCATCACATAAAACATGGAAATATCTTCACCTGGGACCACACAACACATGTTGATCTTTGCCTTAGTCACATGGATGCAGTTAAGAAAGACGGAAATTAATCCCCCAGGCATGTTAATGTGTTTTTTTTGACAACTGTTATTAACTCTAGCAAGGTATTTAAATTGCAGATATTCTGCTGACTGAATATTCAAAAGGTGCTTGACAGCCAACCACCAGTGTCCCAGATGTGTTTTCCCGTTGCAAGTGTATCCTGTGACTTCAGTTTCAGGATAGTTTATTTAATTTTTCAAGTCTTGGTGGTAGAAATATTTTAACTGTTTACAGTAACCTTTTGCTTTCATCATCCTGAATTCAGCATTTGTATCAGAGAAAAAATTGTCACTAGTTATCCTTTTTTATAGATTTGTGTTAAAAACCATAGGTCTCAGCATAGATCTCTTTGGCATTCCATTGGTAACATATGTTGACCTTTAGCTACTTAAGTGACTGTTGTCAAAGACTGCTACTATGGTAGTGGGGAATTATTATCCTTTGCAAAACCAAAACAGACTCTTACCCATTAGATAATATATCTCTGTGTCTATTTTTTTATTATTATTATTCTTGTTTGTTTCCTTTTTAAATGTATTTTCAACTAATTATCTTGATACTGAAATTTGACCCCAAGGTCTGTGGCTGATTGAATTCCTCCTCAGTGTATTTTTGATAACTGTTAACTCACATGCCATCTTTCATTTTTCCAGTAGCAATTAATTTTTGTGATTGTTGGGCAATGGCCTATACTTCAGTTTGTAGTTTGGAGAATTTGAAATTTAAAATTTAAACTTCTTTGGAAGTTGTTAGTGGCCTTTTTTTTTTTTTTTCATTTTACCTTTGGAGGAGTATGGTGGGGGTCTCAACTGGTTGTCTTTGTGTACTGATACCTACTGAAACAGTCTTTGATACTTTAAAAACATTCAAGTATTGTGATTCTTGCTAGACAGGTATCCTTTTTTTTTTTTTCCCTTATAGGAATTGATCCTGTCAGGTCTCTGCTAGGTTTGCTAGGTCACCTCTTTCAGGAACTTATGCAGATAAATCACATAAGGGAGAACAAATGCCTGGTAGTTATGTGTGTGTGTCTGTCTATAATTAGAGAAGAGATAATGAGTTTGCAGCCTGAGATCTCCCTTGGTAATTTGTTTATTCTAGGTGAAGAGAACAAGAGGGAATTAAGGAAGGCAAGAGGAAGGGCTGGGACTCTTTGGAGGCATCAGCAACGATTTACTGATTATGTAGTGAGAGGTCTCCACTACAGCACTGAAACTATAAATATGGTGCGAGAGAAATACATGGCCTTAAGAATCATTCTGTCGACTGAGTAACTATGTTACTTAAAGCTTATCACTGAAGTCCACCTCTATAGATGATTATTTACTGCATGTTGGGGAGAATTTACTTTGAATAACCTAGTTATTTATTTAAAATGTAGTGATGTGCTTATAGCCAGGTAATTATAATCTAAGCTTGGCAAGTGGAGAAATAAAAAACAAATATTCAAGGTACTAAAGGACTATTTATAAGTGCAATTATATAAAGGTGATGCAGAAGGAGAGCTTGATAGCTACTGCCTTTAGTCTTTTCTTAAAACAGAAACATCCCTTTATGATCTTCTTTTGGGTTATCCTTCTTTTTGAACCCTAAAGATAAGCCCCTTACTTGGGTTTCCCTAATACTCAGGGCAATTCTTTTGTGTCCCAGACATAGAATGACTTTTTACTTAAAAATTCCTTTCATCTTTTTTTCTGTGTCCTGATATGGAAAATTAGAATTCATGATATGAAATACAATTTATAAAATGTTATTAGTAACTACAATTAGGTTTTTTATTGGCATAAACTTTTTTTTTTTTAGTGTGGGAATACTGTTACTAAAAATTAGGAGAAAAAAAGAGTAGCCTCAAAACTGGTGTGTTTATGAAGGCATAATTAAAGTTGTTTGTGTTATCTTGTGTTTATATAACTATAACTCAAAACTCTAGGTTATTTCCAAGTTTAATGCAATTAGTAATTTTTCTGTTGCTATAAAGCATTTGTTTGGTTTAAAGTGCAATAGTCTTTTAAGCCTTTTTTTTTTCCCCTTCCTCAGTTTCTGTGTACATACTCTAAGTATTTCCAAATACATTTTGTCTAGAGATATATATTTTGCATAATTTTTAGTATAACTTAACTTACCAAATGCTGTCATAGACCATTGTATTTATGTTGAGTTTGTGGTTCACTGCCCTCATGTATCATCACAGAAAAATCAAGTCTCCAAGTTATATCTCTGTTCCCTTCTAATGACCCATGGAGATACAGACTTTTCATTCTTGTTTAATTTGTTGGTTTAGAATTGACTTTTCTGACTAACCTGGTTTCTTGGTCAAAAGCTACAGATTATTCTTTTTAATAAATACGGCAACTACTATTTCAGATGGTATTTGGACAGCCTGAAAGAATAGAATTTCTATCTGTAAACATAATTTACAAGAGGACAACTGCTGTCCACTTTATAATCTTAAAAATTAGCTTTTGTGGGGAGTGAGGAATTGCGGAGACGTGCTGCTGAGCAAGAGCTCGACAGGTGTTCTTGCAGTAATGGGAAGGAAGCCTTGAGAACAATAAACTATGTCCTTGTATGGTAATATGAAATAGATAGCAAGCTAACAAATAGATAACAATATACCAAAACAAGTAACAATGACTAATTAGCCTAGGCGGGATAAACATTCAAATGTAGCCAATTGTATTGTTCACAACGGTATGGACATTCAGCTGTGGCCTATCTGTGTAGAGAGCACGGTGCATGATCAAAGAATAGAAAATATATGTGCTGTAAAAGAAAAACAATACACATCCTCGTCCTTGTCTCACAACTTGGTGGAGTCCGTGCCCTTGTTGCTTCAAGCTTTCAATGTTCCTTCCCTCTTGACCAGAAAAAAAAAAAAAAAAGGAGCATATTTCATGGAAATTTGTACTCATAAAATGATACAGCAGCAATGCAAAGACTGCTTTCTGTCTCATAATGACTCAGAAGCATATTTGTTTTATATATTATAGCTATGTTGTACCATTATTTCAAGACTGCATGATATTTGACTGTTTTAAAAGATGAAACACTGACCTGTAAAGGTCAATCTATGTTTATATATTTGAATAAACCAAGCAATTTGTGCTGCTAAAATAAATTAAAATTACATTTCACACTTGTTTGCTATTTATTTTTTAAACAATATATATAAAATTATTTCTTTATTTCATGTTGGTCATTTGTTTGTTTCCAAGTATGATATAAAATATTATACATTTTCCTTGATAGCTGGAGGACCAGGCTACCATGTAAGATACCTATGAAAGAGTTCAATCAGATGACCAGCCATAGGAAAGGCTTCCTGTCTTGGAGAAGGCCTATATATAATGATTCTACACTCACTTTTTTCCTGTGCTTACCTAAAGTTTAAGACAAAATAATGCCCAAGGGTTCCATCGTCAAAATATTTTGAAGTCAGTGAAGATAAAACATTTACATAAACTCTAATGGCATGGTAATTTACAATCCACTGCAGTTATTGTGAACCTCCTCAGTCAACATTTAACTCATGATAAAATAGCTTTCCATAGTATAAAGCATTCCAACACTATGAACTGTTGACCAGGACCTGCTAAGCAGTAAATGCTTTGGGGTTTGCTATATTTATTTTTATTATCTGCTTAATTTTGGTTCTAACATACCATTCAAACTTCTGTGTTTTCAATCTTTACAATTTTGGTAACTGGAATTCTCCAAATCTTGAGAAGAAATTCAGCTTTAGGTTTGGCTTTCATGTATTGCACAGATTTGCTCTTCATCTAAACTGTCTGGAGTCTCTATACGACTAACAGAAATCACTGGGGTAATGATGATTAATCCTCAGTTACTGATAAGCAGAAGTACTCACACTTGGGAGCCTTGGGAACAAGATGGCATGCTTATTTAAATCAGGATATTAAAATATCGATTCTTGGATTTTTTTGAGGAAATGTCTACATTATCTCTTTAATTAGGTATGCTGTTGTCTTTTTTGCAAGTTTACCTAGAAGTTGGTTGTGTGTTCTTCTCTGAAAAAGAAACTCTCTACTTAGAAGTTTTCCTTTGTACGTATACAAGATGATTTCAGTACTAAGACTCAATTCTTGCATCACACACATTCCGAGACCAAAAGTCACATAAGTGTCTTCACCAGCTCTGTCTGCAACCCATTTCCCAAAACTGTAGCTGATACAATTCTCAAATGGTGAAAATTGTAAGACTTGCAAATTTATTGCCTGCAATGAAAATTGTCTCTAATATTGAAGTGTTAGAGGTAAGGAGACAAACAGTAACTGTCAGATCTATTTTGAGAACCCAGCAAAGTATCCTGTCTCGTTTGCATGCATAAAGAGAAGAAATTTGATTTAAAATCTGTTTATTGTTACTGTTTTCAATCAAATACTGAAAAAAAATGAAATATTATTCCCTAATCCCTGTGTTTTCATACTAGGTAGTAATGAGAAAGCAACATCTTTGATAACAATGGGAGAAATAACATTAAAACTGCAGAAAATTTTGCTTCTTGAATTGGACTGTTCTTCTCTTCATTCCTTTTTTTTTTCTTAATAAAACAAGTAAAAGCTAAAAGCTATCTTTGGAGACCATATGTGCTATTATGTAAGCTCCATACTGATTACCACACGATCATCTGATAAGGTGGATGATCAGTGAAGATGTCTTTTTTGAGGAAACACCATAGCCTACAGTATAATCACTCTATGAGCAGTTGAAGGGAGGAGGGGTGTTTTCATCCTATAAAAAGAATATATAAAGCTAAAATTACTAATAAAATAATAAAAGCAAATATGGAAGTACTGAAAAATGTATGCTTTAATATATGTTTGAAGTGGTAGGTGGGGTTAAATAATACATAAAGAGTCTTCCCCCCCACTGTATGACTAAATTGTCTCTATTATCACTATAGGGTTATAAATGGATTAAGCAAAAGTTAAGAAAAAATGCACTCACTGATAGAAACCTTGAAGATAGCACATTTTAAATGAGATAAAATCACTTTGGAAACCTTGACAACTTTTTTTTTCTTCTCCTCTCTTTTTCAAGGACTGATAATGAAAGCAGTATGTTTTGATTGTAAGGAGCAACCTGGTCTAGTGGGAGGTGTCCCTGCCCATGGCAGGGGGTTGGAACAAGATGATCTTTAAGGTCCCTTCCAACCCAACCCATTCTATGATTCTATAACTCTGTGATTCTATCAGTAGCATGGAAGTCTGCTTCTAGGGAACTGCAATTTACAAGAAAGGATGGAGCTGATTAGCCTATGTCTAGACCTTCTCTGTCCACAAGTTAAAGGCTATGTCATTGACTGATCTGTAATTAATGTGAGAGGGCAGGGAAACTGAGATATTCTGTTTATTCTCTGGAAACCAGGATGAGTTGCTGAAGTTAATGCTGATTTATGGTGTGGTATGGATTTCTTTCTGATGAAAATTGGAACCAACAGAGAATTGGGCTTTTCTTCACCCCAACTATCCTTTTCTCTCATTAAATGAAAAAGGAAAGCATTTCAAGAGTTAACATTTTTTGGAAGACAAGAACTGTGTTTAATTTAGGTCTCTGTTCAACAGAAAATGTGTCTCAGTTGTCAGTCCTTGAAATGTCCTACTACATATGGCAACATAGTTCTTGTGTACATCTGGGGAATTTCTACCCTTCCTGTTTCCCACTGCTTTTCTTTAAAATAATTGTTCCCATTGGGAGACAGGCTGTTGAACCCATTCTGTTTGGGCTGCACTAACTTTATGGCCTATCTATTTTGTTGCATAGCTGGAGAAAGGACAGATGTAGATACAACAATGCAAAGAAATTGAGAACTGTAGGTGAAGGTATAGGATGAGTATATTTTCTTCAACCATTTTGATTTTACTTGGCTTCTGTGTTATGATACATTTGTAACAAAAAAGAACAGGCGTATGGCAGAGTATAACATCATGAACTATTATAGTTTTGTTCAACAAATTTACAGTTGGTTTCTATTAGGTCTTGTATTTTCTGCATTGTTGAATTTACAAACATTAATTCAGCTGAAGTCTCCCTCTCAGAAGATAATTTTTAATGAGAATTTCATTGTGACACAACAAAATGACATAGCAGCCAAAGTCAGATTTGATGTCACTCAAAATGGTAATTTAAAGTTGAAATTCTGTACTTCTCCAGGTTCTCATTCAGCTGCTTAAACTAGTTCTGCTAGTGAAAAGATTCTTAAATCTGTGTTGCAATAGACTGTTTTGTGGAAAGTTATATGAATGCACTAAACCCATTCAGCACAATATTCTTTGCATTCATACTAAATAAAGCATAATCACCTTAAACTGGCAATTATGAAATGTCTTAGCTACAGAATACTCTCAATCAGCTGTATTCTACATAGCAGTGCTAAAACATGTTGTATTATCCTACTCACATTCTGATACAAAGATATCATTAATACATGCACAAGCAGATTTATCTGTGCTTTGCAGGTCTATTATATCTAGCCATGGCACACGTTCTCTCTCTCTGTTTTCTGGTAGCCTGACAAATGAGAAAGTGGTATGTTTAATATGAGGCATCATGGGCATTGCCAGCCCGGAATGTGATTTCTCTTCATCTCCAGTTGTGTGACTATATCTTTGCGTTATTTTCTATCATCAGCTGTCAAAGTTTCAGAGGACAACTCACAGTATTCCTACCTCACTGAAGTGTCTTATTTGTACTAATTATAATTAATGTTAAAAAGTTATATGGACTTAGATTTAATTAAATTGAGGCCATGTGCTCAGTTCTTCACCTCACAAAAAATCATTTCATTAAACAGAGGCTACGATCTTGCTAAATTTTTAATTGTTGTTATAAGTATTCATAAAAATCATTTCATGTATGTTGACTTTTTCAAAATATGGCAAGAGCTTTGTGAATCACTG
This sequence comes from Tringa tobata, assembly GCA_033628505.1. NCBI lineage: Eukaryota > Metazoa > Chordata > Aves > Charadriiformes > Scolopacidae > Tringa > Tringa tobata. The sequence continues at coordinate 131,985 of JAHREE010000339.1, read as the reverse complement.
CAAAGATAGGAGCTGATTAAATTATCATGGAAATAAAAACTTGAAAAAGAAAAAGAAAGAAGAGTCAGTAACATTCCTATCAAACCTCGCTCTTACCTAAATGCATTGTATCTTTTCTTCCACGTTTTAAAGTCTTTAGAAGAGGAGTTGTTTTAATTGTCTTTTTGCTGATCTAAAATTGACACGTGCCTTAACAGCCCCTGGTTGTTTGTGCAGGCTGAGCTTGTACAAAGCATGGATGAGCAGAAGGCAGGAGCCTATAGAGTCTTGACAAGAATTTAAAGAGAGACAGGCTGAGAGGGAAAGGTCATTGGAAGAGAAAGCAGAGAGAGTATTTTATCAGCTGATTTAAGATCTAATCCTCTCTCACACACCAAGGCTAAATAAAGGCTCCTGCTACCTCAGTGTTTAGGAGTGACTGCCTCCTCTGTGCTTGTTACTTCTCCATACTGTGGCCTTGTGCTTTAAGTTAACCTTTCTTTTTAACTGCTCCTATAATAAACTGTGAAACTCTCTGAGCCTTTTATTGTCTAAGCATCAAGAAAATATTTTTTCTGTGGATTTACAATGAAATTCTGTTTTGTCACAATTAAGGCTGTTGAAAAGATGACATTGGTTATCTTTCCCAAATGACTAAGGTTAATCTGAATACTGGAAATATTCCTTCCTTGGAACATGTAAAGCAAGAATACATACCTTAAACCCCAAAACTGAGGAACTGTGACAGATCAATGAAACTCCTTCAGTAATTTAGCTTGAAGTGTTTGTACTGGAGTCTTCAGAAATCTGGAAATCCGTACAGGGATTACTATCATACTAAACAGCATACTTCATTTCCAAATGTGATGAACTAACAGCTGAATAGATTTAAAAAGAAATCTCTTGCCTTAATATTCAGACTGCATTTTATAATTTGTTAAAAAATTAAAAAAAAAAAGAAAATAAAACTTGAATTCAGTTATCCTTGTATAGGTTTTTGATTTACTACTTTTGTTAAAATCTTGTAAAGTTACATTAGTGGAATGGTGCCAAAATGGAACTTCACAACTGCAATGAAGTTTATCATTTATGCCTTAGTTTGTGCAAGCCTTGATTCCAAAGTACCCGTAATAGTAACTCTCAGAGCTGGAAGTGATTTATTATTCTTTAGAGGTCAGGTTCAGTCTTAAGATTTTAGGAAACATGGTAGCTCAGTTTGGGCATCACATAAGCACGGTTGCTAATGACTGCATTTATATTTTCAGACTCCTTTCTTATAAAAGTATTTCTACAAACATTTTTCTATTGGGTGAAGTAGGGTGAAGTAAGACGGAAGCAAGATTATAAAATCTCATAGTAGTATATGTTGAATGTACTAATAATGCAAACAGATCTTGATTAAGTTCTGCTTCTTTAAGGAGGCTGATAGAGTACTAACATAGTTTAATTTAGATGCACTATGTTCAAGAAACATTAAAATATTCTTTTTGATTTTCCATTTGTAAAGACCATGTGGAAAGTTTCAAACAAGCTGAATAATAATGAAGCTGCTTTCAAGTCTGAGGGGTTCCCACATGATTTCTGTAATGTAAGAAAATTGTTTCCTTCATTTCAGTCTTTTTTCTGTTTATTTCATTTTGAACTTATTTTTTTTTGTTTACATTTGCTATGTCATAATCATCTAAATTTATAAAATGTGATTTCTTGAAATGGAAGATGGTTTTCTTTTAATTTTTCCTCGATACTAATTAATTGTTATCAACTATAGTTGGGTAGTACAGTTAGTTGCTTCATTCTGTGGATTTGGGGTAATAATTTATGAAATACATTATTAGAGTTAATAGGTCTCAATTTGTTCTCAAGTAAATAGGTAAAGACAGATCTTGTCAGCTATGATTTCATATTTGTTGTCAAAATTACAAGCACTTCATGGTAGCTTTTATCTTTATATATAAAATTAATCCATAAATGTGTATTACTTCTACTGTGTAACAGTTAGTAAAAATACTGGAGTCTACTATTGTTGAAAACTATGGAAATTTGTTCTCTATTCTTTTAGTCTTGAAAGATAAGAGTTAGAAAAAGGGTGAAAGACATTACAATACTTTGTTTTCTTTATTGTCCTGCTGTCATCCTGAAATAGGAGAAATTAACAACTTAAGAAAAAATTCTCTTAATATTAGCATACACTGAAACACAGATTATCGTTAATTTGTAGTGGCTTTGATCTATGCTCAGCTTTGAGGATCTGCCCCATTGTTATTAACTGTAGTCTTCAGTGAGATTGAACATATAGTAAGAAGATTGGTTTGTTTGTGTTCTTTTCTCTCTCAGAGCTGACAAATACACTTCCATCACTGGCATTAAAA
>JAHREE010000339.1:49025-114637 GCA_033628505.1 Tringa tobata | reverse complement strand
ATATATATATATATATATTTATTATCATAACTGGTACAATGAATTCACAATGCTTGCTCATAATATTTCTATGTCCAATATGAGGTCTGTTTAATATATTAACATTAATATAGAAGATAAAGCAGTCAGATGTTTTTTGTCCATTACATGCTGTATTTCCTAAATACTTAAAATGATGTTCTGTATAGCAGCTGTTATATATTCTTCCAAATTATTCTGAGAAAACTCAAATTTAAGTATTATTTGAAGAGAATAGATGAGATCTGTTCCTATGAGCTGAAAGCTGTTATTGCCGGAAAGATCCAAGTTTTGACATTCAGTGGTGCAGGAATTTTGCCAAAACAGGAGGGAGAAGAGGAATAATAGTTTTCTCTGAGGTACTTAATCTGCATATAGATAAGCTTCTTCACTTTGTGAATCATAGATATCAATCATTCATGTTCATCAGTGTCTCATACATATTCATTAGAACAAACTGTTATGCATGATTAAAGCTGTTATCAAATGACAATGCTGTGTTTTGTTTTTATCTCAGGTCTCTGTGTACTGAAAACTCCACTGGCTGTTTCCCTCTCACAATCTGACAACACTTTCTGCTATCTATAAAGAACCAAAACTCCATATGAGCTTGCATGGATTTACACTCTGCATTCAAACTACTTTGCACTTTTTAAGCAGTTATGAAGAGATCCTGAAGGTTTTCTATTTTCTGAACAAAGATGTCAGCAGTGTTCAAAGGCAAGTTCCAAGCTTTTAGGGATTAGCTAGAAATATTAGTTAATATGTATTTAATGTGTTCATTTACATTACTGGGAGGAATGTTGCTGTATGAGAAAATACAACTACATTTTCATATTTTCCCTAAAAACATTTTGTGATTTTGTAGCTGTTCACATGCTTTCTGAGCTTCCATTTGGACCCACAGCCTCTGCGACACTAGATTTGTTACAAGACTCTGGGGAAAAAAAACAGTGCCTGTCTTGCCTAAATTCTTATATTCTAAGACCTTGAACTATCATTTCTTTTCCGCAGTCAGTTGTATCGAATATGAAGTTTTACTGATTTTACTAGAAGTACGGCTAAGAAAGACAAACCTAAAAAATACATGGACAGGTTTGTGAAGCATTCAGAATATATTATCCATCTCCACTTGATCTTGGAAGATTAAAAAGCATTTGTTTAGTATTCAGATTTTCTCTGCAAGACTGTTTCTTCAAAAGATCAGGGAGCTTTTGGGTTTTTTTGGTTGTTATCTGAAAAAAGTAAACACTTCAGCTCTTGGTCTGGAGGCAAATGTTTTACAAAGCCTGTCTTCTCTATATTCTCAAATGCAAAAATTGATAATCTCAATGAAATTAGAAGTGAAAAGCTGTTTTTTATTATTTCACTTGAGTGAATGAAGAATGGAGAATGCACCAATGAGTGACTAGTATTGCCTTGAGAAAACAATACTTCCTATTTTTTGCCATTCTCATTCCATTATAATTTCCATTTTTCATCTAACAATAGTGACAATTTACTCAGTGAGTTAGTGAGACTAAAGAATATGTCTTGCATTAAATTGAATCCCAGATCAAAGATTATTTTTTTTAATATTCCAGAATTAAATTAGAAAAATAGGCCTTTCTCTGAATTTCTAACGTATAAAACTGGAACACAAATAAGAAAAATTAACATATAGAAGACTGAAAAGATACTATGGCAAAACAGTTCTTTTGTGCAGGGAGTTGGTCAAGGAAGGATCTTGTGACAATAGTCCATCAGCTGTTCAACATATAACTGCATCTGGCTGTTTGAATTTTCTAGTCTGCCAAAGAAATTGTATCCAGGATTTAGCTAATCTTACAGTTTTCTGATATGTAACCTAGATTTCCTTAGCTATAAGGCCATAGTTCCTTGAACTGTCAGTTGAGCACATTAGTATCTTGTTTGTCTTCCTCATAACAGTATGGTAATGTTCTTTCATATTCAACTTTAACTCTGCTATGACCTGCAAGTGGTATTCTGCAAACATGGTATCAGTCATCCTCAATTCTTGTATTTATGTCAATTTTTCTATTAAGTGCAGGAAATGGAATCGCATCCTAATTATATTTTCTAAGTTATTTTTCCAAGGCATGGATATCTCTTTGAAGGCTAGTCCTGTCTGCCACTAGACCTACATGAATTTGCTGTCATCTGCAGATTTAATAAGCGTACTAAAAAATCATCAAAAACTTCCATGACATTTTGATTTAGAATACCAGAATTCCACCTTCTCTATTCTCCCATTTTGTCAGAATAAAAACCCTAATACCTATTTTGAACTTATTTTTAAAATTTATATTTCATCAGAAGTAGCTTCAAATAGTCTGCGTGTCTCTAATATACTTATGTAACCATGTGAAATATAGTTTCAAAAGCATTTCTGTGGTGACTCTATATATGGCTAAATATATCAATATATGTGATATCATTGTACTGTCCTATCCACAAATCCTTTTATCCTCTCATAAAATAAAAAAGTTTCCTTGAAATGATTTGTCCACCACATATCCCTCTGTTGCCTTCTAGATGACTCTAAATTATTTCTTTCACTACTGAGAAATTAAATTTAAGGTTATAGATTTACAGCTTTCCAGTTTTTAAGGTTCAACACTTTATCTGTACTTTTACAAAGTCTTGATTCTTCAGCTCTCCTCATCATTTTCTCAAAGTTAACAGTAAACGGTTTTAAGCTTAACCCAGCCATTTCATCTCCCTAAGTACTCCAAGTTAAATTTCACAGAACCCATTACATATGAAAAGTTGTATTTGGACAGTTTCTAACCTTTTGCTTTAGCCTAACCTAATTCCTTCTATGTTAATTTAGGACATGAATTATGTTTGTCCACATTACCATCATTTTTTTAATATAATGGAGACTGAAGCAAAACAGAATTCAACATTTCAGCTTTTTTGGCTCAGAAATCTAAGAGTTGTGTCTGTACCCCTATTGGCACAATGCTATAGCTTAATGTTTATTTTATCTATATTTGGGGCAAATAATATGTTGCCAGCCGGAGTGGTTTTATTTGTTCACAACATTTTTGAAACAAATTAGAAACAAAAGATTTAATTTGATAGCAGAATTTGGAACTAGGAAGACAAGCTACTGGCTGGCTAATACTACTATTTAGGAGCTTACTACAGCAGTTGAGTGAACTTTAAAGGAGTTTGAAACACAGTTGCATCTGGATATTTTCTCTTGAGGACTAATTTTAGTCTTCTGTCCATCAATCTATTTCAATTTCCCTTCAGTTAAACCCAGTAAATTTTTTCAGTACAGAGACAGTGAATCTACTTAGTTGCTTCTTAACCTCTGTTTGTTGCAGCAAAGTGATTCAAAAACCACGAAATAATGTGTTTATAGTGGGTTGACTACATTCCTTGAAAGCGTGATCCACAGAATCCATCCATATTATCAAGACATTTCTTATCTACAGCAGTCTGCACAGAGAGTTCTGTCTGCACATAAGGAGGTCCCATCCTTTTGGGATTCAAAGATCTCTCTCACTCCAGAAGTAAGACTCATAACTGTGAGAAGTTCTGAAAATGAGCAGGAAGTATTGATGTTATAATCCTTTAAGAAGAAGAAAAAAAAAAAAAAAAAAGGGAAAAACCCAGCACACTCATAAGAGATTTAGGAGCCTGGGTCCTGTGCCCTCTTAAAGTGAAGGCATTCGAAGGCATTCAAATCCATACCTAATTTTCCAGAAAAATTTTGAAGATCTGTGGTACAGATTAGTTTATGTGAGGCACCTCTCCTGTGAAGTCAGGTCTCTAAGATTCATAAGACTAAGTCAATAGCAGTATTTTATAGCTCTATGGCTAGTTCTGTATGGAAAAATACTTGCATTCCTCCCTGTGCTCTGTGGAAGTACTTCTGGGTTTGTTTTTTATTGAATGACTCCAGTTAATTTTCCAGGATTAATCTAAAAAAATATAGGACAATCTCGGATTAAATCCAGATTCCTTGCAGAAGCATGCTTTAGCTTCTAAATAAAACAAGAAAATTTGAATAAAAATTTTATTTAAACTAATGATTGAACTCATAAAGAGAAATTCTGACAGTGTTAAACGTTAGTGAGTATCTAATTTGAAGAAAAATAAAAGTAAAACAATGGGGGCATTAAAAAGGTAGAGGAGATAGTGATAGATGAAGAAAAGTAGGAAGAAAAGGGGGATGTGGTCTATTGTGGACAAATATTGGTATAATGTGATCATGGCCACCAAATCTTTTGGCATCACAGTGCCAGGAAATGATACAATTAAACAGTAATCAATTAATTAGGGGTGTATAAATCAAGCAATTAATTCTATAAACACACAATTAATTAACAGAGAAAATCATGTAGGTGCAGAGTCAATTAGGTTGTAAAACTCATTATAAGTACAATACACAGGCAATGGAGTAGAATTAAACAGGCAAAGTTTAAGAATTTAAAATTAGCTGAGCAAATAAAATCAATAAATGGACAATCAAAAGAAGTAGTGAATTAGTTAAGCAGGATGAAAGGTAATTACGTTATTAAAGAAGTCATCAATGAATCGACAATTAATTCCCCAGAGAGTGATGTGATCAGTAAAGTAAGGACAAGCACTCCAGTCATGATCAGTAGGCAGTCAATAAGGCATGAGAAAAGCTACCTGGAGAAAGCTTAGTGGCTGTTCTGGGTACCATCAGCAGCTCAATAAGGCAGACTCAGAAATATACCTTTCTTACTGTATTTGCCATTACAGCATGCCATTGTGGTCTGTGTGAGGAATCATACTTTATCGATGAAAAAAAAGTGACTTTTAGAGGAAAATCTATAAGTAAAGCCCTAGTAACAACAATAGCTCTTTGCAAATCTAAAGGCACATAACCTACAATATCTCTTATTTTACAATAAATATAGTTACCTGATAGTGAAATTATAATATGACAATTCTACTTAAGAAGCAATAATAAAGCTCAAGATTGTTTCAGGAATACTTGCTTTAGGTTTTCAATCCTTTTTATTAAAAATTCAGTTTTGCCATTTCCACCAAGTAGTCACCCAAATGTCTTCTGTAATTATGTTTGTAGACAGAAAAATCATAGTAAAATGTTTTATGTAAGCTACTGAGACCACAGTTCTTTTACAACTATTTTAAGTCTGTTTAAATATTAGTAACTTTTCACAAGACTGACCATGTCAACAAATAAATTACATATTTTAAATGAATTATTCAGCATTTAAGCTTTGTATAAAAGATACGCAAGGTTTTGAAGTGAAGTGAACTGTAATGTTTATGATGGATCTAAGCATTAAAGGTTGCAAATGACTGGAAAAGGCTGTGTAATTCCTTCATGTAACTCTTCCAGTTAATTTAATTGCCTAACTTTCAAAAGTCCTGTCATTCTCACTCTGCTCAGAAATTGCCAATTGTACTGATTTGTGTGAAGATCTTGTCATGAACATTAATTACATGAACTCATTTCCATCCTTCTTTATTTCCACTTGTAACCTAGTTTTAGAATTGAACTACCATATTACAATATTTTGCAGTACACAAAATTTCAAAGCTTAGAAATACCATTAACCAGGAATCCTGGAGTACATGCCAAAAATTTAAGTTCAGATATATTGCAAAAGGGTTGTAATATTATTCAAAACAAGCATTACAAACCTATGGAATTCAGATTTATGGTTACAGTGAAAAATAATACAGCATCATTAATGTGTGGAAATGTGGAGCTGAAGCATTCAAACAGTCTAATATTTGCCTTACCATGATACCACAAGCAGCTGATGGTCAGAATAATATGTAAAATTGTCCAGGTTTTGCATGGGATCAGTACAGAACCACCACCGTACTTCGTGAATGTCAAAAAGCAAAGAAAATGCTAACATACTGCCTTTAAAGTGCAAGGATGATGTCAGAATAAATAAGCAGGAACAGACTCAGTAGGGAAATTTCTGATAAATTTTCTATTTCAGAGAGTTTAATCAGAAAATGCCTTTTTGTTGGGCCTAAAATGTTTGAGTTAAAGCATTCCTGGTTTAAACTTTCCCTAAATACAGGAACAGATTTTTTGAGCTGCTCAATACAGAGAAGGTCTGTGTTTCCTGCCGTACAGCAATTCACCCAGCAGGTCTGTCCCCAGACCTCAAAAAAAGGAATACTTAAGCTTGTTTGCCTATGAGGTAACCCAGCAGATCAGGGCTCTGGAACAACCTGTAGGAAAGTGGAATCTGGGAAATTAGAGTTAGAACCTGGTGAATCATGAACATGGATATATCACATGATTTTGCGTTTGCACAGTTACAAATCAGATAGGCCAATGACAAATATTATCTAATCCTTTTCCTGATATCAAGCAGCTAACACTTTTTCCAGTGGGTGTACTCTTCACTGGGTAAAAAACTGGCTGGATGGTTGGATCCAGGTAGTTGTGGTGAATGGTGTTAAATCCAGTCACCAGCTGGTCACAAGTGTTGTTTCCCAGAGCTCATTACTGGGGCCTGTTGTCTTTAATATCTTTTTCAGTGATCTGGATGAGGGGATAGAGTGCGTGCTCAGTAAGCTTGCAGACAAAACCAAGCTGGGCAGGAGTGTTGATCTGCTTGACGGTAGGGAAGGATCTATAGAGGGATCTGGACAGCCTGGATTGACAAGGCCAAGGGCTGGGTCCTGCACACAACCACCTCAAGCAACCCTACAGGCTTGGGGGAGAGTGGCTGAAAAGCTGGCCAACGGAAAATTACATGGGGGCGTTGGTCGACAGCTGGCTGAATATGAGCTGTGAGTTAGCAGAGTGCCCACTTTGCCAAGAAGGCAAATAGCATCCTGGCCTGTATTAGAAATAGTGTGGCCAGCAGGACTACGGAAATTATTGTCCCCCTCGGCACTGGTGAGGCCACGCCTCGAATACTGTGCCTAGTTTTGGGCCCCTCACTACAAGAAAGACATTGAGGTGCTGGAGAGTGTTCAGAGAAGAACAACAAAGCTGGTAAAATGTCTAGAGCATAAGTCTTATGAAGAATGGCTGAGGGAACTGGGGTTGTTTAGCCTGGAGAAAAGGAGGCCGAGGGGAGACCTTAGTGCTCTCTACAACTACCTGAAAGGAGGTTGTAGCGAGGTGAAGGTCAGTCTCTTCTCCCAAGTAACAGGCGATAGAACAAGAGGAAATGACCTCAAGTTGCACCAGGGGAGGTTTAGGTTGGATAATGGGAAAAATTTCTTCACTGAAAGGGTTATTAAACATTGGAAAAGGCTGCCCAGGGAAGTGATCCAGTCACCATCCCTGGAGGTATTTAAAAGATATATAGATGTAATGCTGAGGGATGTAGTTTACTGGCAACTTGGCAGCGCTAGGTTTATGGTTGGACTTGATGATCTTAAAGGTCTCTTCCAATGAAAATGGTTCTATGATTCTATTCTGTGATTCTAATATCACACAAAGTATATTTTAAAAACTTGCCTTGTGATCTCCTAAATGGGAATGTCCTGCTTTGAGACCTCAAACAGTATGTGTGCTGCATTTAAAATTTGTATTTTTCTAAACTTTTCTGAAGTGTTTGTTTCATCATAATTATATTTCAATATTATGCTTTAAATAGCTGTAAGTATCTCCAGGGATATGACTGAGTAGCAAATCTTATATATAACTATGGAAATATATGTATATGTATAATGATGGAAAACTTTTGGGTTATAATAAAGTCTTTAAAAAGAGCTGACAAATTTATGTAAATACTTGTGGCAAAAGTTGAAATAACAATAGCTCAAGGTTCCACTATAAGCCACAAGTAACGGACCTAATTTTTTTAATATTTTAGGTGTCCATGGGCAATTTTAATGACAGAATCAGCGTTAGTGGTTTCTGGAACTTCTCAGAGGATTTCAGTTGCCTCAGTTGGAGTTCGGGATATTGAATTCCAATTTTTGTTCCACACTATTATTAAGTATGAGTCACAAACAGCTTGAAAATTACTTGCAATATGTTTCAGTATTCAGTTACTCCAAACAAGGATAGAGACATCAATAAAGAACAAAAAATTAAGTAGAAAACACTTGAATTCCCCCTTAGGGTTCACATATCACTCTGCTCTGCTGGCAGAATATCTTGTGCGCTACATGCAACAGGAGTAATTCCTACGTTTCAGACTAAGTGCAATATGTGATTATCTTTAGCATTTACTAATTCCCAACAGTTATGGGGCAGAAAACAAACAAAGAAGCAAACAAATCACTCAACATCATACTTTACTTGGCATACATAATTCAGCATATGTATTATCTTACCTGTAAAGACGGAATGTTTTGAAAATAATTTGAGTTACTAACTTCTGATCTATTAATTCTGTCAGTTACCTGTTCCGTCTATCCACTTCCTGGATTCTTCCTCCAGTCAATAAGGAGGGCTACTGAAGAACTTGGAGGGCTATACTCTGCTTATGCTCTAATCCAAATCATATACACAATGTAAAAAGTCTGCAAAAGAAAAAATTGTTCTGAACTGACAATACTATTTATATATGCACTTAATTTTAGCTATCTAAGAGAAGAAAGTAAAAATGATGCTTTGAGAGATATAACATGACAAAGATTTTGAAGAAAGTAAAAATGATGCTTTGAGAGATATAACATGACAAAGATTTTGAGAGACAAGGTTGATTTCTCTGAATTCACTTATCTCCTTGTATATACTCATTTATACATAGATGTATATACATAGATGCATATACATAGTATTATGAGTGTAGATAGGTATTTAGAAATTTCCAGTTTCCCATCTCAAGACACCATGCCACCAAACAGAAATTTTGTCACCAGCTGTCCTAACTCTCTTAGCAGACTTTCTACTGATGTGAGCTAGCACTTTCAATAAGACATTTAGACATTATATATGGAGTTTTTGTCTCCATATTTTATTTTATGAATAAAGATATTGTGACCTTTGTATGTTACATTACATAAACTTATATTTGTCAGTTTTTGATTGCAATACATGGTTGATTGAAGTATAAAAGATAAAAAATATTTTAAATCATACAAATCTATATATCATTTTTAAAAAATGTAAAAAACTTATAGCCATATTAATTTTTCCTTATATTAATGCAATAGAAAGCGTACACTAATTAGCTGAATTATTTAGGTTTTTCGTTGTTCCATTTGCATTCTGATATCAAGGCAATTAAAGATGACTAATTATGTTGGATGGCATGTAATCCTTTGCATTAAGTGGAAACTTCACCAGTTGGAGAGGTTAAATTGGTTTGACTAAAGCTTTCTGATGTATTATATTTTCAGACTGGAAACAATCCAGTACCATACATTAGCATGTCAAAGTTGCTGTGGACCAGTACTAAGAAAGATAACTTTTTTCATATATTTCTAATATGTTTGGCTTGCTGCAGTCCTAAAAATAGGATTGATTTATTTATTTAACACGGCTTTCTAGCCTATTGTAAAGAAATCTTTACTTCGAAGAATATATTTGCAAGAACTTTAATAGCATCTTCAAAAAGAGGATGACAGAAGATCCAGGGAACTAGAGGTGATTTGCTGAATCTCACTCTCCAGGAAAATAATGGAATAAATCCTCCTAAATGAAATGTATAGATACATGAAGGAAGAGAAAATGATTAGGAACACCCAGCACAGATTTCCTAAAGGCAGCTTTTGTCTAACCAACCTGATAACCTTCTACAAATAGATGACTCTCTCTGCAGATGAGGGAAGAGTAGCAGATGTTGATTGCCTTGACCTGATCTTCCATATTATCTTTACAGCCAGTGAGATGTGGTTTGGTAAGGTTGGATATCAAATGCATTATAAATGGACTGATATATTAGGATCAGAGGCTTGAGGTCAATGATATAAAATCCAGCTTGTGGCCAGTTATTAGTGGTGTGTCTCGAGGACAAGACTGAGGCCAATACTGTTTAAAGTCATTAATAAAGACCCAGATGGTGAGACAGTGTGCTCTAAACAAGTTTTGGGGATGATATCAAATTGAGTATGGAGTGGGGATGTGGGAGGAAGAGTGACTGACACTCTATAGGGCAGAGCTACTGGCAGAGTAACCTTGACCCTGGAAAAATGTGCTGATAAAAACCTCCTGAAATTCAACAAAGACAGATGGAAACTTCTGCATCTGGTTTGAAATAACTACATGTAACATTGTAGGCTGGCCCCTGGATGGAGATAGAGCAGCTCTACAAAACTCACAAAGACCTTTGAAGGACTTGAAGGTCATGGCAAACAACTGTGGAATAATTCCTGATATATAATTTTTATTAAAAATATATAGCATTTTTCACACATAAGGAAAAGATGTGAAATCGAAGCATTTCCAGAGTAAAACACAGCGGCGGCTGGTATGCGAGAAATCCCCTACATCCCTGACTCCCTGAACAATATTGCTTGCAAAAACAATATGGAGGATGGAGTGGAGTGAAGATTCCACGTCCAAATTCTGTGATTACACAGCAGATATGGGAACAAGGTGATCCTATGGAACTGATAAGCAGCATGCTTACTACCCTGAGCCAACAGTCTATCAAATTTTGACGAAATGCTGCCCTTTTTGCGAACTTTGCTCATTATAATGTCATTATAATATCAAAACACACCTCCAGCCCAAAGGCTACCCAACCTCCAAGATGCGATGACTCCTCCTTGAGTCTGTGTCCTGAATTTTCCATAAACTATACCTTTAAATGCGAGACAAGAAAATTTTACACCAATCATAATAAAAGTATTTATGACTAAAGTCACTCAAACTCCACCTCAAAGGTAAAAAATAGTATAAAAATAAGCCAAAAAAGGGGGGATGCTAGGGAAGATATCATCGTGAACAAGTCAGGGATGATCCCATCATGGACTGGCTCTGACTCCTGGGACCAGTCAATGGGCTGAGCCTTTCTTCCCCTGCATAGGCATGCCAGCGGGTAAGACTTAGACTATACCGAGTGCCTCTTCGAGAAGCTTAGAAATCTCTCTAGAGATTTCTGTTATATTTATAGCCCGGCTGTATTGTTTGTAACTTTATCGCACGCTTTGTACTATTAACAATATTTTTACTCACACCTCCTTTGCAGACAGTGTTTATATCACCAGCAAACCATAAGAACCTTCATATCTGTTGCTAAAATAAACTGCACTGCTTAAGTAGCTAGCCATTTCAGTTTCTCATTAAATGTGACCAAACATTAGAGGGTGGCCATGCTAGTTCATGAACACAACTAGACTGAGGGTGCAGTCCACTATTAGTGTATCCGGAATCGTGAGAGTTTAATATATTAAACGTGACTGGACTGATAGTGGTGAATTGGGCATCACTCAGAATATAAACGTAGCCGCACCTAGCCTCCCACCTCAGTGAAGAGTGTTAGAACGCAAGGGGGTTTATTTTCTGCCAAAACTATTTTGCTCTTTTGGCGCAACAACAACAAGCTGAATGTCAGCAGCATCCAGAGTGCTGTTCTTAGTTTAGATCTCCCAACACAAGAAATTCACTGTCAAACCAAAGTGAGTCCAGCAGAGGACTACTGTGACGGTTGAGGCTGGAGCACATGGTGCACAAGGAGGGACAGAGATAACTGGGGTTTTTTCAGGAGGTTGCTGAAACCTGAGGGCACTATTGAAATAAAAAACATAAAAAGGAGCATGTGACTACTCACACAATCATTATTATAAATATTCCAGTAGCTTGAGTGTAACACTAAAAATATTCAAATTCTTGGGTGATAAGTTATCTGCAAGAATCTACATAGTTGCTATTTGCCAGTCCATTGAGTTTTCTTTCTCTTTTTCCTCTTCCCCCTTGTCTTGGTTTCAGCTGGGATAGTTAATTTTCTTTCTAGTAGCTGCTGTGTTTTGGATTTAGTATGAGAATAATGTTGATAGCACATATTGTTTTAGTTGTTGCTGAGAAATGTTTATATTAGGTCAAGGACTTTTTCAGCTTTCCATAGAAGCTGGGAGGGAGCATAGGCAGGACATGCTGGCCAAAGAAACATCCCATACCATAGACATTATTCTCAGTATATAAATGGGGGTTGGCGAGGGGCAGGAACCCACGAACAGGACAGACTGAGCAAGCAATAATTGGCTGGTGAGCAATTGTATTGCATCACTTATTTTGTATATTCTTTTACCATCATTACTATTATTACTACTACTATTTTCTCTTCCATTACTGTCTTCATCACAACCCATAAGTTTGGGGTTTTTTCCCTTGTTCTTTCTCTTCTCTCTATCCTACTAGAGGTGAAGTGAGTGAGTGAATGGCTGTGTGGTACTAGTTGCTGGCCGGGGTTAAACCACAACACCCCGTCATAAAGGTTATGGAATACCATTATAAAAGTTCTGAAAGAACTGTTAGCAGAATATTCCTTGCAAACAGTCACCTTTTTAGCTATTCTTTCTCAGTTACAGTTATATCATGATGTCATCTTTTAACTCCAACCAGCAGCTAGAACCACACAGCCACTTGCTCACTCCCCCAGTTTGGATGGAGGACAGATGTAGAAGAGTAAAAGTGAGAAAAAAACCCCTCGTGGGTTGAAATAAAGACAATTTAATAGGTAGAGCAAAAGCCGTACACACAAGCAAAGCAGAACAAGAAATTCATTCAGTGCTTCCCATCGGCAGGAAGGTGTTCAGCCATCTCCAGAAAAGCAGGGCTCCATTGTGTGTTACTTGGGAAGACAAAAGCTATCACTCCCAATGCCCCCCCCCTTCCATCATCTTCCCCAGCTTTATATATGGAGCATGACATCAAATGATATGGAATATTTCTTTGATCAGTTGGAGTCAGCTCTTCTGTCTGTGTCTCCTCCAAATTTCTTGTGCTCCACCCGCGCCCCCCCCGCCCAAGTCTACTTGCTGGCAGAGTGGTATAAGGACCAGAAGATGCCTTGATTGCTTAGCAACAATCAAAAACACCAGTGCGCTATCACACTATTCCCATCTCAAATTCAAAACATAGCATTACACCAGGTACTAGCAAAATAAAAAAAAAAATAGCTCCATCACTGTTGAAATCCTGGTGCGTGATCATGTGAAAAATTGAACATAAAAATTAGTGTGCAATATACATTGGTCAAGAGAAATCCTTAAGTGCACTGAGGTTCAACATCCACACAAAGATGTAGTAGGCGCTATAAGATTCAAGGTACATGATGATACTCAGCCTTCACCTATCTTCTAAAGGAAGAAAAAGAGTTTGCCTTTACCATACCTTTTTTGCTAAACTCACACGTGATCAATCACTGGTCTCTTCCACCTTGTTTACTTGCTAGACATTTATAACGGCCTTAAAAGCATTTTTTGGTGTTTTTCTTTCACTGTATGATTAGACTGTGACCATCTATAACACAAAGAGCTCTGAGGGAGACTGCTTGCTCATCAAATTCATTTCCACCCGTCTCTTATTAATGAGGATCCACTGGTGAATTCTCAGAGACCCTTAGAAGGTGATCGCTTAATTTGAAATTAAGGAATTTAGGATAATTCAATTTCCTCTGTTGAATAACAATTCTCAATTTTCTTTTTTTTTTTCTAATTCATATTGTACAATGTTATTTAACCAGATCCAATTTTTCCCTCTTGAGCATAGCTTTGTAATAAGTCTGAAGTGTAGTTATGGGCTCATCTCAATTATAACAAAAATACCTTTCACAGTGTAATTATTTCACATTTAAAGTCCAACCATTTGGATTGTGTCCCAAAGTGCTCAAGTTCTATTTCTTGTTTAAAGTGTGCAACTAGACTGTTGAATGTAACTCTGTATCATTTCTTATTGATTTGTGGGAGGCAATAGCAGAGGAAATAATTACATCTCATTACACAAAATACAGGATATTAGTCATAATATTAGGATATGCAAACAGCAATGCCAAACATCAAAATTTATCTTACAGTCCTGTAGTAGTCTCTGTCATCAAAGTCATCTTTTCATGACAGTTTCCAAAGAAATGAATACAGTGTAAGTAATGAACATCAAACTTTAAAATCTGGAGCTAAAATTTTAGGTTAGGCAATGTAACTGATAATAAGCTAAACTGCATAATAATAGAAGGAGAACATGGATGGACATTCTTCTCCTGCATAACATTGGCTATTATGGGATGATGTGACAAGCTGCAAACTGGGGTTCCACAGCATCATCAAATGCTGTCCTACCTCAATTTTATAAGAAATATTTCTGCTGAAACAGAGGTCAAAGCATTTATACACTGTCTTGTATGCACCTGTTTGCTTAAATGTTTTTGTTGTTTTGAAGCAGTGAACTTTATTAAGAAAAATAATGTAAGACAAACACTAATGCTTTTGAAAGCATAGGTAAACGGATCTTAATTGTAGATGATGAAAGAGAATGAGACATTGAGAAAACTGAAGCGTGAGAGGCTTATATCACTTCTCCTGTTGTGACTGAATTGTTAGTGTCCACAGAGAATCATCTCATTAGAGAAAAATGCTTGAAGAATAGTCTGAAACTGGTGTTAAATTCAGGCTTAAGAAGATAATTGCCCTATTGAAAAATATCACTACTAACTGAGGTGACTTCCTACTCACCTACACTTCTTTGTTGAAAACTACAAAAGATTTAAGGAAGAGCAAGCATTAACTGGTTTGTTGACATTTATTGTCAATTCAAGCAACCCATTTTAGATGGAAAAGAATAAAGCATAATTCAGGCATGAAGAACAACATAAAATATGCTATTTTTTTCTCTTCTGGACATTTATCCTCTGTTATAACAGGCAATAATGAGTACTTTTACATTAAGCAGAAATTCTGCCTTTTCTCCATTTAATAATAGTTTCAAAACTGTGAACATTCTTTAAGTCTTAGTTCCTTATTTTGCCAAATATGAGTAGATAATGAAACCAGCCCTGAAAATTTCAAATAATAATCATGTCAACTAGATTTGAAGACACGGCTTTTTGACATATCACATAATAGTTCCATTAAGCTGAAAGTGGGAGTAATGAAATAAACATTTATTTTAGGTATTTGAAACAAAAAATTGTATTACCTACCTCTTGAAAATTGTCACTGTTGATGTAGTAGGGTTTTGTGTGTTGTTTGATTTGTTTACTAAGTCAGAGATCAATGCTCTTCAATCAAATTATTTACTTACACATCTCTGATAATAATGAGGTGCTATTTTCTTGTAAAATATTTAACCACATGTATGATATTGCTAGAAAGTGTTCAGTCTTTACGGGCTAGTTATCTAGATACAGCTGTCTAATATTTATAAACTCCTAAACCACTTAACATTACTTTTACTTTGATGTTTTAAAGTTATATTTTTATGACAATATTTCTTCAAACATTATTGTTACGCTCAGTTAAATTTACTCTCACTACAGAAAACACATTGTTTGTAAGTGTTTGGGAAGACGAAAAGTAGTTTTAGTAATGAGAAAGGTTAAATATATACAGGTTATGGTTAACCCACCACAACCGGGTGGTGGGTTAGCTGGCTGCCAGGTGCCCACCAAGCTGCTCTCTCACTCCCCTTCCTCAACAGGCAGGGGACAAAATAAGGTGGAAAGATCATTGGTTGAGATCTATCACCAATTACTGTCATATTCAAAATAGACTTGACTTGGGGAAAAGTGATTTAATTTATTTCCAATTAAAAATAGAGTAAGGTAGCGAGAAACAAAATGAAAACCAAACAACGGTCACTCTGCCCCCACCCTTTTTCTTCTTAGGTTTGACTTTACTCCTTTGTTCTCAACTATTCTACTTCCTCCCCACACTGGCCAAGTTCTTCAAGAAGTGCTCCATTGTCGGTCCTTTCCACAGGATACAGTCCTTTAGGAATGGACTGGTCCAGCATGGATCCTAATTGGGCCACATCTCCTGCTAGGAGCCTACAATTGGGTAGACTCACCATGGGCTGCAGCTTCCTTCAAGTTATGTCCACCTGCTCTGGTGTCAGGTCCTCCATGGGCTGCAGTGTGGATATCTGCTCCTCCGTGGTCCTCCATGGGCTGCAAGGGGACAATCTGTGTCACCCCGGGGACTGTAGAGGAATCTCTTCTCTGGCACCTGGAGCACCTCCTCCCCCTTCTTCACTGACCTTGGTGTCTGCAGAGTTGCTTCTCTCGCATTTTTCTTACTCCTCTCTCTCACAGTTGCTGCTAAGAATTTTTTTACCCTTTCTTATACATGCTTTCCAGAGATTCCCCACTAGTGGCTGAGGGGCTCAGCCCTGCTCTGCGGTGGGTCCGTTGGAGCCAGCTGGAAGTGATTTTTTCCAGCACAGGGCAGCCCCAGCCTATCATCACAGAGGCCACCCCCCAGCCCCCCACTGTCATCACATGAACACCTGCACCAATACACATGGACTATCAATATATTCAGTGTTATTGTTAACATATTTTGGGAGGTCATTAAACATTTATAAACATTGAGACCAATATTTACATTTTGTTCCCTGGGTCAAGTTTTCTAGCAAAAAGACTGATCAGTGCTGTATAAAATATGATCTGCCAGGAAATGTTGACATGAGAAGATGGAGTTTATTATGTATGTGTATATGTTTGTGTGGTAAAGAAGGAGAAAGCACATCACAGCAGTCCTCAACCTCAAGTAAGCTGTTGCAAAGAAAGGAATATCTCTTCTCATTCACATTGGAGGGAAGAAGAGGCAATGTTCCCAAATTGTAACAAGAGATTAGATAGATGGGAAAAACATGCCTTTATAGAGTATAATAAAGCACTGTTCTTTCCATTTGAAATAACTATTGGAGAAGATGGAAGATCACTTGAAATCGTCAAGAACATGTTGTGTGAATGTGCCAGAATTGATAACTGTATGGTAGCTGTATGGCTGATAGGAAGAGGAACTGGATGGATAATGAGAGTATATAAATGAGAGTTTATAAATCACTTCCAGATATATTTATCTACACTTCTGGATGTGGTCTGTGTACCTATACATTTTATCTTTTTACAACTACAGAAAGAAAGCCCATATTTTTTATAGCATATGTGTGCCTGGGCGATATACAGTGTATAATTCAGTTGAAATGCAGTCTAACAGTTCTATTCTCTGAATAAAGTAATCTATGCTAAAGCGTAAAATTATCTTGAGAGAAATCAACCTCTGCAAGCAACCAGTAATACATGAGCCTAAATAATAAACACTCTGAGTCTGAGAACATTTGCTTAGGCTATTGAAATATCAGTGAGTCCCCAGAAAACTTATATCACAATTAAATAAAAACAATTAGGTTAACTTAATCAAATTCGTGCTGTCAGTCATTCAGGGAAAATATATATTTGGCTTGTATGATCGATCAAAAAAATAAAAGGTACTCATGCCTTCCCAATCACGAATGAAGCACCTTAATGATCCTGTTAAGATCTTGCTATGTAATAGAGGATATGATTCACAATTAAAAATAATGTGGATGTAAAGAACTGGAATATCCATGACACGTTAAGGAAGTGACAAAGAGACGCTGTGCATGACAGTGCTTTGTTTGTCATGTGGCAGTGCATCATTTCTCTGTATTGCAGACAACTCTGTGCATTAGCACAGACTGAACTGTATAGTCTGGTAGTCTGTCTGAAGTACTTGCTCTTTGTGAGAGATGATGAAAGATGCCTGTTCAACCTCAGGAGAGACCAGAAAAAATCTGGTCATCCCAGCCTCTGCATGATTATTCTTCCTATTAATAAACAACATAGGTTTTAAATTATCCTCCAGGATTTTGGAGTGCACAAATTCAAGTGATATAGAATTTTTTACTCCCTTAAGTCTGATATAGATGCAGAAAAGTCTCTAGTACTGTGAATTCCTATGGGCAAATTACAAGAGGGAAGCTTTCACAACATCTCACCTAACATCTTTTCACAGCCACACTACTGGATTTATTCAAGTTCAAATGGTGTTAAGAAACTTTAATGGATATAAACTTCCCATTTTGTTCACTGTGTGCCAATTATTAGTTTTGTTCTCTCTCATAAACAGCTATGAAATGAAAGAAATGAAATGTAAGAAAATTTTGCTCTGAGGCTTTAAAAAAAATTTTAAATCCTTAATCTCTCTCTTTCTTGATAACTATTGGATTCTGTTCCTAGTTTTTCTTTCTGCTTTCTTTTTCTCCCCATACACTTCTAACAACTAATTTTACTACTTACAATATTTAAGATTTTATTTCTATTCTGAAGTGTTTCAGAATACTACAATCACACCGAGCTGGATAATTCACTTAATTTGTACTCTGTCCTCCATCACAGTTCGGTGTTTTAGTTTAAATTATAGATGTATTTCCTGTGGAAAAAAAAAAAAAAAAGATCATAGCCACTTCTCAGACTTCTGATATTTATCTAAGCTTTTAATATATCCAGCTATATACTCATGTATAAGGCACAGAGACATTCAAGGTCTAAATAGAAATATTACATATCCACAATGAAAAGAAAAATATTACGTTTGAACAAATACTGTCATTTATTTTTTTTCCAGTCTGAGATTTCTTATTTATTAGATTTTTTTCCTGCATTGGTTGAACCTATGACAATTGTTAATATTTTCTACTCTTTTAGCTATATACTTGCAATTATTGTTAAAAATCAAGGAAACAAACTCAAGAGTGTAGTTCTTTCTAACAGCTAGGGCACCCAGTTCAAATAAAATAGTTCAAATAAATCAGGCAGAGCAATGATTATTCACAGAGATATGAAAGATATTGACATAATAGACATTTCCCTGCAGTGCCATTCTTTTCTGACTCTTTGCCTAATCACCTTTTGGATTCCAAATCCCATTACATTTCTTATATTTGAAAAAATTTGAACCCCTTTATTTGAAGGGGTGCCAATTCCCTAATTCAGTCATTTCAGAATATAAACTCTGAGTGTGTTTGTGGGAGCAGGATCAGACACGATGTCTCTCACTGGCAGTTCCACTACTGACTTTCTCAACTCTTTAATGCAGAATAGGTCTGGAATGCTACCAAAGGTACCTTGCAAGGCCCAAGACAAAGATGGTGCTGGTGAACTGAGTTATTCACAGCTTATCCAAGAAGGATTAAGATTCTAATAGAAGCATCTAGGGAGAACATTCTATGTTGTATAAATAAGAATGTGCTATCATAAACAAGATGAGCACCAGAGAATAGAGAGAAGAGAGTGAGAAACCATTGCAATAAAACTTTTATTTGAGTACCAGTAGTACAAAGGCAACAAAAGAGGACTAGTTAATAAAAGTGCATCAGAGTGTGTGATTTTTTCATAGACTGCCTCTGCATCCAGATCTGCACAGGAGTGAAAAATTTTCTTTTTGCTATGCCACACCTCATATTTGAAAAAAATAAAAAGAGGAAGAAGAGTTTCTCTGCCTAAGCTGCTAGAATGAAAGAAAAAGTTTACTTTTATTTTTTCTTGAACTGAATATATTTATATAAATGTGACATCAGAATCTTTTGTTAATAATGGACTATGGGACAAAGAATTTAAAATGGCTTTCTTTTCAAAACTCATATATAGCAAACACTAATGTACAACATAAAATAATACTGGATTTATATTTACAGTATGTATATTCTTATATATTATATTTAATTTCAATACATTGGACGTAGAAAGTCAAGAGTTATATACAGGAATGTTATCTCTATACTCTTTTCTATAGTATCTTCTTTGGGTTTTTTTCACTCAGTGATGAAAACACTTTTGCTCAAAATCCACTAATGACTATGTAGTTTGCAGCACAGTGTAAAAGAGTGTACAGAGGATGATACTGCAGACTGGTAGTTTCTGTGATATCTCATATTTGAGGGTTAGATTATCTCACAAGTAAGAGATAAGCAGACACACAAAAGTTAATTGGTTTTTTTATGTCACTGTGCTGCAAACACTTGACCTTGGAGGAAGAAATAAGTATTTCCCTTTGTTACACTTTTTTAACAGAATGACTTGGGGGTGGGGGGGGGAGAAGGCATAAAATTCTGTCATGAAAACATCTCAAAGGACTTTGAACTAATAGAGAGCTAGAGAAGGGGATGAGTCTGACTTTTGACCTTACAAGATGAAATTGGTTCTTTACTACGGTTTTAGTTTCTTTCTATAGAGACAACTTGAAAAAAAACCTGCTTCATTATACACTGAATGTTACTCTCTTCCTACTATTTCTAGCTTCGAAGATTTTGACAAATGTTTTCAGGTTCTTCAGTTTTGCTTTTACATTCCAAATTAGATTGTGTGGTAAAACATATTCTGATAGCTAAAAGGCGCTGGATTGTCATACTATTATTTGGTTTTATTCTGCAGCACATTCTGCACTCCAGTTCTGATATATGCTGCATAATGTTCCTGTTCTCTCTCGATGTTTCTATTTGTCCAAAAATTCAAAGCAAAAAATAAAGGCACAAGAGGAAATAAAGAGAGGCCTGGGATCCAGATTCAAATTCATGATTGATCCTAAATTCCATTATCATTCACAGTATCTGTATGCTGGTTCTCCATTTGTGTTGCGTGGAATGAGCTGAATGGCTCCATGATCCAGAACAAGTATTTTGGGTTCACCTTTGAATTCAAGTATGTTTAGGCAATATAGAAACAGCTTGCTTGAGACTCTTGTGTTTGTAAAACCAAGACGACACTCAGGCACAGGCAGTAAAAGAAGATTTGGCACAGTCCAAAGTTCAAAAAGCAGTCATCAGGTTTAGACAAAGTTTGGTTGGTTTGGAGTAAAGGACTACCTCAAGTATGTCACTGTTCTTCAAAGGCTGACAAGGAGAAAGATAATTGTAAGGTTTTTGTGAAAGATGCAAGAGCATTTCAGATTTCTAAAATTTATTTAGCTGAATAGCAATAAGTTCTAAGATTTTTTTCTCAGATAGTTTTACTCCTTTTTCTTTCTTTTCTTGATCTAAGGTTTTTGATAACACTTATTCTCTGTTGCCTTGGAACATTCCTAATATATATGTAAACATTTTTATTTTCTTTGTAATTGAACTCCACTAATTTCTTCCCTCTTCTATTAAATCCAACAACAATATAAAGAATTTAGGATTTTCATTAGTAATGCCAGCAAACCAGTGAATGGGAAATTCAGAAACTCATCTTCATAAGACACCTTATACATTTAAATAACATAGGATGATAGGAGTTCAGTCAACTACTTTAATCAGCATGTAACTGATTTAGAACAAATTCTACTGTAGTATTGCTCAGGAAGTTAACCTGGTTTTTAACAATGCACTTCTGGTAATTTCTGTGTGTCCTCCCACAGATAACTTGTTCCTTCAGTTTTTTATGTGGAAGCTACAAAGGAAAAAAAAAAAACCTCTGTGAAAGATACAAAGGAAAGTATGATGATTATCTCCCTACACTCAATTTGGAAATCTCTGGCTTTTTAAACCATATTAAGGACCTTGCTTGACATGTCTGTTTAATTATTCAGTAATCTTCCTAGACCAAATACGATTTCTGTTCTCTCAAGAAAGATTAATGATACTGGAAAAATGCTTTGATTACCTTTATCAATCCATATTGATATATGATAATCCATATTACCAATAATCACTTATTAGTCTGAAGTGTGGTCATGGCATTGTTACTTTCTTTGTGTTTGTCCTTCTTTTGCTTCTTTATATATTTGCTTCTTTATATTCTTTATATGGAACATGTGATTGAATAACTTTTTAACTGTAGTTTAGCTGTTGCTACTGGGCCATTTTGATCTCTTACCAATCCAACTTTTTATAAGGAAATGAATGTTCCTCCCCAGTTTACAGTTTTCCCTTTTTAACAGATTCATTTTCTGTATTACTGAAGAGAATAATATTTTTAGAACAATAAAATCATTGTCTTATCAGTAAAAGTTTGGTGAGGAAGTCTTAATTTTAAATAGCTTTTATTTTCATCTTTACATTTTTTAAAGGAACACACTGTTCTTTTGTTTACCAGTGCCAATCTGTTACAGAGTTTCCTTTAAAACTACACAACATTCTCACAAAGTTTATAATTTATGATAAAATTACATAGTTGTAATGATAAAAAATATTTATCAAATTGAATTTTGAAATATGAGTTTAGTTCTATTATCAGCTTCTCACTGTGCAGATATCTCATAACTTATTATTTATTTGCAGGATTTTTTCCAATACCTTTTATTCTAATATTTGCAACATTTGTTACACTGACCTCAAGTTTCCATTTGTTTCAACATTATTTTCTGTATTTCTTTTAAAATGAAAATATTATTTTTCCTTACTTCATTTATGAGAACCTGCCGAGGAACTACAGTATAGGCCATATTAGATTTTTTCAATAGTCCTTTCAAACAGTAATTGAGCTTTACTGTTGTGCAGTTGAAATCAGAGGAAGATGAATTCAGATGAAATCCAGTGGAAGGCAGCTTTAATTCTGTACTATACTGACTCAGAAAATACTCTTGAGAAGTGTAACAACTCTGAATGAAACTCAGAGACACTAATTTCCTAATGCAATTATTTCAAGATGACAGTATGCCTCTGAGTAGTTCATAACAGTTAAGCGTAAAAAAGGTTCCCTGGGCATTTTTAGTTATTTATTTTCGGTTTACCAAAACCTTAAGCAAGTCTTTTGCAAAACTTGAAATCAGCAAAGCACTTAAACATTTTAATTATTCGGTTGATAATCAGATAGAAAATTAAAAGTACAGCATATATTTCTAGAACTTCAAGACAGCTGATAGTTAAGGAAAATAAGTCTCCCTCCCTCCTTGCCCCCTCCCCCCAAGGATTTTTCAGATTACTTTCTTTTTACCTTTAATAATTATACAGATGATCAAATTGATGCATGGAATGATGGACAGGGATGAAGAGGCATTTAGCAATATATGTAGGTTCTCAGGTCCAAGGATAAACAATTGAACATTGTAACCTTAACTTCTGATTTGCATCTTTGAAAATTAATTTCTGTAATACCAAAACCAGTAACTGTTTTATTGCCTCTCTATTTTTACAGTTAACTTGAATTTGGAATATTGAATTTTTCACTTCTGAAAAGTAAGTTGTCCTCTTATTTGAGAAGGTTGTTAAGCCATTAATATTTATTTGTTAAAATTCAAAATCTTTATTACATATTACGAGCAGTTAGCAGAAAAAACTGTATGGTAAATCTTCACAACAACTGTGTGAAGAATTCCAAGCATTCTGCTGATGGAAAAGTTATGGCAGAAAGGTTTATTAGCTTCTGTATTACAATATCAAGTATGTTTGTTCTGTTTTCTTCTTCTAAGTTCTTCCTTTAAGTTTCCATAAAGGGTTTCTAATTTTCACTATATTTCCACTAGCTTTAATTAATCTGTATTTTCCATTTATATAACTACTAAGATGACTACAGTCGTACCAATACTTTACATTCTTGGATAGCCTTCCTTGACTAAAGGCCTGGCAAAAGAAAAAGGAAGAATGAAGAACAATAATGAAGCAAAAAACCTGTTTGCAACATAAAGACTTACACTCTGAGAAATCTGAGACTTGCTTTTTTAACTGTATTTATAATTTTAGTATTTTATTTATTGTACTGAGAAAATATGAGCTATATAATTTACTAGATTTTACATTCAAGAACTCCTTTAGATTTCTAATTTATTTCCTTTTTGTTTGTTGGTTTTCTGCTTTACCAGTGTGGGCAGTCAGCAAGGCCATCTTTAAAACATTATCTATTAGACAAGGGGACTGGCCTCAAAGAAATTTTATATCCATGGCTGACAACTTAAAGGAAACTTTTAATGATGAATTTCCATAGAATCATGAGATTTAAGTCACCAAGTGTGTGATAAATAGTATGTTCTTCCCCTTCTCCTGACCTTGGACAACAGTCTGGTCAACACCTTCTCTGAAGGCAATATTCTCCCAGAATATTTTATCTGTAAACTCCCAGGCCTAGGCTCAGGGTTTTTTTTGTAGGACATTGTAGGACTCAATCTGGGGACAAGGATGTGGTCACCTCAGCAGAAGAGTGATACAAATGAAGGAATGTTTTCTCCCTTTTGTTCCTAAATAGTCTTCCTTCTTTAGTGCCATACTGCCTTTTGAAAAGGAATTTTTTGTATCTGACTGACATTCTGTTTTAATAAAAAGTTATATCCTGAGACTGAAAAGACTGTAATTGCAGTGCTTGTTCAACTGGTATTATTTTTTTACTATATTCTACATATCATTGATGATTCTGTTCATCAGCACTACAGTTAATCACTCCTCCTCTTAATAATAGTGACATCAACGGGAGTGGTATTCTCCAAACCCAATATTTTTATTGAAATAGAGAATGAGAGAAAAGTCAGCTGTTATTTATGGCACTACTTACTTCAGTGGTCGATATCATTAATGGTCTCTGACTGTCAAAGCAAATCAAGAAACAAAAGAGTTTCAGCCTTCTTACTTCAAACCATGCAGACTGATATAGCCTATTTATTCACACTATGCTTATGAATTTCTCAGTAGAAATTTTTGAAGAAAACTCTATTAAAAGCATTTCTTATAGTAACATCTCATAACAACTCATCCTCATCTTCTAGAAAAAGTTTTCATAGCTGAGTCACTTCTTTCAGTCGCAGGTAATGGGTATCTGGATCCCTGGAAAATATATCCCATTCATTTTGTACAGTATAGAAATCTAAATGGTCCTCGGACTTTTCCACTTTAGGGGAATAAGTCAAATGTGAGAATAAATAACCATAATGTACTGTACATTTAAATGTAAAAGTGCCCCTGTTGGTTGTTCTAGTTGAAATAGCATGGAAAAAGTCCCAGTATACATATTGAGGAAATCTGCTAGGAAGACTATTCTATAAAAACAAAAGTGCTGATGTTAAAGATCAGTGTGGTGTGCTATTATACAGTGGTTTGACTACTGATCCCACTGCTAATTTGAGAACCCCAAATTTTCCTTAGGCTGGCTGAGCCAGAAGTAACCTTCAGTCATATTTCTACATATTAGGACAGAGACAGAGGTTGTGAGGAAACAAAGGCATTGATTAATCTTTAAAATGGGGAAATTTAAATGTATTCTGTGACTCTGTCCAGAGAATACAGCAGCTAGATCCATCTGCCCATAAAAATTTCTATACATATACACATAGGCTAGACACACTGTGTTTACAGTTTACAAAATGACTTTTGATCAAGACCAAAGAGAAGAAGGGTGTGGAAATAGGAATGCTTGTCTATTCCTTGTTCACTCCAGAATCAATCATTAAATACCTTAGTAATAGACAATAAGGGGCACATGATATGCAATACAATTACTAGTTTCTCTCTCTCTCTTTTTATGTCTTTATCTTAGACCCATCTATTTATAGTTTATGTTGTTATTTCTGGTTGTTTGTTCTATGCAAGAGATTTCAGTCAGTTTTTCTCAAGCATTAACTTTGTTTATAATTTACACACCATTTTTAATCATTCACACATAAACATTTTAACTCTCACTGAAATACAAGTCAGCTTGTGAATGCAAAGCCCCAAAATGTTTTTGGGTCCTTTTATAATATTTATATACATTGATTTGGTTGGATATATTTAAATGTCTTTCTCACCTCTTAAACTTCAGCAAAACATCCTGTATTTGAAAGGTTCAACAACTAGGAACACTGCAGGATAAACAGCAATTAATGGGAAGCCATGTATCCTACCCACACTGTATACACTAGTATATTTGAAATAGCAAATAGCAAATAATTACAGTGAAAAGCTGCCATGGAAGGTGATGAGTTTGGTACTTACGTCTGCCTGTACCTGTTTCACAGACATTATCAGTCAGTGAACGCATTATTCCCAAAAAGACTTTTGTCTGCACTGATACTTATTGTCTCTGACCACAGACACTTGGCATGGATGGCATGGACACATGAAACAAAGTTGACAGGGCAGGATACAACTTTATGTACAGATATTTGTGATGTAAAGGCATGCATCTTACTCTACTCTGTTCAGTATATAATGACAAAACAGAAGTCTAAATATCTTCAGATCTTTTTTACTTTCTCTGCAACCCTTGGTCAAATCTTTCTGATGCACTTGCCTTTTAGCCACGGTTTCTAGTCCCCCCATGTCTTCAAACAAACCTAGTGGCACATTTCTCCAAGAATGCATACTCTGCTTGTTGATACTATGAAGAGGCAATAAATCAAACAAGATTTGGACACCTTTGTTGCAGCCATAAGGTATTCTCCTTGACTATGGTCAACGTGTCTATAGCATAAACTCTTTCTCTTCATCTGTTTACAGACAAGCAGGCAGTACCTGCTTTGTGTGTCCCCAGGGGTCAAAATGATCCACAGATTATAAGACTTTTTTTAACTCTTTCTCTTGTTCAGCTGACCTTTTCCCTCGTGTCTGCTTTCCACTCACTAGTACATGGGTAGAATCAGTGACTCATCTAAGGACAGGTGCCACCTAACTTAGCCCATTCAGTTTCCTTCTGTTTAGGGCAGTCCAAACCTTCATCAGCAGATAGTTCCAGTTTCATGGTTCATGTTAGATATCCAGCCAATAAATGTTTTATGTGTAACATAAACTACATTTCTGTGTACCTTCTGTTATGGATGTTGCATAATCTCCATAAAATCCTGGGCTGGATTTGCATCAGTTCATTTTTTCTGCTGTTGTAAATTAACATCTGTTTTTTTTAAGTGCAACTACTGAGCCAGTATGGCCAATAATATAGTAGACACAGTTAATCACTGAGGATGTCAGGTTATTTACCATTGTTGCAGTGTGATACCATGGTAATCACCATCACACCAGGCACTCAGACTCTCAAGAACAGTAGAGGTTAGGACTGGATACTGGTTGTGATTTGGCAGGATGCTTTCAATGACGTTATTAACTCTGGAATTTATTTCCCTGTAACCCCTTTTTAACTTGATGTTGACAAGATTACCAAAAGCTTTCTCTTTGTTTTCTGTTTGGTCTGGCTGGTTTTTTTGCTTTTGAGTTTTTTTTAGCAGAATTTGTTTCTGGGGTAACAGAACAGTTCAGGTTGAAAGAGGGACCGCTTTGGACTTGACTGCTGGTGTGAGAGGACCTATATAAAGCAATGTAGCAAAATTTCAGACTTTTTTAGCATAAACTGGATGTTTTAAAAAATAAAAATAAGCGCACTTTAACAATGCTAGGAAGACACATGTTAAACATAGGTCAGCTGAAATGCAAAACATTTTCCCTGGGATATCAATGTACAGGATTTGACTAACATGATAAACACCTGCCTATTGTCATGACTGCAAATTATTAGATATCTTCTAACTTAAACGGACAGTACCAACGTAGTGTTTTTTATTCTGTATCTCGTTATTTCTGCTGCTCCAACATAGGGGAAAGATGGAAAGAAAAAATAAGTAAATGGTTTTCTAAATGTGTCCACATTTTGCAAGTTTCCTCTATCAAAACTGAACTGAAAAGCCACAACTGTGTGTGAATTCTTCTCTCAGGAGGATACTGAATGAAAAAAAATATAAGATTTCATAATGTTTTCAGCAATGGTGACGAAATACAGCTTTGACACTAAGTTTTTTGGTTCTTTTTTTGTTGTTATTTTCTTGCTCAACCCAGTCTACAAAGGGTATTATTTAAAACATGTTTTATTTTAAATGACTGATTTAAGTTAATGAAAACAGTTAAAATAAAACTGAAGTTTTAACACTTTGTAATGTCTTTTGGAAACTTAACAAATTGTGATCCTTGTAAGGATTTTAAAATGCTTCAAGAATAGACTAATGCATGGCAGGCATGAACTTAATCACAGCCAGTCCCGACTAAAATATTCCTATCCGTGTGTCACAGAATACTTCAGAGGCAACAAAAACAATCATAAAAAGAAAAATCCACTAGAGCTGGAGATAAAATAACTTTTTCATATAAAAAGAGCATAAAATCCAGTGAACTGAACACCTTAAATGCCACTGGCACAATGCATTCAAATACTTCATGTGGTAGTCTAAAATCTGTCTTCAAACAGCATGGTTGTTGCATGTCTAATAAAAGTAAAATATATTTCGATGAAAAGATTATCTTTGAAGTGACAGAAATGTCCTCCAGATCTAAAAGCAAAGAATGAGCTCTCTCAAATCCTAAGGAATAAAGGAAACTAAAAAAGTTAGCACTGATCTCATCTCAAACTCTCCATGATTCAGTTCAGGGAAAGAATTGCAGCATGGAATCTGCTTCAGTGCTGTAACTGTTTTGAGTGTACCTAACTCCTTAGCCTTTTTCTCTCTTGTAACTCCATTTTAAGCTTTCTTTGAAATGAGAAAAAGCCAGAGCAATAATTGGGAAGTGGGGAAGAGAGACCTGGGAGCTGTTTCTCGGTGACTACAGATACAAGTTTTTTTGGCAGGAATAGCAAACATGATAGTGGAAATTACAACATAATCATCTATCCTTGCTAACCTGAAGCAGCTGAGTTAGTCCATTGATTTGAGACTTTAACCTTAGAACATGAGATTTGAAAATAGATTGTTATTTATTGCAGAATGTTAATTGTTTATTACATCTATACCTTTTTATTTTATGTTGAGATTAATTTGAGCTGCAGTGATGGCAACCTGCATACCAGTCTTGAACTTTTTACTAAATATAATTATTTTTTTTAAATTATTTATAGGCATAAATTCTGAAATTATGTGATCTAAACCCATTGCTAACTCTCCTAGGAATCCATTACTGGTGCTTCAAAGCAAGCATACAGCATCTACAAACAAAGACAAAAAGCAGAGAGCAAATCTCTGTCTTGTCATATACTTCCATATATTTAGATAGCTGATTCTGCACAGTCTTACAGATGTTAAAATGTATTATACAAATATATGGACTTTACATACTTTTATAACTATCAGTTAAAACAGTCTGAATTCAACTGCAAGCTCAGGAAACTACTGGGTATTGCTGGAATAAGGAAGGCTATAATAAGAAAAGGATTACCCTCAGTGGTCCTTGTTTATAACATCTTTTCCTAAGCATCTGCTACAGGAGATGCTGCCGTGCAATGGATGGGGCTCTGTCTGGACCATTTGCCAACTACTGTAGTCAGTACAAAGCTGTTCTGTTCTAAACACATTATTAACAGCATGCCATCTTTCTGTGGCTGAAAATTTACCTCTGTCTTTTAAGAGGATGAAAAAAAAACGCAACAGGAGAATATAGAATAAAGTTGCCAAAAGCTGCCTAATAAATCTACTGCATTGCAAAAAGTTCTGATAGTTTATATAATATTTCTGATACCTTATATTTCCCAAGGGAAGAAAATAGAATGAGTCTAGGCAAAAATAGCATTAATTAAATAAGAACTCATTAAAACCAGGAATTAGCTACAGGTATTATCTGGGACTGGTTAAATTACAGAGAGGAATAAAATAACATTAAGTATTCTATAGTGAAGTTTTTATTCACTTGGGATGGTTTTATTTGCTTAGTATATGGATGCATATATCAAGATCCCAGTTTATCTCTCAGAAACTTTTCAGAATAACACACTTCAAATGGTAAATATCAAAATAAAAATATTTTTTAAAAATGTCTAACTTTCCCTGAGCTTCC
This sequence comes from Tringa tobata, assembly GCA_033628505.1. Taxonomy (NCBI): domain Eukaryota; kingdom Metazoa; phylum Chordata; class Aves; order Charadriiformes; family Scolopacidae; genus Tringa; species Tringa tobata. The sequence goes on along the minus strand of JAHREE010000339.1, from coordinate 85,080 downwards.
TCGTAGTTGCAGGGCGCTGTACTTAGGGCAGTTCCATCATGTGAACCTCACTACAGCTGGTGTAGGATGGCTGGTTCTGAGAAAACAAGTATCCTAAATGTTGAGTGGCCACAGGGAAAAGTTTGAAGATGAGTCTTCCACTCATCAGAAAGCTTCCCCCAAACATTGGGGAAATAAAAAATTGCTCTTAGAAAGGAATGGGAAAAATAGGAATTAGGAAAGAAATCTATAGTTTTCTTGATTGATTTACCGTCTTGGCTTTAATGTGGAAAAGAACCCAAACCAAACAAAAACCCAACCAAAACAAACAAACAAACAAAAAAACCAAACAGTTTATAATTTAAACTGTTTTTAAAAGTTCAACTCTTCCCAAAGTTATTGACATAGGCAAAAAATCACTGTCTAAATTATCCTTAAAAGCCACCTTGGATCATCTGGATTAGGCAGTCTGTTTATTAAGTTTCTAAAAGGTTTTTTTCCTTTCACTGTTACTCTGATGGCTTGAAGGATGTAAATATATTCAGTAGCCCCTTCTGGTAACTGTAGAGATGACCTACACCACCTTGAGACAAACTGACAGCTCAGCTGGAAAGAGTTCTCTGCTGATAGCTCTTAATCTAGAGAACACTCACTGGAGGCACCAGTCCTAGTCAGCACCTGTATTTTGCAAAAATTGAGGGCACCTGTGTTTAAAAGTACTTAAAAAAGTCTTTCTTCACTAGGATTACCATAATAATTATGTTTGTAAAAATATGAATGCCAAAACTATGTCCCTAGGCATTTTAACTGCAGGTGCAGCTTGTATTGGTGAGGTGGAGCTCTGAACATAGGCAGTGATGAAGGTCTGGGATTTTTTTCTTATATGTTTTCTTATGTGTGAAAAACACTTTGGTTAGTAAATTCCTATAAGGTTCTGAAAACTTAATGTAAATTCCGATGACACTGGTATCCTTATAATATGTATACATAGGGAGAGAATATTTCGGAAAGAGAACAATATATGTTTATATGGATATAAATATTTATGTCATATTTTATCAAATGTCTTATGTTTATGAAATATTTTAGATATTAATGGAAGATTTTAGATTTTAATGGAAGTTCTGTGTGATCAGTCTAAGCTTGACATATTTTATCTATATAATATATTTATTTTCATAAGAATCTTTTAACTGCATTAATTAATTGTCCAGGGCACACTTCTTCCTGACTGCACAAATCATTTAGTCAATTTTACCTCACTATTTTAGAATCATACTGTTATTGTTATATATTATTACATTTTCATTTCATATTCCTTTACTAAGCTAAAAGAGTTCTGTCAAATAACATAGACATTCTGAATTCAGAATTTCACACATTTCTTTTTCCTTTTGAATAACAAGTGTGTTTGCTGTAACTATTTTATGTAACAGGGTAGCTCATATATTTTTTAGGCTGTATCAACATTTCCACAATTTAATTTGTTTATGTCAAATTAAATTCCGTACACAAATTTCCCTGCTTCGGTTTATGAAAAAATAAAATGTCTTAATAATGTCAACAGTGGCTATCTAAAAGTAGGAAAACTGGCAGCACAACTGAAGGAAATAAATTGGTTTGAGTAGAAGCCCAGTTAAGCCTGAAATCCAACCTCAAAGAGAGTTGCATGAACAGTCTGTCTCAGCACTGGAAGCCCCAGTAGCAGCTGAATGAAACTGAAATCTTTTTATTGCTGAAAGCAGTGATCCTACACCAGTGTTATGAAAATAAAACATTATAAAACTTTGGTTTTATATATATATAAAAAAATCTCGATTACGGTTCTTTGTTTTGCTTTGGAGTAATTTCTTGCTTAAAACACGTATGAAGTTTCTGAAAGGAATTGTTGTTGAACGTTCTGTTACAATCAGGGAATGGAAATTCATTTTCCAGATGACTCTCTGTCCCAAGCACTTTGGAATCAGAAAACAGCACTTTGAGATCTGATGTTCTCTAGCCATGACAACAATTTTCCTCTTGAGAATAATTTCCGGTTGAGTAAGTATAAATCTTATCCATTTTTCTGGCTTGAGTAAATGTTTATCTTTCCATTTTCATCCTGAAATGGGAATTTCCTCAAAAAAAAATTGGTGACTAAGAGCTTCTTGCTAATGTCTTTGACCTTTACCAGTCATCATATCTTTAAACTGTGACAAAGCACATGTAGTTGGAAACTAAGCTTAATTATTTTTTTTCATTATGTTCTCCTACCTCTTTATTTAGTGTCTGTTGTAGCATCTCATTATCTGTGTCTTACTGGCAAGTGGCCCCTCTTATTATTAATCAGTTTTTAAACACAGCTACTATGAAAAGAATCAAAATTATTGTGATTTGTAATTTTATTTTTGTTTTGACTTTTCAAGTATGTGCATGACATTTCAAATGTATGTGTAAATATGTAGTAACACATACCACTGTCATTTCAGTAGTATGTTTTAGCTGAAAAATGTATTTTCATTTCAAATGCAAACAACACAACAACACAGTAGCAGACTTTCAGTGGACTTTTTTTCCTTGTATTTTCTTGGCTCCAAAACTATTCAGATTTCACTGAATCCTATTCAAGTATTCACTGAATCACACTCATTTTGTAATGTTAGAGTTGGAGAAGCAAGTCTGTCTTTTGAAAATGAATTCCTATTATGAGAGAGGCTCTGTCTCCAAAGGGAGAGGCATACAACATTTCTTGAAGTAGATTGAATAAATATCTCACAGCTGATTTTTAAGAAATTTAGATAAACAGTAACAGATAATTTTGAATTTAGTTTTTGGAAAGCATACCCTTCCATTATTCAAAGAAGAAAATTGATTTTTGCAAATTACCACTTTCAAAAGAATTTGAACCACACTTTTTCCTAGAAAAGGAACAAATACTGTCATTTATATCAGTAAATTTAAATGGACATAAATTTTAATTATATATAAGACCGGTCAGACATCAAATATTGTATTGTGTCAAGCTATTAATATTCTAGTTAATTAGCCTTATGATATTTTCAGTCAAATAGGACTCAGAATTTTCAAAATGAACTTTTTTAGTTGTCTGTTACTGAATATACAGTGCCTCAGTGGTCCATTTTTAAAGTAGGCTATCACTTATTTCTGCTCAGTGTATACTGTTTTTTCATATAGTAGATGTTAGAGAAATTACAATTTTTAATTTTTATCCACACTGTTGTTCAAACCTATAAAAGGAATTATTTTTCTTTATTGCCTTTAAATAAGATACGATACTGATCTTCTAAAACCAAAATATCAAAACTGGTTTTTTGGGTTTTTTCAGGCATTTTAGGAGATGCATCACCAACCTATTAGTTTGACAGTTGTTTGGTTCTCTATGTAACTGTGATTTTTCTAAAATGTTTCTGTTTTTTATTGACAAGAACTGAACTTTTCTGGTTTCATTCAACCTTTCTTGATATTATTATTTTATAAGAAATGTAGACAATAAATTATGTCTCTTCCCACTGAAATTAGTAATTTGACTAAAAAGCTGAGAAACATTTTTCAATCAAAAATTTAAGACATCCATTCAAATTTTGTGTCATCTGTTTATTTCAGACATGAACATTTTTTTTCTATACATATATTTGTCATAGTAAAAAACACAAGTTTTAGACATTTTAGAGATAATAAAGAAGAAATATGTTTAAATATATTAAAAAATCAGGCATTGATAAAACATAAAAAATTAAGCATGGTTTAAGTGTACAGTATTATTTAGGTACCCTATGATATTTGAACGGTTTTATGGAGTTTTCAAAATGACGCAAAGAGAGAGAGAAGACAAAACTGCATCTCATTTTAGGCCATGCTACCCAAAAAATTAGTTTTGAAAGAGAAGATCTTATAATAGGTTTTTGCATTTTCATTGCCTTTTCTCTCCTCCGTGCTCCAACTTTCCACTCCTGCAGTTGTAGGTTGGTGAGGATACTTTGAAACTGTGATGTGACTTCTGTGGTTTTTAAACACATCTTTAACTTTTTCCATTTGCTTGATTCAGCTTACAGAAAGACTGACAAAAAATCTGAGGCAACAGCAAATTCTGGCACAAGCCAGATTAATTTCCCAGAGCAGGGAAGAGTAGGATCTTGTTTTGTGAGCACCAAACTGAAGCCAGGAAATCAGAGAATCGTGGCATCTGGCCAACTACATGGAACCACACAGAGATTTGTGTGGCTATTTTTGCTGCTTCATTTGTGAGTTTACAAAGTAAATTGCAACCTATCTAACTACTATTCCACAAAATGATCCTTAATCCATGCAGCTCATTTTCATTAGTGCATATTAACATGGCCTCACCTCAAAAAACAGGTTCTAGACCAGTAACTAGCTAATCACAACAGACCAAGTGATTAGAAAAGGTGAGTGACTTCCAGGGCAAATGGCACGGGATGTTGCTGGGAGAGGGGTCAGACTTCTGCCAGAAGCTGGGGATCTGCCNCTTGTGAAATTTGACATTTTCTTCAAGTTTGTGAAAACATATCATCTGCTAAGATCTGCGTGTGTGTGCGTGCGTGTGTGCATGCATGCATGTGTGTCTAGAACTAATACATATATGCAGAGCCTGCTTGCCTAAACTGTGAGGTTTTGATTCTGGAAATGTGGTAAAATGTGAATGTAATAGCTCCTATTGGGTCACAGTTCTAGGTTATATTATCAGAGAAAGGTGCTATGAGAATGAGAAAAAGATAACAAAGTCTGCTCTTTAGACAATAAGCTATAGTGGGCAAGAGCTGCCTGTGAGGCCTGAGGTGTATTTCTTCCTGCTGTACCTTGCCCGTGACTCATAAGGAAAAAGGAACATTTAGCATTTTTCTTGTTAGCCTCAAGCTGGGTACTGTTAAAAAAGTTCATTTTAGGCACAATTAATTCACTTAAAATGTACTACAGCATAGAAACAAATGTCCATTAAACTACGAATATAATGATCAGTAGTTGAAGAAGACTATTTCTAAATCTTTATGACTAGAAAAGTATAAATGGATAGCGCTGAGGAGACATATGATATAACAGGAAAGAGAATAAATTCTCTTTTTCACTTATTTAATTAAAGCTTAATAATGTAATGTTAAGGCATGTCCAGAGTTCAGACTTCTCAAGGGAATCTAAAGACTTTACACAAAAGGTTTGTGGTCCCAGGTTAAATGAGTGGCATGGTTTGACACAAGCCTATACTACGAAATGCCACTGCAGGAAAACAATTTTTCAAGATTCTGAGGGTAAAGTATTTTTGAAACAGTATACATTAATATTTATTTATTTTCCTCAAATCACCTTTTTTTGTTGTTGTTGTTGCTGTTTTGTTGTTTATTGTTTTAAAAATGTGGATTTAACATGGTAGTACTACTGCCACTTTAGTATTATAAGGATTGAGGAAAAATGTATCTTCTCTCAATAAACTCATCTTCTGCTAAGACTTAATTGGACCTAAGTGATGACTCTTCTATTTGGTTTTGGACAGTACTTCCAGAAAGTGAGATAGTCTCCTCCGTAAAAAGGCATACAAAACAATTACATAGGGCTTTATGTTAGTTAGAAAAACCTTCCCTTGCAGTTTACACTTACAGAATGATGGGAGTGCCAACTGCCTTAAATTTTTTTTACTAAAAATATTAAGTAATATTTTCTGATTCACTTGGAAGGAAACACTGACCTTTTCACCACTAGGCACATTCCATGAGAGAAATTTTTGTTCCCTCAAGCTTTGTTTTGAGTATGAGAAAAATACAAAATTATTATATTTTTTCCAGATTTTCTGGAGTGCCTTCTGGTGTTGTCTGAGATAATTTTCCAGTGGTATTTCTACTCGGATTTCCACAAAAATATTTTGGTTTCATTTCTCTCTTAGTTAATAAAAGGCAGTGCAAAACCAAAGTATTCGTACTTGGAGAATAATTTGTGGGGGAATAGTATGTAGGGAATGTTGAGCAAAACTATTTTTTTCATACTGTGTCTAAATTCATATTATTAAAGAGTATGTTACTACCTCATTACTGAATAATTCTTATTGAGAGGAAAAGAAAATTACATATAAGCTTAGTTTTCTTAACCTAATTGAATGCCTTTTGCAGAGAAATATGAGACTTCATTTATGTAGAATAAGGAGGGTTTAGGGGTCTATTTTCTGGAACAGGAAGTTGTATCCTGTAGGTTCTTTGAAAAGTACCTCCTAGTCAACTGGAATCTAGGAACAGGAAAAAGAAGAAGAAAAGCACATAGGGATCGTGCTAACTTATTTTTAGTATCATATCCTGAAAGAAGATTATTGTTATTTTTTAACGGTATACCAAATGTATAGAGTGCAAATATTATGAATATTTCAGGTATGGTTCATCAATGGTATAAATCACCATAGGTATATTGCTATGCTGAAATTTGGGTTAACAGCAGAAAAGGATATCCTTATTCTTGATGGATTTTTCCTCACAGTTTATTTTCCTGTTCTTGATTAATATTTTCTTTTCAGTATGTTCTGCCAAAATCTTCTCAAGGCTTTGTTACAGAATGGTTTTACCAGCTCTTAAAAATATTTCACATTCTCATCTGCTGGAGTCCAATAATAGCAATACAGAAATACTTGGTTTTAAACTCCTTTACAAAAGCACCTGCAAGTATGAAAAAATAATTTAATATCTTGTGCTTCTTTGTTCAATTACTGACATGTTCATCATCAGGCTGAGCTTGAATGAAAATATTTACATTTTGTCTTTTCTTTTAAAAATTCAAACAGAAAATGATGATTTTGAAAAAAAAAAAATCCAGTAGGAAAAGAACATTCTACAGAAGAACTCCCAAATTTTCTTGAGTCTTTATATTAGGTTGTGATTTTAATATTAAATCCTCCCTTCTTGTTTGTTGTTTTTGTGCTTTTTAAGGATCTTTAATCACTTAACTTTGAGTATAAATTGTGTTATAAGATTTACTACATATAGTCACAGATTACAAAAATGAACTTAGATTGCATTAAACTATTTCTTGCATAAAACTTGCTAACTCTGTACATGCAGATCTTTGGGCCTATGTAGTCTCCACCACTGTACACTGAAATTTCTCATTCCACCTTATTCCCTCGTCTAAATACACATCACTTCCTCCCCTTAAAGCTGCAGTTTAAGAGAATCTGTGCAAACCCACACAGCCTCCAAAATCCAATCCTGAATTTCTAAATTGCACAGATTTTCTTCTCTACTGTCATTTCTGTTTAGTATGCTTAAAAGAACTCTGGCCAACACATCATGCTGAAGCTGGCTCTGATCTTCAGTACTTCTTTCTGTTTCTTTCTAATTATAATTACATGTTGTAGGAAGAAAAAGATCCAAAGGATGAGAAGTCTACGGATATTACACAGTTATAAAGTTCCCAATAAATTAGATCAATGCTGACATACAGTGATTTCCCATTATACTGATCTATTTTAACTTTCTAATATATTCTTTACATTTCATGAATCTTAACCAATTATTCTTTTCACTTCAGCTGGATTTCATTTTCACTGCCTAGTGGTAAGCAGGGCTCTCTGGCAGGCACAAATAATTGAATAAACTTTAATCAAAATGCTCCAGGTAGGAATGGTTCTTTAATGATGGATCAGGAACAGTGCCTTTAATTCTACAATGCACTGCTAAAGGCCTGATGAAGCTTTTGTGAGTTTGGAGGAAACAGGAGGGGAAGAAAAGGTGAATATAACATATATTTTATATATTTTAAAAATATATATGTATGTATATATATGAATGAACTTAGAACACTGAAAATATCTTTCTGCTCAAAATTACACATCTGTCCAAAGAAGCAGCTTTCAAACTTATTTTGACTGTAGCTTATGCTCAAATAAAATGAGAAAGGGAAAACAAGCAAAGATTTCTACTGTACATAAAAAGATCCCTAGGGGGCCTCCATCTCATCATTGAAATGTAGCTGGTAGGACCCATCTGGCGGATGCCAGGACCAGCTGGTTCTTTTGAACTATGCTCAGTACGCTCATAGGAGTATTGTTTTTCATGTTTTCTTTTTTCTTTTTCTTTTTTTTCCCCTTCAGTATTTTATGTATTATATCTTTTTTTTTATCTTACTACTACAGCCAAGTGAAACGTTCTTTAACATTAGAATCATATAAATATAGAAACATTTAGGTTGGAAAAGCCCTTTAAGAGCATCAAGTCCAGCCATTAATCTAGCACTGTAAACCTAGCCACACTATTTCAAAAACAGGCCAGTCTGTTATTGACCTTCTTGGCCACCTGGACAGACTGCCAGCTCATATTCATCCAGCTGTTGACCAACACCCCCATGTCCTTTTCTGCTGGGAATCTTTCCAGCCGCTTTTCCCCAAGCCTGTAGGGTTGCATGGGGTTGTTGTCACCCAAGTGCAGGACCCAATACTTGGTCTTGTTGAATCTCACGCAATTAGCCTTGGCACATTGATCCAGCCTGTCTAGATCCCTCTGTAGAGCCTTCCCTCCCTCAAGCAGATCAACACTCCATTCCAAGTGGGTATCATCTGCAAACTTACTATGGCTGTACTTGATCCCCTCATGCAGATCGTTAAACAGAACTGGCCCGAGTACTAAGCCCTGGAGAACACCATTTGTTACTGTCCACCAACTGGATTTAACTCCATTCCAACTGGATTTAACTCCATGATTCTTTGGGCCTGGCCATCTAGCCAATTTTTTACCCAGCAAAGAGTATCCAAAGAATATTCATGTCCAAACCATGAACTGTCAGTTTCTCCAGGAGAATTCTGTGGGAAACAGTGTCAAGAACTTTACTAAAGTCTAGGTAAAGAATATCCACAGCCTTTCCCTCATCCACTAAGAGAGTCACCTTGTCATAGAAGGAGATCAGATTAGTCAAGGAGGACCTGCCTTTCATAAACCCATGCTGACTGGGCCTGGTCACCTGGCTATCCTATATGTGCTACATGGTGGCACTCAAGACGATCTGCTCTATAACCTCCCTTGGCACTGAGGTCTAATTTACAGGTATCTAGTTCCCCAAATCCTCCTTCTGGCCCTTCTTGTAGAGGAGTGTCACATTTGCTATCTTCCAGTCAACTGGGAGCTTCCCAGTTAGCCAGGACTGCTGCTAAGTGATGGAAATAGCTTGGTGAGCACTACCACCAGCTCCCTCAGTACCCTGGGGTGGATTCCATCCACACAGACTTGCATGTGTCTAAGTAGTGTAGCAGGTGGCTAACCATTTCCCCTTGGAAAGAGTGAGGCAAAGAAGGCATTAAGTACCTCAACCTTATCCTCATCCTTTCTCATTATGTTTCCCCCCACATTCAATAAAGGATGAAGATTCTCCTTAGCCATCCTTTTGTTGCTAATGTATCCTCCAACCATCACATTACCCACAAGTCCTTCTCAATTCACAAACAGCAGGACCAGTGGGGTGCCTTCCCTAGCTGGCTCACTCGTCAGCTGTGACAGGAAGTTATCTTCCACACACTCCAGGAGCCTCCTAGACGGTTTCCTCTCTGCTGCATTGTATTTCCAGCAGACATCTGGTAAGTTGAAGTCCCCCACAAGAACAAGGGCTAGCAATTGTTAGACTCCTCACAGCTGCTGATAGAATATTTCATCTGCCTCTTCATCATGATTGGATGGTCTATAACAGATTCCCACCATGATACCTGCCTTTTTGGCCTTACCCCTCATTCTTATCCATAAACACTCAACTGTATCATCACCATCATTAAGCTCTAGACCACCAAAACTCGCTAACATACAGGGCTACCCCACTGCCTCTCCTTCCTTGCCTATCCCTTCTGAAGAGCTTGTAGCCATCCATTGCAGTTCTCCAGTTGTGTGAGTCATCCCACCAAGTTTCCATGAAAGCAACTTTATCATAGGTTTCCTGCTGCACAGTGGCTTCCAGCTCCTCCTGTTTGTTTCCCAGGCTGCGTGCATTGGTGTAGGTGCACCTCAGTTGGGCTATTGATCCTGTCACCTTTTTGTGGGGAGAAGCCCCAGTTCTTATATGACCATTCTCAGGCATTTCCATGGTTTCTGACAGAGCAATAACACTTCAGTCTTGTTGCCACATGGATCCCCTGCTTCCACTTCAGATTGCAGACTGAAGGACTTCGTTAGCACACCATCCCTCAAATATTGGCATGCCACCCCCAGGCTTATCTCTAGTAAGCCTGGTTTTATCCCTTCCCCCTTCAAATCTAGTTAAAAGCTCTTTCAATGAGCCCTGTTAACTCTTGTGCAAAGGTCCTTTTCCCCCTTTGAAACAGGTATAGCCCATCTGTTGCCAGCAGGCCTGATGTCATGTAGACTGGCCTATGATCAAATAAACCTAAAATTCTGTCGGTGACACCAGCTCGGAGCCAGGTATTTATCTGCTGGCACTTCCTGTTCTTCCCTCATCATTCCCTGCAACTGGAAGGATAGAGGGGAACACTATTTGTGCTCCTGATCCTTTAAACAATTATCCCAAGGCCCTAAAGTCTCTCCTGATTTCCTTTGGGCTTCTTGTTGCAAATTCATTGCTGCCTACCTGAAAAATAGATAATAATCAAACAACCATACCATGGTAGGAAATTTTCTCTTTACATCTTTAACCCAGGCAGCAGGGAGGCAGCAGAGTTCCCTAAGAAGTCGGTCTGGTCTGCATATCAAGCCTTCTGTTCCCTTCAGAAGGGTGTCTTCTATGAAAAAGACCCATCTTTTTTTATTTATGGAAGCAGTTTTGATGCAGGGCAAAGGTCAACTTAACCTTGACAACACCTCCCAGATAGACGAACCATCATCATTGTTATTTTTCAGTTCCACTTGCTTTCACCCAGTCTTTGACTAGGAAGGATCAAAAACTTAAACAGTGACAAAAAAGACTTTTTTTTGATGTAGTATTTATGATTCAGTAAAGAATGTGAAGCTGAAATAGATTACTTACTGAACAGTACTAAGCTGTGACAGACTGTCCCCTTCAATAATGCTCAAGCAACCACTTAAAAATAAAAGATGGTGCACAAAGAGCAGTGAAGAGTTTTATTCTCCTAATCTCCCATCTAAATGCCAATAGATATAATTAACATTCTCTGAAAAAATGCCAGTTGGCTGTATTTTGCAAACAGGTTTTAAAATACTGAAAGTATAAGGCCTAAGGCAGGAGCAGCATATTTTTAAAGCATCACTTAGAGTTAGAATAAGTTCCTTTTTTTTTTTTTCCAGTCAAGTACTTTGAGCATATATTTAACGTTTTAAGAATAGAAACATGTTTTCCTTATAAATAGATTGACCTAACATTTTTACCCTTAAAATTATCAACACTTATTTCAAGACTGAATGTCAAGGAAACATCTCTTGAGAACTATTGTTCTTCTATTTGACCTAATGCATTTCTGCCTGGTTTTGGGTTTTGGTTGGGTTTTTTTTTTTTGGTTTAGTTTTGGGGTTTTTTTAGGGTTTTTTTTATTGTTCATCTCAGTTTGGGTGACTGAAAAAAGTAACTACCTTAATGCCTGGGGGAAAAGCGTCCATTAAAAAAGAAATGGGTGCACATGAATTTCTTTAAAGAAATTAAATATGCTTGGAAAGAACTTTCTACAGAAGAGACTCCTCAGGCTGGAGAGAGTGGGAAAAAAAAATGGCTGTATAGATAGGAAATATGAGCATTCTCATATCACATAGAGATTTTTGCCCTAAACCCATAAACAGAATGGAGAGAAGTGTTTACTTGCCTTATTTTCAGTCACACACAACATGAGTTTTATCCTGCAAGTGGAAAGAGAAAATACGTATCCAAAAAATTATGTCACCAGTACCCAACATATTGGGAATGAAGCCATTCATATTCTACAGTGTTCTCAATTTCAGTATATCAGCAAGGAGATTTTTTGTTTGTTTGTTTCTGTTACTTCTGTATGGGTAAATAAAGGCATGTTTGTCAGTAATAAGCCCTTTAAAATATTTTTAAGCAAAAAACCACAAGATAACTTTAATCACAAATATCTCCTGATTAAATGGGACTGTTTAGTATGAGGAAGAGGAGGCTGAGGGGACACCTCATCACTCTCTACAACTACTTGAAAGAACACTGCAGCGAGGTTGGTGCTGGTCTCTTCTCACAGGTAATTAATGACAGAACGAGAGGGAATGGCTTCAAGCTCCAACAGGGTAGGTTTAGACTGAACATTAGGAAAGAATTCTTCACGGAAAGAGTGGTCGGGCATTGGAGTAGGCTACCCAGGGAGGTGGTTGAATCACCATCCCTAGATGCATTTAAGAGCTGTTTAGATGTAGTGCTGAGGGATATGGTGTAGGAAGGACTTTGAAGAGTAGGGTAGATGGTTGGACTCGATGATCCCAAGGGTCTCTTCCAACCTAGACAATTCCATGATTCTATGATCCTAAATGTGATAACTCACTCTTATAAGCTTTTTTCCTGCTCATCTGCAATAGATTATGGATAGAAGATATTCGGGTTATTTCTAATATGCCATTTCTATTGTCCTGGCAGGAAAAAAAAAATAGGGCAAAATGATCACAATTAAATGTAAACAAAGTGTTGTCATTGAAGTGTGCCTTCCTTCACATGATGAAAGAAATAGAATGAAGGCTGACTGAAATACTGATTACTTTTATTATCTCATGATGAATTTTCATCTGGATCCTACAAAACCCCACAATAATAATAATAATTAATAATAATAATTAAAAAAAAACCAACTCTGATCAGTGTATCTTTATTAGTACTATACTATTTGTTTTAATTTAGTTAAAAGAAAATATTTTTGTAGGATATGATCCTGTAAAGGGATCTCCCCAGTTCTGCTTGGAATAGGAGCGTGTCTTGCAAGAGCAAGTTACATTAATAGTGCTAAAAGTATCCCCCCAGAGAGATCGATCTCTGGTCTCTAAGACTTGGTGGTACAAACTAACTACATGTTACCTCACTCCTCAGCTAAATACCCATAGCTGCCTGGAGTAGACAGGTATCGTCTCATGCATAGCTTGAAGTTAGGACTTATATGTAGTGCTCTTGCTTCTATAAGAGATATTTTAGGGTTTGGGGTTTTTTTGCCCAGTTCACAACATCTGAAATAATGTGTGGCCTTACCAAAGGTAACATTGTAAACACATGATGCTTAGGATTTTGGACTGCTTTCCTGACATATGGCGTGAAGGTGCACGGCATGAAGGGCGCAGCATCTGCTAGGATTTTGAAGGGTGACTTGGTATGTAGACTGTGATACCTTGTGGGATCATGTCTAAGAAAATCTGACAGAACTTCTCCATAAGGAAAACTCTTCCAAGAACTGCTCCTACATCAAGTGGAACTCCAAAAAGAGAGCCTATGCACAGACTCACCTGCCTCAGGTGCTGGTCCCCAGTAAATTTATTTTTTAATTTTACAAGTCCATATGGAAAAGTAACTGAGACCTACTGCAGGCTATGTATCCAGGCTTTATAAGAATGAATATTATTTGAGTAATCTGCAGTTTTCCAAGGTCTAGAGCTTTCTGAAACTATTCTGAAAGTGATAAAGATGGAAGGTTCTTTAGCGTTTCCCAGCTGCTAATTGATTCATATCTTGCTAAAACCAGAGATGACTAAAATAAAGCACATCAAATCAATGTGTATTTTCTACACAAGTAATAAAGAGAAAGGTTTAAATGGAAAGATAAGAAAAAATTGAGCTAGTCAATTATTTTTTAAATTCTAATTAGTGTGATTGTATTTCTATGGTGGGTAGGAGAAGAAAAGCTTTAAATGGAATTTCTACAGATAGATAAGAATATGTATTGGAAATTAGATTAAAATATTAACACCTTCTAAAATTAAACATAAATTTATGCATTGCTCTATGTCAAGATAAAAGAACTTGAACCCCAAAAAACATAGCTAGACTGAAGGTTCCATTTCCCTTGACTGCAGATTTTCAGTACTTTAACCCTTGTTGAAAGCTCTCCTATTCCTGACTCTCGGAAAACACATTTTATATTTTTACATGAAGATTTCTGAAGTAACCAAAATCTTGAATATTCAGAATAGTCTCACTTTTGAAAGTGATGAGTAACTCAATTGCTAATCCCATGTCTGAGTGCTCCCATGGTTTAGACCTTTTGCCTTATGCATTGCTTGATTTGTTAGTTATACGAACACAAAGCACTGAGGAGACATATTTTTTCACAATATAAGACATATAATATAAGACATATTATTTGATAAACTTCAAATAATTTGCAGATAGCTGGAAAATTTCAAGAATTTGGACTCTTGAAAAATGAAATCAGGGTTGTCCCTATAATAATCAACTGTGTCCAGACAAACAGACATGAACATGTACCAGCACTGGAGAATCAGTGAAGAATGTGACTTCTGATTCAAAACTGCAATAAAAAGATAAAAGAAAAAAAAAGTGTACAGGAGGGAAAATTGCACATAAAATCTGTGTTTCTTTTTATACAGGTTGCATGGTAACTTTCCACAGGTCAGCACAGTAAGACTGTGATAATGGCATTTGGGATGCTGCTGTTGAGCTTTTTTTCCTGAGGATATCTGAACTTGGAGTCAAGTTAATTGATTGAAAGCAATTGCCATCACCACTCAGCAGGTATTTGGGCAGGATATCCTGTCTCCAAAGGGATAGCCGTGCTCTTGGACTTGACATGGGGTCTTTGGGGTAAGTGCTTCCCTGATGTAATATCCTCATATTTCAGGATAAGAAAGTGTTTCCTTAACTAGATGCCAAATTAGAGTCTCAGTAATTTTAAGTTCAGTTCTCTGCTTTTTTTTTTTTTAATGTAGAAGATGATATGGTCTTACTGGTACCTGTTAGTAACTACAATGAGGTGACCTAGTTTGCCATTAAGGAAGAAAAAGCCTTGTTATTTGCATTTCTCTTCAATATGCGTGTGCAAGTATTCAGCCTGCATATTCATGTAAGAGGTCCTGAAACTTTTGGACAATCAGTTCCTGTTTCTCTGTAGCCTATGGTGAAAAAGTCTAGAAGCTTTCACTCATTTTGTGGACAGGACCATAGCTACACAGTGATTTATAGAAACATAGATTGCTTCAGGTTAGAAGGGATCTTAAAAATCAAACCCCCCTGCCATGGGCAGGGACACCTCCCACTAGACCAGGTTGCTCTAAGCCCCATCCAGTCTGGTCTTGAACACTTCCAGGGATGGGGCATCCACAGCTTCTCTGGGCAACCTGTTCCAGTGTCTCACCACCCTCAGAGTAAAGAATTTCCTCCTAATATCTAGTCTCAATTTCCCCTCTTTCAGTTTAAAACCATTACCCCTCATCCTAACACCACACTCCTTCATAAAGAGTCCCTCCCCATCTCTCCTATAGGTCCCCTTTAAGTACTGGAAGGCTGCCATAAGGTCTCTCCGGAGCCTTCTCTTCTCCAGGCTGAACAACCCCAGCTCTCTCAGCCTGTCTTCATAGGAGAGGTGCTCCAGCCCACTGATCATCTTCGTGGCCCTCCTCTGGACTTGCTCCAACAGGTCCATGTCCTTCTTTTGTTGGGGGCTCCACAGCTGGACACAGTACTCCAGGTGGGGTCTCATGAGAGCAGAGTAGAGGGGGAGAATCACCTCCCTCGACCTGCTGGCCACACTTCTTTTGATTCAGCCCAGGATGTGGTCAGATTTTTGGGCTGCCAGCACTCATTGCTGGCTCATTTGAGCTTCTCATCTGCCAGCACCCTCGAGTCCTTCTCCTTGGGGCTGCTTTCACTCCATTCTCTGCACAACCTGTATTTGTGCTTGTAATTTTATTTGAAAGTGAAAGATTAAAGAGGGGCTTTAGTTAATTGCACTAGTATTGGCAATTGGAAGGAGACAGAAAATCAAAAGCAGCTGATGCAAGATTTTGGTTACTAACTGTAACTAAGTATGAAATATTTGTACCTGAGAATGCTTTCTATTAACAGTCATTGGAGTAGGAACTAAACCTGAGGTTTCTCTGTTCAAGTGTAGATTTCTTAACTATTAAATTTGAGAGGTATTCTTTCACCTCTTCTTTCTTAAAATTGCCCCATGAAACTTGAACAGAAGGGCTTGAGAGTCCCAGTCTTTACTGATTAGGATACTCTCCTGAGAGGGGACAACTACAGATTCATATATTTTTAGACAAAGCAAAGAACTACAGTCAGTGTTTACAAGGTTCTGGGTGAGTGCTTTTGTCCTCTGAAAAGAGGCGTATCACCATGATATTTTGAAAGAAAGCAGGACTCTCTACCTCTTGCCAAAGGAAGTCAAGATTCCAGATTCCAAATGAAGTCTGTAAATCCTTAGTAACACATCACATCCTCAGATACATCACGAAGTGAGGCACTTCTGTCATCATGAAAATAAAGACTTCATTTAAGACAAATCTTTCTCAGGATTTCACAGAGATTGTGCACAGCAGGCTATGTGTTGTAATCTATTTTAATTTCTGCAGTTGTTTCTAAGGCAAGTACATCTTCCAGAGGTTGTAATGGGAATATTTACTAAAAATTAATTGCAAACAAACAAACAAGAAATGAGAACCACAACAAGAGCAACAACAAACCTCCTTGTAAGAGGAGAAATGCTGTAACTACAGTGAGTCAGGGGCTTACTTTGGGAATATGGATTTCACAACCACAGCCAGTTAGAATTGGCAATATTTTTGCTTTTAAGGTCACTTAAACCTACTTTATAGATTAAACCATGAGTTTCACTTAGATGTGTGCTTCTGTGTACTTACTATATTTTAAATGTCTTAATCAGTCTTTCAGAAACTTTGGATCCCAGTTTCTAGAAAGCATTTGCAAATCTTCAGTGAATGGGGCAAATGCAGGCAGTCAGGATGCCTTAATGAGTACCTAAAAACAAGATTCTAAATCTATGCTATACTGTCCTATACAAGGACAGTTAAATAGCTCAATTTTCAAAGCGCTGAAAACTCAAAAATATTTTGGCTATCAATGGAAATATCGGGTTTGATCATATATTTTCTTCCGGGCAAAACTAAAGTTCTGCAACTAATTGCACAATCTCTTAGTTGTAAACAGTACTATACTGCCTGTTGAGAAACATATGTTCAACACAGTGCAGAGTTCTATTAATGCAGCACCAATGTCAGAGATCTGGCTGCTTTCCAGAACCAGCTGACAGCATTGTCTGAGCTCTGTATATTTAATATAGCCTCTCCACACTCTGAGGAATTTGTAATTTCAAGTGACTTGAGAGGAGCTACTACAAATTCCAATACCCACCCTCCCAACAATAAGGGAAAAACAAGTTATTGTGCACATCTGGTAAGATAGCATGCTTTTTTTTAAATGAACAACTACAGAAAGCTATAAAATGTTAAAAATTTCATTCACTTGCAAGTTCAGATTTTTTGGTTTCCACTGTCAGCTGAAATGTTCCTTCTATTGCTGTTGCTGCCTGCAGCTACGTATATTTTCCCATTTTGCAGGTATCACCTTTTCCACTTATTTTGTTTAATTATATTTTGCTGGATGTGGCCTTCACAGTAGTTCCTCTTGTCAATACTTACAGAGAAAACATAAACATTAGATAAACATATAGAAGCCAGATTTCTTTTTTCTTTATAGGGATGTATTTAATTATTTTTGTTCCTTTATGCACTGCAGTTTCAGAGTCTGAGCTCTTCTTTCCCAGACAAGCAACTGATGCTTTTCACAAAGGCAAAGTACATGCCTTCAGCTTCCTAATGAGGGTCTTCGGCTCATCTCATAGTTTAGAGATATTCACTGATAGTAAATGGTAGGCTAAAGAAAATTATAAAACTTTTGCATTCTCTTGCTGTTAATCATTTGGAAGTCCTATATTGTGAGAATTTTAATCTTACTGTTTTAGTTACCCTGATGCACTAAAAATCTAATGCAAATGGGATCTAGAGGCATTTTTGATGCCAGTTTTTCTACCAGGAAACAAATGACTCTCCATCACTATCTCTAAAATGATCACCTAATGAAAATCTTTGACAAAACAATTTCGTTAAGGGCAAACAAGAAGAAGATAGTCTGTTCTGATAGTGTTTACATCATAATCATTAAAGGAAAGTAGAGATGACTCCTTTGGTTAGAAATAAATCCTTTCAGTTATAAAAATATTACCTAAAGACCTCTTATGAGAAATTCAGTCTTTTGTCTATTACATATGATATGATGGGGAGTTTCCCTGGGACAAATGGGATTTTTTTCATTTAAAGATATTCTGCTTGGCTTTTTGTTGTGATGTGAATGGTTGAAATGTGTTATGGCCTTTCTCTCACTTGCATTTATTTTTGGCAAATATGAAAATAATAACTACGCATACCCATTATAGCCAGAAATATCTTGCCAATTAATATCGCTGCAGCAGCATATGTTATCCTAGGAACAGCCAGGGGGTGTAGAACAATGATGTGAAAGAATCAGCTCAATGCCTGTGGCTTAAGCAGAATCCTTTCCTTCCGTTACAGTATCTGGATGTCAACTAATGTAGTTAGTTATGTATCTCTTATGATAAAAGCCTGTGCTACAATCCTAGGACCTTGGTGTTTGATCATCATAGGTTATGATGGAAATTTTTCTGCTCATATTTTTCTTTTCTTTGAAGTTAGTAAATCGAATGCTATTTATACCAGAGGATATTATTTATATCGGAATTGGCTTCCAGCTTCAGGAATAACCAAGTGTTTTGGAAGTGCCACAACCCCTTTATGTTCTTCCTTCCAGGAGGCAGAAGCAACAGCAGGCTGCTCTAAGTGACTCAGAGGTACTTTGTTAGGACAGAGATTCCTTCACCATTCCTTCCAGTGTAACGGAACAGTAGTAAATTCTGCCCTTGGAGAGGGTTAAAATCAGATGTAGGACTATTTCTTCCTTAACAGACACTTTCCCTTCTGTGGGGAAAAGCCAGATGGGGAAGACTCTTGTGAGTTTATGTCATAGAATCATAGAATGAAGCATAGAATAGTTTGGGTAGGAAAAGACCTTAAAAATCATCTAATTCTAGCCCCCCTGCCATGTCAGCCCATGATGGCCCACTTGGATCACTTTAACTCAGGCTGCAAGAGAAGCACTCGAAATTGAGAAATATCGGATTTCATATATTTACACATACTGATTACACCTCTCTGGGTGCAAGTACACTATGCACTTTCTGTTGTCATCTTTCCTTAGTATACTTTTTGCTGAAACCCATGAATTACTAAGTACCTAGGGTGGGATGCAAATATATACTGAATGGAGGCTGCACAAGCAAACATCAAACTGCATTTCCTGAATTTGTGTTTAACTGAAAATCCAAAGTAACATTCTGCTTTTTGGGGTTTAGGATATTTTTTTTTAATATAGTGTAGATATAGATTTCAAGAAAGCAAGCCATAAGACCTAAGAGTCAAAGCAGTGGGATGAAGAGCACCTAATTCCATTGTTTCTATTTCACACATTTATTTGAAGGGTTATCAGCGCTGATTGTTATTGCTGTTCATTTTACTTTTAAGTAGAGCTTTGGGGAAGAAATAAAGTATAATGGGAACTATTATATAGCAAAAATATATTGAAATATTTACATGCATTTAAATATCCTAAGAAGATTCTAAACGTAATCCTTGTCAAATATGGAGTCAGCATACAGCTGGACATCATAAATACACAGACACAAGACAAAACTGAAACAGAAAGCACTGAGCAATTAGAAGGGAATGTGTCTGGTTTTAAGCCCAGACACTAAACATTGAGTGAATATACAATCTCTAGCAAAAAATATTGGAAAAAACTTGGGCAAGTCTGAGAAAATTATTAACAGAAATAACACAGTAATATTTGACTTTTAGCAGACTCATCACTAGGCCCAATAAGTAAAATGATGGAGCAATTTTATGACCAAAGCAGTAAACAAATACTCATCCTATGGGATAAAGAAAAAACAAAATAAAGCAAAACAAACAGAGAAAAAAAAGATAAGATTCTGATTGTATAGTTCCACTAGTATATGTACCAATCACTGGCAAAGGGCAGCAAGGAAACGATAATCATTTGTTTGTACAAAAAGCTTCTCTGTTTGGATCTGGATGACATCAAAGTAAGATATCTGACAGCTTCCCTTAGCTTGTCAGAGCATAATAGCAGCTTACAGGAACAAAGCCTTGCCTGCAAAGAGACTTCAAATCACAGCAGAGGAAGCTTGTGTATAAAATAGAGATGAAGAAAACGTAGAAAGGCAGGAGACTCTTCACAATATTTTAATGTAGTTTTTTAATTTCAAGCTCCGTCACTAGTATCTCTCTGAAGCCAAAACACTTCAGCCTCTTGATCTGAGCTCTGCCAAATCATTTTTAAAAATGTTTTCAGATACATATGAAGGAAGCTGATTTCATATTCTTAGAAAGCCTTTTGACAAACACAAAGGAAAACAAATAAAGAGAATAAGCATTCATCTGAGTACTGTCAAAGGCCCTAACGCTGACTACAGTCAAGAGACATTGTACACTTTCCACTGTTGTTCACATAGTATTCTTTTTCCTGAGACTGTCTGCTAGCTGGTTGATTACTGGATATGCACAAATGTAGGAAAAACATTGGTCAGACAAATATTAAATATCTGGACATTTTTGAATACATTGTTATCAGCAGAATCTACACATAAATCTAAATAACACTGAATCTTCTTACCTAGCAGGAATGGCCATTGACAAGTCCGTGTTAGGGAACATTACATGGTGCAGAGCTTCCCAGATTGTGACCACTCCAGGTGATGTGTTCATGCAGATTAACACAGGGTCTGTGAAGACAGACACTTGTGAAAGTTCAGAAAGACTTATTTCATGGCCCTATGCCTGAAAAAATTAATGCTGGCTTACAAAGCCCATCATCTTGCCACTCCAAGATTCCAGTTTTGCAATTAGCTCAGAAAGACTGAGAAGTCCCTGCTGTCATGGTGTACACATAGGCTCAAAAACATGGCAGAAGGAGAAAAGGCATGTCCCAAGTCACATATAACTACAGAGGAAAACAATTGCACAGCTTTACATTCAGAAACAAAAAGGAAGTGAGTACAGCCTCTGAAAAGTGAGAATATAAAGCTCCATTTAATAATTAGGACTAGATAAGGTTAAAATAAAAACAAATATATTAAAAAAGGGCAGCAAAATATTATGAGATGGTGTTCCTAAGAGTCCATTGCATATTAAATTCTGTATCTGCAAATAAATATAGTCTCTGAACTATTATCAAAATAAAAAAAATTACCGTACTGTTGTTTCCATTTATCAAGGAAACTCTAGATCCTACTCACCATCAAGTAGGTCCCAAAAACTTGAAATATTTTTAGCAAAAGATTGTGATGATTATAGGAACTAAAACTTTGGAAATACATTTATGTTAGCTTTCTACCTAAGAAAGGAGCTGAAAATGCAAACCGGCAAGATCACTAGATGTAGGAAGTGGGTCTTGGACATATGTTTATCAGAGAGGTAATTTTTAGGTGATGTACGCTGCTTTACCTTTCTTTCCATTCGATATAACTTCCTGATAGTGGACTTTGGGACCCCAGCAGAACAGAGGTCTGAGTAAAGGCTGCAGCTTAATATTCATTCATTCAGTAAAGAAAACTCTCACTGATTTTCTTATTGCAGAATGAGTTTGCAGGATAGGCAACTGGAAAAAAAATAATTGGGAGAGATCTGAAGGTGAATTTTGCCTGCTGGTTTTCACAGGTGACAATTTTTTTAATGAGTCTATCATTTTTTAGCTTTTCAAATCATTACTATATATAAAAAAAGTCAAGATAGTTTATTGCAAAGAATGCAAGAGTAGATTTTGATATTTTTTCCAACTTTTTCTGAGTTAGGAGGAAGAAAAAAGTTGTGTAAACTGTTTGTGACAGAAGTTCTATGTAATTGCTTTCCTACCATTTTAAATATTGGCTGTTACAAGAAGTGCTATGGCTTAAAGAGAGAGTATATGTTATGCTTTGGATAAATATAATAAATAATATAATTATAGAATAATAAAAGCATAAAAAGGTGTAGTTTGTTGTTATTAGAATTTATTTTTATACAAGTGACCTATCAGTAATGACCTTGGCTCAGGAACGTTTCTCAGAAAATGAATAAATAGATGGAATAAATGACCTGTGGAAAAGCCTTGGGCCACCAACTCTCCCAGCTGGTCATTAATCCCCTAGAAGAGCTACAGACCTTGATCATTAAGGCTTAATTAATGTGTTAATACAGTGTCAGAATGCTAAAGTGCTTTTTCTTTTTGTATAATTAACCTTTTGGGAATATTTTATTAATGGAGAAAGGTAATATATGTTTGCCAGGGAGATGCCACATTAGTTCTTTTATTCACAGTAAACAAATAAATTATGTAAAGTTCTTCATGTGTTTGTACATTTCACACTTCTGAGAGTTGCTGACTATTGGAAATGAAGGGCAAGGGCATGATTAGAGAGACTCATTATGTACTGGTTCAATACTTTGGTGCTATTCTTCATGAATGTGTTTAGCACTCAGATAGAGTGGTCTATGAATTCTCAGCAGGCCAGGCAAAATTGAATTTTGCTGCTTCTGCCACAGGGAAGCTAAAGGGCATAGGATGAGGGCAGAGCTGAGATGATAGATCTGGGAAAAGATTCTTGGAGATCCAGGCTTACTTTTCCTGTAGCCACTTGAGAATGGATTTCTAGGGATGCTGTCACAGGTACCGCCCATGATTGTCATATGAGCGGTGAATGCTGCTACTGGGATGGTTGCCTGACTACAGCAGAAGATCCTTGCATGCTAGGACACTAGTTTCCTCAATGGCAGCAGGAGGAGCAAGGCTGGATTTTCAGCACTCTTAAGGAAACTGAAATATACAGTTAAACAAAACTGTGATAAACAATAACTTCCTCTCAGCATTGCCAATATCATGTGGTACCAGTGGTCATAATTTAAACTTCTTTGGAACATAAACCTGGTCTTGCAATTTCTAAAGCTGATTAGGGGTTGTAGACGTTCACCTTCAATTATGAATTTCCTGATTGCCTTACTAGCTAAATAATGAAAATTTTATTTTTACATCTGACTCATAACCAATTAAGTTGTAAGACACTTCATTTCTGGATGACTGTTCAACCAATATTTATGTTCCTAAAGGGGTAAAGTAAAAGTGTGTTAGTATTTAAAAAATATCTTTTTCTATTTGTGTCTAGATATTCTAATAGCTTTCAGATGAATAACTAAACTTCATTTTGAGAATTCATCTGCCTCTCAAAGTATAAATATACATCTTTAATTATAAATATGATGCAGTATTTTCATATAGACTATTCTAATTTTAACCACTATTAAGTATTAAATAAAAACTTCCCCTTTCCCACTTAAAAACAAACAAACAAGCAAACAAGGCACAGCTTGAGTCATAAATTCCCAGCTATGAATTATTTTCTTCACATCCAGAAAAAGATTTCCAAGCAGTTCCTAAATTATTAGAAAAAAATCTTTTGCTATAAAAAACATTGACTGTCAGTTTATTTTATGTTTTTATGTTCCTTTCATTTAGGGACTCAAATTTAAACAGAAATTCTGAAAACATTGCTTTGTCAGATATGTATTTACCTCAGAACAAAGGACAAAATATTCAGCAAGGTTAATGGAAGAGAAGGAAGAAAGCTAATTAAATGTTTATTTTTGCCTTGATCTGATTTATCTTGCAATTTTCTGCCTTATTCTGCCTATTTACTAAATAATGTATTAAGTACATTCCTGTTATTTGCACTCATAGGAGGAAAAATTAGCTAGGAACTTGACATTGCAAAACAAGTACACTAGAACGTATGTTATTGTCACTAACATCTATACCCTGCATAACAGGCTGAAATAAATTACATTTATTCTTCCATTAGATGTTGTAATGTAGAAGGTAATCACCTTAAAATGAATACAAGTTGATCTATAACTGGTTGGAAACACTTTGTTTTCTGATTTTTGTGTTTTCCTTGTAGATGACGAACCAGCTTTCAATGTCTTGCACCCACATCCTAAAAAGTAAAAAAAAAAAAAAACCAAACAAAAAAATCAAACAGGTCCCAGCTTTATCTTTACAGGTATTGAAGTTGGAGGGCCCTAAACTAACATGTAATTTAATCTGCAGAAAAAGAATAGTGGAAAAAAGTTGAAATTAACTCATTAAACTAATACAGTTACATCTCCATTGTATTTAATTATTGTGAGTTTACAGTCTCTATAAAACTCTATCTGAACTTGTTTATAATTCTTGAACTTAAACTGCAGCACTAAAAGATGCCTACATCAGGTGTCTGCTGGAGGCTGAGTGTTTTGGGGAATTTTAAGCTAAAATAGTATATTTTCTTAAAACAAACAAAACCCAAACCTAACCAAAACAAAAAAAAAAGTTGGTGCTAAAAAAGCGCATTGAAAGACTCTAGCATTTCCTCTCTTTTGAGAAAAGGAATCCATTGGGGCTGACATGGTGCTACCTGTCTAGTATCAAAAGCGGGTGATTTCACATGGGAATTATAAGGTTGGACCAAGGCTGCAGGGGATGAGGGGTACAAAAGAGCAAAAGAAACAGTCAGAAAATGCATTTTTCACATATTGACTTGAAATTGCATAGCACTTGTGTTCTGCGGGAAGCTTGTTGTGACTTGCTGTTACTGGGGACAGAAGGGAAGGCTGAAGTTTGTCTGTAATGCCAACTAAAAATCAAGACTACATGGACAGGCAGTTTCTGTCTTCTGCTTAACCTGCACTTCCCCCTGCTGATGTCCTGGTGAGGAGGAGGAAGTGGAATGGAAATAAGTGAATAGCCTGGAGGGAAAGAGGGAAAGAGGGAAAGTGCCAGGTCAAGAAACAAAAAGCATATGTTATGATGTTGGAAAATAGGACCCTTGAGGAATGGGAGACAAGAAGGTTAGGTAAGAGCTATGAAATTGGAATAAAAACTACTTTTCTCCTCACCATGCCACAGTATTTTTCAGCTCTAGTGTCAGGGGAGAAAAAGGGGTGGGGAAGAAAAAAAAGACCTTTCCATGCTAGAGGAAATCTTAAAATCTGTTCTTTTTAAAATGGAACAGTTTAGTTGTCAGCATCTCATACCATTTTCCTTATGCTCGTTAATGCTCTTGTTTTGCTCTTATGCTTATTTTTGTTTAATGCAGAGCTTACCTGTTAGACTGGTGCTCAGAGTTACTCCCTCTCAAGAGAGAGGGTTATGGAGAACATTTCAAATGTTGATTACCAAATATATAAACTGAATTGGGATATTTCTAACTGAGTTACTTAGAGCAATCAGTCTGACAGAGACATGACAAGGAAAAAGTATGAAAATCTAACTATGGTAGTTTTGGTGAGGTAAGCATTAAAAAAAAAAAAGTTACTTCTCTTATTGTACCTTACCTGGGATACTTCATATGTTAGTTTGGAACAACAAGGCATATTTGGGTCCAAAAGTAAAACATAAGGGGGGAAAAGGAAACTTTGGTTTTAAAAAATAAATGATTGACATTTAAAAAATTCTAAATTTGATGCACATATTTAGACATATTCTTCAATATTCTGATTGGAATGGCAGGAAACAATTGTGCACAAAAATAATTACAAAATTGCCGCAAATTGCTTCAATATGGCTTTTGTTGGTTTTGCTGTAAAGGATAGAGAAAGGCCATCTCTCAGCAGTGTCCACCTTCAGACAGAAGGGAACTTGGCTTTGTGCCCTGATTTACACATAGTACAAGCCCTCTGGAAATCCACTCATGGTTTCAATAGCAGACAGGATTTGATTAATTTCTGTGTGAAATGAGTAAGCTTAAAAGTCCACTATAAAACTGCAGTAAAGTTAGCAATGCTTACTGAGACACCTGTGATACCAATGCCTCCACCTAAGTGGACATCATAAGTGGAAACAAGCTGCTCTTCAGGAAAGCCATTACAATTTACCTTTGTAACAGTATAACAAACAATGTGTGCTTTTGCTTGTAGGTTAGAATTTCAGAAATAGAAATGGGAAAGTGAGCTGCTTTTCAGAGAGCTGATTGGAAAAGTCAATGTAATTAATAACAGTATTTTTTTGAGTATTTGAGGTTCAGCTGTTTCCCATTCCAGAAGAATATGCTACCTTAGTTTTCCTTCATTCAGTGGCACTAAACTTCAGAAGCAATCCTAACAGAAAACTAGTTACAAAGGTTTTTTTCTGCTTATGCTGATAGAACAAGGATTTACCCTTTCTCTTCAACTTGAGTCAAACAGCTAATGCAGATTTGCAACCTACACAACCATGAACAAAAGTGTCCTATATTTAAAGCAATCAACTGATAAATTTAACTGCATACAGCTTTGTGGTTGTGTAAGTTGCAACTGATTTTTAATATTTTCTCTCCTACAGTTCAGCATTTTTATAAACTAAAGAATCCTTTTCAACATTTTTCTCTTTCCATCCTCCTCTTCTTCCTATGTGTTTATAGAGTTGTTGATGAAAGGTACATAGCAAATTTCACAGTCCCAAATAAAGATGCATTTGAAAATAATGACGATGATAGTTTAGCATAGTTATGCTACATAAATCTCACTGCTATGGGCTACTTTGTATCTTTTACACAGATTTTCTTAAAGGATATGTTGTGCATCTCAAACTGTAAGATTACAAGATTGAAACTGACATTGATTCACTTTATGGTTAATGACGAAGGGGTTAATTCAACGTCTGAGAAGTAAACAATAGATTCTTCTTGACTTCAGATAGTGCTGGACTGGATATCAGACATTGGATTCTTCTCCATTTGCATTGACCTATCTAACCCAGTCACATGTATCTCGACTTGTTATCTAGACTTCTTCCATAGCGTGTCAGGAAAGAGGTGTTTATTGTACACTGTTTATTATATTCTAAGATAGGCGACTCAGGGCACATACCTAACTTTAGATAAGGAGGTCAGATGAACAGCCTCTGGGGATACCTTGCCAATGCTTGATTTCCTATTTGCTTTTTATTTTGTTTTTTTATAAGGACAATCCAACTCTCCTTTGCAGGCCATCAGACCTGGAAGGAAATTTTAAAATAGTGGGTTTTGGGGAAACTAGTCCAGTTTAAAACAAAAGCTGAGTTGCTTTGAAATATTTAAATTTGTGACTGCTGATACTTTACTTTTTATGACTGTGGTTCTATGCTTTATATTTGGAAGGCAAGACTTTGGATTTTTAATGTTCTTAATAATAGGTATTCTAATTATGGAGATAAAGCATCTTTTTTATTTAATTTGTCCTGTTTGATGTTCTCAAGCAACCTAATGTGTTGTAGCTTTGCCTAAAGAAAGTTTCACTCTGTGGTAGAACAAAGAGAGAGCAACTGCTTGAACAGGTTTGTGCTATTTTCTACTAGATTCAAAACACTCCTGCTAATTTAGCAGAAGACTGAAAGTTCTTATTTTCATATTCATTAGGCTGCTAAGGTCTTGGAGATCAAGAGAAGGTTGGGCACCTTGCCCCTGACAGGCAAACTGCCAAGGGAATGAGTAACATAGAGATGTGAGTGGGTAAAATGATTAGAAATTTCCTCAGCTATTGTCATAATTTCAAGATATTTCAGGTGTTCATTTAGAATGTTTTAATCCCATCAAACAGTGATATAAATAAATAATTTACTTTTACAGAGAACTGTCAGGAAAAATCTGAACAATTCTCTGTAATTTCTTTGCAACTCTAGGCAGCAGCAGTGCATGCCTGTCACAATTCTGGGATAAAATAGCTGGAACTTGGGTAGATTTCTGGGCATACTGTAAGATCATGTGGATTTTGGAGGAAGAAGGAAGGGTACAGAGCTTACTAAGGACACTTTGCTGCCTTTCTGGCTGCCAGAGGTAATCCCATGTTTGTGGGAAAGGCATGGTTCAGCACAGGCAACTGAACTCTTGTTTTTGACGGGCTCTGTTCATGTATTTGCTAGCTTGCTGCTGCTGTGATTGTAAGTATATTATAAAGGATTTGGAGATAGATTCGTTTTTTGCGTGGTAGAAAAGCAAAGGGAAAAAAATATTTGAAACTAAAAGCTCCATGTTTGTTGACAATTAGATAGATCTGACAAAGAGATCTATCAATTGCCATGTTTTCTGGAAATGAAAAAAAGTCAGAAAAATGCTAACTGCTTGAGTATTCTCTGAAGCATTCGTGATGGCAAGCATCTCATGTTAAATGGATTAGTATTTTTGTTCTTACATCTATTGCCTTTCAGTAGTACTATTTACAAAGCACACTTGAGTGAATTTATCTTTCTGTGAATACATCATTCCTGAGTCAAAATAATACTGTTTACATGTGCCAAGGATATCTATTGTACGTATGTGTATATGAAAAAAATTCTTTATCCATTGATACATAACACCTCTCTATACATGTCTGTGACTTCTTAAAGCCTCATAAACAAAACATCTTTTACATTATATATGACTTGTTGATTTAAAAGGTGTACTGCAGACTATTATAGATGTCCTTGCAACAGTTACTAAGGTGGGATTCTGAATAAGTCCACAACAGTTTTAATGAATCGTTAGTGCAATCAGAGACACCTTCAGGCATTGTCAGAGACAGTTGCCTCAACAGTAGACTGGAATGGAGAGGAAAACATTCATAGCTTAATCATCTTCCCCTAGCTATGCTATATGTCTGGAAAGTCACTCTAGTTCACTAATATGGTCAGGGTATATGGGCTAGGAGTTACTGCTATGTGGAATCAAGGCAGCAGAAAAGAGGCAGTTAGTGTGATACGAAATTCTGCCATCCCATTTCAGCTCTACTTCTTCTTCCTGTGTCTTCTTTTACTGTTGAAGGACCAGCCTTTCCTCCCCACACTTAGAGTGGCAAAATTCATTTTCATCTATGTTGCTGAGAGGTCTTGAGCTGGTTCCAAAAGCAGTTATGTTAGCGGAACAGAAAGCAATTCAATTGCCATTATAAGAAACCTATTTATATGACCTTTATAAATGTTCATTGTATTTTTCCACTTTTCTAGATGAATGAATGCCATAAAAGAAAGTCTGATGTGATGAAAAATTCATAGAGTTTAAGATCTTTGAATTTCTCCTGATAGTTCTTTTATTGTCAAATTTGACAATATCTTTTGAGAGGTACATCCGGTCTTAATTAAAGACTTCAAGTTACAGATAATCCATCATATTCTTTGAAAAGCTCTTCCAGTCTTAATTACAACCACTGTTAATAATGTACAACTTATACATCATTAAAGTTTGAGCTTCAGGTTCCAGCTATTTGATCATTTCATACCTCCTGCTGTTAATTTATGAACCCTCCAGTGTGACCTCTCTTGTAATGATCTATAGACTGGTCAACTTGCATCCTAACTTTATCTTCCAAAATTTAAATAGAGTCAGTCTTCTCTTTAACATGGGTCAGCTAAGAACCATCCACTGCCCTGAAGTAATATTCAGGCTAATTTTTAATGTATCAGCTTAAATCCCACAAGGAACAGCTTCATTAATAGAGTGTGTTATCTATTCCAGTTAACTAAACTTGCTACTTGGGTACCTGCGTGCAGAGCTCTACTGTGTTATGTAGACATAACCGACCTCTCTGGCAGCACTTACAAGTTAAAAATAATGACAATAAAGGTGTTCAGAACAACAGATCAAGAAAATACTTTAAAAGAAAGCTGCAGGTCAGAATACATTCGCGGGAAAAACTGTATTAAAAGTGGAATCTTCCCAAAATTTAGCCTTTGAAAAATCTGGGCTAAATCCAGAACTGAAAACAAACCTCGTATTCTAGGGTGTGAGAGAACGCAGGTCACTGTTCTGTCTATAATCCAGCCTAAGTCAATAGCAACTTATTGGTATGTTGCTATGACTTTAGTATTTCTGCACCATTTTCCTCACATGAATTAAAGGAGGCCAGTAGCAATCTAATTAGCATTTAGCAAACTAACTGTAAAAATTGACCAGTAACTCTAAGTGCTTGGGAACATATTTTTCACAATAACATTAAAAAAAAAAAAAAAAGCAACAATGAGCTCTGGCTTGAAAAGTCTTGATAGTCTATAGTTTCAACAATTTTAGATGCCTAACTCTCAAATTGTTAAGGCTTACTTACATGATTAAAAGTAGTTGGCAATCTAGACCTCTCCCCCTGCAGAATAAAACATCAGAATTAGATGT
The DNA here is from genome assembly GCA_033628505.1 of Tringa tobata. Lineage (NCBI taxonomy): Eukaryota > Metazoa > Chordata > Aves > Charadriiformes > Scolopacidae > Tringa > Tringa tobata. The sequence continues at coordinate 54,941 of JAHREE010000339.1, read as the reverse complement.
GAAAGGATTCAGCCAGCTTTACAAAGGCTCTTTACCTTAAAGTAGTCTCCAAACAAGTGCTTTTTACTACTCCCCACCTCCATATATATATATTGCTGTCTTATGCCAGGTGAACTAAACTGATGGAAATTATCTAGCTGGAAATTAATCTTTATTTTGTCAGGTGAGATTTTTGCAAAATCAGTCCCCTTGCCTGGTTCCTCACAGCTGTATTATCCTTGAAAAAGGAGGAGATTGGAACAGGCAACCAGATATGACAAGAGTGGTAGATCAGTCCTTTCCAAGGGGCCCTCATTAATGCTGAAGTACTTGTAGAACCACACCTTTCCATTAAGTAGTACTTCACAGTCATTTTATTAAGTCTAATAGGACTGAGCAAAGTGAGATATCCCACTAGGTCGGATGAATGTGGCCTTTATTGACAGCAAATCACTTAGGATAATTAGGCACAATGGGTTTAGTACTATGTAAATTCGGAGTACTGTGCTGCAAACTGAGAGATTCTGTTTTTACCTGAGAACTTGCCTGTTTCCCTGTGATAATGAGTGAACTAATACGTGTTACTGCAGCCCACGCTCCTTTTAATGCAGCATTCTTTGTTCAAGTTAAGTACAGTGTTTGAACTCTTTGTGATGTAAATCATCTTAATATCTGTCTTAAATATTGTTTGGTTTATAAAAAGCAAAACCAGGAGATACTACTAATCACTGCTGCCAACCTGAGCATACCCATATGGATTGTAATCTGTAGCTTTCCAGTTTTCTAATGCTTCTAAAGCTGCTAAATATAAGACTGTACATTAGTATAATGAGTAGCACTACAAAAAAAATGCTTAGTTAAGATTTGTAGTTGTACTCTTTCACTATAATGTTTAATTTAGCATCTCCTTAATCACATAATTTGGAGACAATGGTGTAGATCATAACAGTTTTTATTTGCAGTCTCATGATTTAGTTGCTATGTATGTAGGTTTTGCTTGTCCAGCAAGAACATTTTTCATATATATTCCTCATGGGCTGGACAATATATTTTAAAACCTCTTTAAGCTAATTCTAATTTATGGTTGCTAGCAAATAAGAATACTGTATTAATAGCTGCTGGTGAAAGGTCACCAGTGATGAGGTACTGGGATTTAGGCCCAGATCCAAAGCTTATGAAGTCAATAGAAAGGCATGCACTTCATGGAAATCACAACAGTGAGCTTACATTAGGAATTGCAAAACTACAGCTGATATACCTCTGCTAAAATGAAAAACCATGGCATTTGTTATAACAAACTAAAGGATAGGTAGGCCTCCGTGCATTGATTCTTCACGTGTGACCTTAATTTGCAGTCCGAGGGTGAAAACCCATTTAGAGCAATATTCTATAAAGCTGATCTACCTCATCAGATTCTGGTGTTAAGTTCTTTTCTGACCCAAACTGTAGCATATATTTGATTGCTCATATGTCTAGTGAATGTATCATATCCTGCTTCAAAACTTAATGCCTGGTGAGCTTAGTGGGGTTTTTGGAGGGGTGGGGGAGTTTAATTTCAAGAGTTTCTTAGAGTCCCAAGACATTAGGGCAAGGAAAAGAAGACTCCATCCTCTTCTACTCTCTTGGATTTATGTTATGATTAATTTGTTAACATGTTGTATTTAATATGACAACATCTAAGGACAGGTCGCAAAATAGCCCAAATACAATCAGCAAGCTTTGAATACTTAAATGCTTCTATAAATAGCACATTTTTAGCATTAATCTTCTTTCTACAATTGGTGCTGAGTTTCCACAGTGAAAATAGTGCACTGATGTAGATCTGCACAGATGTTATTCCAGTGTATTTGACAACCTAAGAATTTTGCACTGCGCTGTTCTGACTGACTGCTGAGAATCTTCCTGAGGTCCCACCACTGCACACAATGTCATCCCTGATGTTTTTAAACCACTTCCACTGAAGATTGTTTGATACAAATGCTACCAAAGTAAGTATGAATAGTCCCATTTTCTCCATATGCAGTGTCTGAGACAGTCGTGAATGGACTTAAAATTACCCCTGCACGCAGCTGGCATTTTCAAGGTGCAGTTTCGCAGGCTACTTAAAATGGCCTAAAACTCCGCTGCCCTGTTGCGTCTGACGAGCAATTATGTGGCAATGGGACTGCCAACAGCTCCAACACAAAGGGGTGGCAGGAACACACAACTGGGATAGAGAAAGAATGCAGCACTGCAGCCTTTGGCTGGTGCTCCATCCTACCTTACTCTGCTGACTGCTCCAGGCACTTTTCAGCCCCTGAGCACTCCAGTCTTGCAGCGTTGGAGAACTCCACTAAAAAGAACAGTCTTTTATGGCAAAAAGGTCACTTGTCAACTTTCCTTGTGCTGTGTGATAAACCTAATCATGTTAATTTTTATTTTTAGTAACGCCACAATATTCTTGTTTGCTTGTTTGTATTTTGTTGCTGTTGCTTTTACCAGTTAACATTCTTAAATAAATAAAAAATTTAAAAAAAAAAAAGTGAGAACTGTTTTGCTTTTTCCTTTGTACTCTACAATACAGTTCCCCTGCATTCACGAGACCTGTAAAAGGTAGGAACCTAGATATTAATTACGTATATACTTTATGCTTCACATCTTTTATTTGTCAAATGTTCATCAGATTTCTCCCTCCAAAACCAGTTGACTAGCTAACAGTGTGGGTTTTGTGTTCCTGTTGCTTTGGGTTGCAAAGAGAGGAAGGGACTTTGATATTGCAAAAGTCAGTGTCACATTCAGAGTGGGAGACTCAACTTGAAGGAATGATCCCATCCCTGTTCTGAGAGTGCAGTATACAATTCCTTTCAATACCTTTACATTTATCATAAAGTGTGTGAGTCATTCTTGGATGGCAGAGGGTCTAATTCCTTCCTTCTGATACAATTCATTTACTCATGTACATTTCTATGTATGATTATATTAATGAAAATAACCTGATATCACAGGATGCCCCTAGTTCAGAACAAATAGATGTTGTATGCTGAAATAGACAAGAGGTTGGGTCATTTAGGTGTTGAGAAATTTTGGTTAGCATCCTTTAAAGGAGAAAAGACCATTGCACCCATGTCTTCTCTGTAAAAAGTGGCAGCTTCTGAGCAACAGATTATTGCACCACGCCTTGCTAATATGGAGAGGTTTCTGAGTGGCCAAGAACTCTCCTCCATACTTGTGATGCCTCTGAAATCAAACCTGTACTTTAAACTTAGGAGCTTATGTACTTTTGGTGCTTGAGGAGTTAGGCAGAAGTTTCAAGAGTCCACTATTACTGGACACCTAGTTACCTCAGTCCAGATCCTACCTAAATATTTGTCTCTTTGTGTAAATGGATCAATGTCTCATATTTGACAGCAGCACCTCATTCATTTATGAACTTTTGAATTATTATCCTCTTTGATACTGGCAAATAATTTGTTGCAGTCCAGTTGATTACCCTACTCTTGACTCCCATCTGTTAGCACTTGGCCAGTACTCAAGTAGGAATATGCTGCTAGCATTTTCAAGATCATTCAGATGGCTGATTTGGTATCAATGCAGAATGCTATCCCCGAAGCGGTACACCGGAGCATGTCACCACCAACAAAGCCATGATTTCTTATACTAAGAACTTGAATTGACAACGAGGTCATCTTCCCATGAGTCAAAACTAATTTCTTGGTAGATATTTACAGCATCTTTTTCCTGCTGATAGCCCATCAGCCTTGCTTTTCAGCTACTCATAGTTATGAAGAATATTTGAAAATGCAACACTATAATGTCATTTGTTGCCAGATGGTCAGTGTTTCTACAAATAAAATGTAAATGGTAACTTTTAATAGTTACTTGCACAATTAGCAGTTGTTCTGAAAGTGACCTTGATTTTACTGACCACTCTTTAAACAGCATTATGCAATCAAGTAAGGCGGAATGCCAATGCAATTCAGGCTCATTTTATGCAAAAGAGTTGGTTACAACCCAGGGTCAGTATTTCTAATTGCCTTAATCCAACACCTTTGAAGTTTGGTTCACTTAATTGTTTCTCCCGGATACCAGTTAAATCCATGAGGTTTTGGTTTTGTTTTCCAGTCGTAGTATAGTAACTATGGGTCTCTGCTGACTATTGAAAATTACTAGCAGAAAAATAATTGACTACTAGTTCTACCACTATTGTTATTTGGTGTTTCTGTTTATTTTTATTTTTTTTTTAAGCATAATGACTTGAAAACAGCAGAAAGTAAGCAGCTTATACTAGTTGAAATCATACATAAAAAGCAAGGATGCTCTTACTTTGCAAATGGCTTAGCCGAAAATCAGCCTTAAGTATTCTGACAGCGCATCTTTGATAATGTGAAAGAGCTTCCACAGAAAAAGTGAAATGCTTTACAAATGGCTTTACCGCCTTATAAATAAGACTTCGTCAAAATGGTATCATTTGTGAATATGTAGGGCCAGTCAATAATTCATTTTCATGCTTCTCCACAAATATCACATTGCAATTGAACACTGTATATGTAATGATCTCACTACAGGTCCCAGAGAGCGAGAAGGGCTCCTGGGAGAGGTTTATTCTTGCTTTTAACCTAACACAATTCCTCCACATGTTCCGTTCGTTCAGACTTGTCTGACAATTTATGGGAGAAATTCTCTGAGACTTCAGTGTGTTCCAGAATGGGTCAGCCTTGGGGAAAACATAATGGGTACAATGCAGGGTACAATAGGAACAGAGGAAAAAGATTTGGGAGGTTTTCATTTGTTGTGTATTCCACTCAGTTTCTACCGACTGAAAGAGGAATGTGGCCTCTATTGTTGCTTTACATTTCCTTTGCTCTCCTCCTGGAATAAATTCCCCAGTAGCATGAAAAGGCAGAATTTTAACAGACTCAAGGTCAAGGAACTATGTGCTGATCTTTGGTCATTATGCAAATTTCTTCTGATAGGAAGATATGATCCAGGCAATAATCAGTATTTTTCCCTCTTAAACCAAGTCCATAAGGTACATCTGAAAGATTAGGATGGTTCCAGACATAGTTCACCATTGATGGAAATGTGCATAATTTAATATTTTAATCCTTCTAAGGTGCTCTCCATCGTAAAAAAGAAACAGAATCAGTACCCATAATGTATATCCATTATATATTCATATATTCATTTCAAGATAGTTATACATTGAGTAGCTTAAGAAATGCTTAAATATGCAACTGTATTTTCTAAGTTCTTGGGGGAAAAAAAGAGAAACGTTAAGAAGAGTATAGGCTATCCCTGGGAAAAAGTGGTGACTTTTGCTATCGGGATGACTAGACCCTACCTCCTTTAAGGTACAGTTTATAAACACAGTAATTGGTAACACATATAAAAAAAAAAAAAATCTCACACCCTTTCTTTTCCTAGAGTGCACTTACTACTAAGGAATAGCTTGGTATCACATCAGGCAGGTTATAAAATCAGGCTCGGGACATCATCACCGGCAATCCAAACTGCGATTCCAACCCGAGAACGGCGTTAACTCCTCTTGAATTTCGTGGGTGGACCACAGGCACCAGGCGGGCTAGCCAGTCTTTTCCACTGCCCGTTCGCCGCGTTACTGACCGTGAACGAGTCGAGGGGCAGAGGTTTTAACACCTCATTACGGTTTTATATTTTACTTCAGAAGCCTTCGGCTAAAGCTGAAGGAGAACCATTTTAATGGATGGCATAAAATGCGGCGCCGGTTGCAAGGAGGCAGTTATAAAAAGCGGGACCGCTCCAACAATCAGATGCTGCCTGTCCCCGCGGTTTCCGAGATGGGCACGGTTATGTTATTTATTCCAGTTATGTTATTTATTCCGCGCTCACAAAGTTGCTACCCACAGCACGGACGGCTCCAGCCCCCTGCCCTGCGCTGCCCGGTGGTCCTCGGGTCACCGCCGGCCCCCGGCGGGGCGG